>VZTG01001892.1:451659-528258 GCA_013397845.1 Melanocharis versteri | reverse complement strand
GGCGGGTGGGGGCCCTTGCGGCAGGAGCCGGTGCCGGGCGGCACCTTTAGGGTGTCCCGTGAAAGCGGCGGCTCGTGGGCCGGCCGGTGCCTGTGCTGTTACCGCGGTAACGGGGTCCGGCCGGGCTGGCGGCTCCTCTCCGGGTTTGACGTTATTAGCTCGTGTTTTGTGCGTACAACGTCACGTTCATGTGTGTTTTACTCCTCGGGTGCTGTACAGGTTCTTTGCTCTTTCGGCAATTTAGGGCTTAGTTAGAGCAGGTACTTATTAAAGGTTAGTCAGATGCCTTATTGTAGGGCTTAATACTTAGCGAGTCTTGATTTCGTTAGTTATCTGTACAAAGAACTGAAGGCCCCTTACAACGTGTAATATGTCTTAAGCATTCCCTTCAGCATCCTTTTAATGGGGGGGGGGGGGTTGATGAATGCACCCTTTTTATTGCTGCAGCTGCGATGACTTTGATATTTCTAGCAAATGTTGGGTCCCATATCCCGGGAGCCTTTTGGAAATTGCAGAAAGCATTTTTATAAGGTTTGGTGGTGACATGCTTAGAAAGCAGCTGTCAGGTAATAGAATTCAGTTGTCACATAAAAGCAGTGTTCAGTAGCTCAGCTGACACTGGTTTCTGAGCTTTTATTAAGAACATATAGTTCAAAGTTATTTCAAGATAACCTAGATTTCTTTTTACTCACAATGATATGTTACATTTTTAATCAAGGTAGTATGATGACAACAAAAATTTCTTAAGCCATCACAAAATTCAGTGTAAAACTGGGTTCTTGCATAGCATGGAATGTTTGTGTTTAAAGACAATATTAATTGATGAGTGTGCTTGTTGCTTTAGCAGTGTTTTAATTGGCTTTTCAGTATTAAAGGAAAACCTCCTTGCAGGGGCACAGCTGGGCTGGTGTTGCAGTTTTATTCCCTGTAAAAGACACTAAGCACAAGATTTTCAGAAGCAACGTTTGTTCTGTATTTCAGCATTCTGTTCCCATCCATCCTTCCTTTTGCTTTAAACTTGGTTGTTTCCATCCCTGCTAGAAATGGAGAATTTTGGTTATCAGGTGAACAGTTTAGGCTGATGTTACCCCAGAAAAGGCAGAAATGGGGTGCCAGGTGTGTGTGGAAAGCAGAGTGTGGTTTAAGTTTGGAGAAAGCAGCTGTACGTGGAGAAAGGAGGCTTTGGTCTCTTTTACAGAATTGTTTGTGGGAGAAGGTGACTGGAACAAGAGTGAGAGACTGATCATAAACCCCTGGGAATCAGGAGACCTTTTGTACACCTTTAGTGCATGCTGTGTCATTATATTTACAGTTTCTCAGTCAACAAAATGATTAATATCTTGAAATCCGTTTTGTTTTAATCATATATCTGATGTATGGAACGTACAACACTATTTCTCAATTATGGGGTCGCTTCATTCATAGTGGTGTTTTAATTGAATTATTATTGATTTTTAAAAAATAAATCTTAATATTTAGAAGAGCACACTTGAACTCACTTTTATGGTTTTAATGCATGTTTATTTTTTCCTTGTAGATGAGAAGCCCAGCATAAGTCTCGGACTGCTGTAGTACAATCTCCACACTTTTGACACCTTTCCTAGTGAATGTTGTTATCCTCTAGAAAAGTGAGTGTACTTAATAAAAACTTGCTTAATGGTGCATTGTCTTAAACTTAAACTCTTTTTGTCAGCAGAAAATGAGTAGAGAACCCTCCTTGTGTTTACTGATCTCTGTAAATGTGAAGTGTTGTCTGAAAGTGTGGTTTTATTAGATGTGTTTGTATAATAATTTCCATAACATGGTTTGTGATGTTTTTGCTCAGTCTGTGTTCAAAGTAACGAGTTGTGCTTGATTATTTTCTGATTTAAAATGCCTAGATTGCTTATAATGACCTTTCTTTGTGCTGTAGAGATATTCATACCTCTGTCTATAAATCGATTGTTAGATCTTGGCTTTTTTGCTCAGCTGAGGTTGAGCCATGGCGAGATTTTCAATGTGCTTTTGTCTTTTAAGTCAGTCTGTTTAAAATTCTGCTTTGTAACTTGGAAAAAAAATAACTTATGGTGATGGTTGCCTGTTAATTCCCGAGAGTGTTTTATTCCCCCTGCTTCTGATGCAATAAACTTGTAATATTGCTGAGAGTGTGGGTGGATTTGTGCCCTGTGGTTACTGGACGCTGCTCTGCCCGTGCAGTGCTTCAGTTGGGAGGATGGGCCCACAGTGACTCTGTGATTTACGCAGGGAGTCTGTGATCCGTGAGCAGCCTCCACAGCCCGGTCACAGGCACACCCCAAACCCCCAGCCCGCCTCTGATTTGTTCAATTACTCAGACCTGGCAGCTGGGCCAGTCTCCAAACCCTTTGCAGCTATCACTAATTGGGGAGGGCTGAGCTTGAGCTGAGTAGAACGTGCAGATCCTTAGTCCTCGGGTCAGCTGGCTTGTGGGAGATAAAAGCTTTAAGGCTGAATTCTTTTATCATTTCCATTGTGTCTGTGATCAAATCACTGAGAAATGACACAGCCTCATCAGTGCTTCGAGGCAGACTGGTGAAAACTCTCCTACAGGTTATGTACTGAGTAACTGACTGTGCTCAGGCTGGTTATTACCTTTCTAAAATACATCCAGGCCATGTCCATGTGTTCCTTGTCAGCCCCTGATTTCCCCTCCAGATGCTGTGTTGCCTGTGCACCAGGCTGTGAGATTTTCAATTATAATAATATGATAATGATAAATGGTAATTTGGGTTTATTAGTGGAGAGAATGATTTGTCATGAATACAGAAGATATGAGTGGTGGAATTGGTCTGTAGCACATTTTTTCATAGGGGTTCAAGCCTTGAGCTGGCAATTTCTGTGGTGGTCTGGGTTCCAGTTAAGCAAATGTTTTGGAGCTTCAGCTGTAACTGGAAGAACTGTCTTCATGCATTTGCCTTTGTTGTTGCTTTATAGTTAGTATTTACAAACCTGAGTAAATCACAAGACTCAGGCCTTGTGCCATTACTTGTAATTCCCTAATGCTAAGTGAAGCTCAAGGCTGTAGTAGCTACTTCTGGTGTAAGTGCTCAGGAGCAGCAGCACTCAAGTGAGAGGTGGGAGAACCCTTTTATTCTGTAGCATCATCTATTACAACCTTCATAGCCAGTTCTCTCTTGCTAGGGAGCTCCTGTCTTACACATCCTTATTCCCCAGAGCTTTGTTTAGTTCTTGCTGTGGCATTTCATTGAAATCTGACCCCTTCCCATCTCATTGCAGGTCTGGAACCAGGCAACTCTGTTGTGTGTTCCTAATTATGTTGAGAATTCCTCTTCCCTGTGTTGCTTGTGCAGCAAGGAAGTAGCCTGTTGGGGCTTAGTTTTAATGTACTTATAAAACTCATGTTCATCTTTGCTGTGTTTTTCAGCTGTGCTCTCTGCAGTCTGACTGCTTTTAGGGGCATCTGAGATTGCTGCCATAGCCTGATGGAAAATGCTCTTTAAAACGTCTAAACTGTGTGAATAAATGTACAGTGAAAAGGACCCCCTTCTTCAGTAGTTTAAAGTGAAACTCTGTGGTACAAACTGGTGCTGAAGGGTCAGTTTGAACTTGGAAACTTTTCCTAAAGAAAAAAATCCCAAACCTGTAACCAAAAAATAATTTGCCCTTTGACTGTTTTCTCTAGGAAACAGAAATAAAAACATAATAAAAAAGGGAACGATCATAATCGAATGGAGAATCCTTTTACTGTTCTAAAACTTTGGTGCCAGTCAGTCAAAATTAGGCTTTTTTTAAAGTAGAGTGCTTGTTTCCATGCCTGCAATGAATCAAGCTCTTTGGAAAACTGAGCTTTGGACTGGTAATATGGATTTGTAAGATATAAGTTGTATTTGTGGAGTTACCTTTTTCTCACTTCTGTTCAATATGTATTTTTTTCCTCTTGATCCTTGTTGGGAAAGAATGGTTCAACAAGTTCCAGAAAACATAAATTTTCCAAAGGAGGAAGAGAAGATATTGAAGCTCTGGAAAAGTCTTAATTGTTTCAGGGAATGCCAGAAGCAATCAAAGAACAGACCTAGGTAAGAATCTGTTAAAAGCTGTAGCAACTGTGGCAGTGCAGGGTTGGCTTGGCTGTAATTACTCTTCGTTTTTCCTTGGTTCTGTAAACAGCAGCTGCTCCCTTTGCCAACAGCAGGCCTGGCTCACGCTGCTGCCCCTTTGTATTTCACTTGGTGAAGAATCAGTAGTGTTCAAACAGTTGTTATAAACCTGTAAGTTCCTGCTTGGTGGGTTTGTAAGAGAAACAGGGAGGTGAGCAAAGAACTCTTCCCGTTGTGGAGCTGTGGAGCACCGTGCTGGGATGTTCCGTGGGAATCCTGGTAGAACTGGCAGTGGTAGGAACTGAACAAGTTGGAATGTTCCCTTCAGTCCCACTGCCAGCGTGGCACCCGTGCTGACTGATCATGCAAGAGGAAGGGATGGATATTTTCCTAGTAAAGCACAGTAGTATAAGCATGCAGATAGAGTCATCCTATCTGAAGGCCTGCTGCTCAGCTCCTCTTGCTTTAATGAGGAATGTTTTGTGTTGCAGGTTTAACTTCTACGATGGCCCCCCGTTTGCCACGGGGCTGCCCCACTACGGCCATATCCTTGCAGGAACCATCAAAGACATCGTCACCAGGTTTGCTCATCAGAGTGGTTTCCATGTTGACAGAAGGTTTGGCTGGGATTGCCACGGCTTACCTGTGGTATGTGTCATGAATTTACCTGCAGATACTTCTTTGTTCCTCTTTCCCTGTTTTTCCCTGCTTATCACTCATGTTTCTGCTGCTTTTATACCTGGCATTGTTGCTAAAAGAGAAATGGAAGTTCCTTGTCCAGTGTATTGCTCTGGTTTTTGTGTGTGGTGAGTTCAGGAGCGTCTTACTGGTCACCTGCACTCTGTTCATTGCTGTCAACCTGTGTTTATTTGGTACCTATTTCAGAAACTGGTATTTTGTTTATTTTTCTAAAGATACTGAAGAAACAGTCACGCCAGGGTGAGCCTGTGAAATCCCTGCCTAGTTCAGGTGCAGCTCTCATGAAATCTCAAAAGGTTAAAGGGGGCCCCTGAGTCTCATTAGAATGCATAGAACATAAATAAACTATCCAGGGAAATCCTGAAAGCTTTTGATAACAGGATGTTTTGTTTGGTTGTTTTCCATGCTCCCAGGAATATGAGATTGACAAGACTTTAGGCATTAAAGGGCCGGAGGATGTGGCAAAGATGGGGATTGAAGCTTACAACAAAGAGTGCAGAGGGATTGTGATGAGATACGCCAAGGAGTGGGAGGTGAGTGAGGGCTCAGTCCATGTTCTGCTGAGCATTTCTAAATGTATTTGTGCACAAGTGTTTCAGGTAGGGTGAACTTCATCCTTTTGTCTGATTATGTGCGTAAATCTCATTTCTTTAAGCTCCTGTGTTTCTCCGCTGTGATCCTGAAAGGAGAACAGAAAGAGCACCATTGTGGCTCAGAACAGAGACTGCTGTGCTGTCAAGGGAAGGGTTACTTGCAGGTTACCTGGAGCTCTAAGTGTCTAATGAGACACACTGAGCAAATAATAGATATGTGGAGCATTGTCTCTTTCTTTGTGTCTTCTCTTGTATAGAAAATCGAAAGATCTGTCTTTGGTTTTCAAATTGAGCCATTAAAGAAAATTAACGTCAACCTCACTGCTTTTCTGCTCCTCCTTCCCCACAGTCTTTTCATTGCCAGAGTGCAGGGCAGCAGCTTGTATTTTTGGAAGAACAGAAATTCTCACATCTGGCTTTGTCACAAGAGGTGTGGGTAAACCCTCAGTCTTCCCTGAGAACATTGGTGTCAGCTTTGCATCCCAGGAATACAGGGAGAGTGTTGGTGTGGGGAAGTTTGAAGAACAGGAATTCTCTAAAATTATTTCCAATAAAGCTTTATCTTAACCATCATTTTTTTTCCTAGGCAGAACAGTCCTAATTAAAATAATTTTTCCTTGTGCAAGAGCTGTTCTACTTCATCACACTCCTCTGCATGTTCTCTAGTCCTGCTGTATTTCTTTTTATGGAAATAGCAATTTCTTCTTTGAGTATCACTTGCGTCTTGCCCTTGGGAGCATTTTGAACTTATGGCCAGTGTCTGAAGAAACCAGAGCTGCCTTGGGCAGAGTAAATGTGGCCTAAACCTCAGTGAGTCGCTGGATGAAAAGCAGACAGTTTGTTTTTTTCAAATTACACTCTGAAATGTTGTGTTTCAAACCCATCATCAATAATTCTTTGTTGCTTTTAGAAATAAAAATAGCAAGATCCATTCTGGTTTGTTGTGGTGGTTTAACCCCAGCTGACAGCCAAGTACCAATGAGTGTCAATAAGAACAATTTAATTGAAACAAAATAAAATATTATAATGAATCTAATGATAATAATAGTAATAAAAGAGGAGAGAGAGGGAGGAATAAAGCCAGGAAAACCAAGTGCTGCCCAGTCTGGTTGCTGAGTGATTCCCAGCCTGTCTCTGCACAGTGACTCCCAGCTCCTGGCCAAGGGCCCCCATTTTCTCTGCTGGGCACTGGAATGTCCCTTTGGCCAGTTTGGATCAGCTGTCCTGGCTCTTCTCCCACCCAGCTCCTTGTGCAGCTCCTGGCTGGCACAGCCTGGGAAACTGAGAGCTCCTTGCTTAGGGCAGACCCTACTGAGCAGCACCTGAGCCAGCAGTGGGTTAACAGCATTATTCCCATCCTAAATCCAGAACACAGCACTGTACCAGCTATGAAGAAGAGAATTAACTGTATCCCAGCCAAACCTAGAATATTTGTGTTTCATTTTCCATACCTTTTAACTTGCTATGCTTCAGGAACCGGTGTTTTTGCAGTGCTGGTTAGTCCAAGCACTTGATCTTTTGGGTGGTGAATGGATTTTGTATTTTGCTTTGTTCATAAACTTCTGCATGTATGTGTGTATTTTAGATGATAAATAAAAAGAATTTGTTTAAATATTTTTTGACTTGTAATAAATTCAAATATTTTGGAATAGTGCTAGGAGAGGAATTACCAACATTCCTGTTAGATAGAGTGTTTATTTTCTGCCTGGAGTGATTAACAAATATTTGAGCCTTATGAAAGGATATAAAAGGTTCCTTGGCTGTGTGAGATCTTACAGTGCTGAGAGCAAACATAATGCTCCAACTCTGTGGATCCTTGTGCTAATCAGTCCTAGGCTATGGATCTTATTAGTGGAATGTCAGAGTGGCTTAAAGGTCGGGATGAAAACTGATCTGTGTCAGGAGCTCAGGTGTTGTATGAAAATGTCGAGGTGAGAGAATGAATGTGCTTTGTGTTCACTTTGCTGGTTTGACATTCAGTGTGGGCTGTGTCTCAGTGTCAGGACAGGTGTCCCTGGCTTGGCTGTGCAGAGCTGGGGGTTTGGATGGCTGTGAAATCCCACTTGTCCCAGTGAATCCCATAGCTGGCTCATTCCTCGTGAGTGTCTGGATGTGACCATGATCTGTCCTGAGAGAGGGGCTGGCACCTGTCACTCCTGGGCTTTGGCAGCCCTCTCATGGCTTTGGGAAGTCAGAGAAGGCAGTTGGCCTTGGAATAGTTTGGTAACTTGTCACGTATCAATTTCTTTCAGCATTTCTTTGTCTTCAAGTTACATCATGTTTTCATGGAACTGAAAGCTGATAGACTACGTCTTCTGGGTTTTCAGTGTCTCTGCAACAAGTAGTCTTAAAAATAGAAGTGAGACCACTGTAATGAAAAGCAATTTTCAGGCATTTGAACCTTGGCTGAACCTTGAGTGATCCACCATTTCTATTTGATGAATGATCCAAGTGATCAACCATTTCTGCTGTGTTGAACACATTTGCCTGTTGTATGACCTTGGTTCTAAATAACCATGCTCATGGTTTCATTCCTTCCTTAGTTTTGCCTGTTTAAATGCACTGTTTGGAACTGTTATCAGTCTAAAATATTTTATAGATGTATTTCATTGATATGGGACAAACACTGCACTTAAAAACCCAGCTGATTTTTATTTTACAGAATAAATATTGGTAATGTATTGTGATGATGCATTGTTAAGATGCCTTTCAGTTTCTGTGGTTTTCTTTTCACAGCTCACTGTTACCAGATTAGGACGCTGGATTGACTTTGAAAATGACTATAAAACTCTTTACCCCGAGTTCATGGAGTCTGTGTGGTAAGTGAACTTGCATTGCTTTATGGATTTGAAATGTGAAAAAAGCTCCACTCATTGCAAACAGGTGTTGGTCCATGTATCACTAGAACTGTTCTGAAAATGCCAAATGCAGATAAAACACCAGGCAGAGTAATTAAAATGATGTGAAATCTCCTGATGTCGAAGTGATGGAATTAACTGGCCCATTTTTTCCTTCTTCAGGATAGCAGGGATTTGCAAAATCACAATACTGCCTTCAGTGAGCCCTGAAATCTTATTGTTCCATGTCAGCTTAAAAGCAGCTCTGAAGATCTATTAATATGTTCCTTGGTTGGTTTAGGAAATTACATGGTATCTCTGCATTCTTGATGTTCTTCACACTGTCAGCTGTAAATGGGCAAACTGTCCAAGCTCAGTTTAGCTCCAAACCTCTTCTTCAAGCCTCAATTTAGAGGCTGTGAATCTGCTGTTATCTTTTTCTTGGCAGCACAGTTTGACAGCTGTCTTGGACTCCTGGTGCAGAGCTTAATAAAGTTTGGGTGTTTGGGCAATCTGTTCAGGGTGCCTGTTGGGATTTCAAAAGACAAGGCAACCTTACAGGTTAAGGATAATCAGATTGGTTTAACACAGTGAAGAAATGGCAACTCTGGGTCTTTTGGGTGATAGAATGATAAGGTGGATTGTAGGGAGAGGTTTAGCAGAGTATATGCTGACAAAAGGCCATTGAAAAGCAAATTACGTGCATATTAAAGTATTATTGCATGTTTGTTAATATTAGTTTTGCTAATCAGCTTTAATTGTATAGTTAGTTTCGTAAGGTTACGATGATGGTTTGACAGAGCTTTTAGATGTCCCTGAAGCCACTGCAGAGGGTTGAAGTGCCAGTGAGATTTCAGTGAGCATTGGAAAGATGGTGGGAAGGCAGCAGATGTTTGACTAACTCAGCTGAAGAAACCCTGCATAATTATAAAGCCAAAACTGACAAGAAACCTTCATTTTGTAAATTACAAAAATACTCAAATCCTGTTTAACTGGCAGCTTAAAAACCAAACCTGGCTTGAGCTAGCTGCAGGGTCTCTCTCAGCAGCCCAAGCCTTTTTTTGGTGGTTTGTTTCTCCCACCATGTCTTTAAAAGGCAGTTTCTGGTCTTTCACCTCTGTTACAGAGATCACCTCCTGTAATGCTTGCTTTGATACAAACTCTAAATTACAAACTTTGGATCTGAAAACTCAGTGAGATTTCAGGAAGTATGTAGGCAGACAGCCTCTTAGTTTTGTACTTTTTTTGCTTCCTGATACTGTTAAGTTTCTGTTAAATTGTGTAATAAAATACATATTCTGTTTTTAAAAATTGGGGTTTTTTTGGAAAGTCTCCTAGGACTGTCTCAGGGCTGAGGGAGATGATGCTTAAAGAGAGCCCTGTCACTGCAGTTAGAGTGGTGCTTTTGACAGGGTAATGCACAATTTCCTAAAAATAAAAGAAAATAAATTGGATGGCTACCCAGGCAATCATCAGACCCACAAGGTGTTACTGAAGTTACTTCTCATATCCATCAGGAGTGTTAATTTGACCTGTAGGTTCTAGCATGCTTCTCTCACAATGGATTTCATTTTTTATGAGCTCCTTTTGAAATTATTTTAAAAAGTTTTAAAATTTAGTGTCCAGCTATGTACGAAAGAGAAACTGCAGGTTAATTTCTGTGTTGGCCTGTCCAGTGGTTTTACCTTGTTATTGTTTTGTCTGTGGAGTACAATGCTGATTTTAGGCCCAGAAAAAAACAACTTGATTATGAAAATTCTAGTGGGCATGGCAACTGCAGGTTTTGTGGTTAAAATATGGTAAGGAGTTTTTCTTTAGTCGTATAATCAGCTAAACCAGTCTGTTTAGGTTATTTTTTTTTCTGGTCTGTAGCTCTTCCTGCAGCTCTGGAGTGGTCTCAACTGGAATGTCTTTGTGACGTGTGGTGTTTTCTTCCTTGTTTCTGTTGAGTTCAGTGAAATAATCTAATACTTGTGATAAATGTTGTTTTCAGTGGTGGCCGATTTGATCCAAATTATTTAGATTTGAAGTATTTAGGACTCAGACACCAAATACATCTGTTGTACAGTATCTCTACAAAACAATAAGCTCAGAATGCTAAAGAGCATTTCTTTTTTATCTTTATAATTGTTCTGGTGGAAATGACTATTTTGTTGGCATATTGGTGCTATGTCATATGATGACTGACTAAACTGCATTTTCACGCTGCTAAATTTTGACTTAAAACAAAACATTCATTGGTAGAGTTGTGGTGCCCTGGCAGAACTTTTCATGGGAGGATTGAAATTTGGTGTCACTAAGAGGTGATACTGCACTGGTTTGGCTTGTTAAGATCCAGTCAGCTCTGCACATGTTTAATAACTTAAATAGAACTTACAAGTTCTAATTCTGTAGAATTTGTCCTGCAGCCAGCTTGGATCTCAATGAAAAAGTGCCCTTCACTGGAACAGTGCAGTGAGAGTGATGTTTCTGGGCTGGCACGGCACAAACATTCAAAATGTTCTTGCCTTTTTTTTGTACAGTCACGAGTCACATCCAGTGAAACGGCGAGAGGAGTTTGATGGGAGCTTAAACTTCTTACTGAGGTGGTCTGAAAGGAGTCTTTGGGGATAGGAATAAGTAGTGAATTACTGTATTCACTGCTGGCTTGCTGCATGGGTGTGGGCTGGGTGTGAGTTTGCCCCTGCGGGCAGCTCTCCCGGGTGCCCGGGGTGATGCCCAGGGCTTGGCCTCTCCTCCTGCGCCTCTGCAGGGTGGCTTGAGCAGATTCCTGTCACCATCTAGTGCCCGAATGAGCAACTGCGGGCTGGTTGTGTGTTAGCGACATTCCTGAGCTCCCCTTGGTGACTGAGCTCTGGGGGGAGGTGCCAGGGAGTGCTGGGCTCACACCCCACCTACCCTGAGAGAGGCACTCAGCACTGAACCAGAATGATCTCAGAACAACAGATCTCTGAATAGAAATTCTCCTAATAGATTGCTAGAAATAGATTTCTCCTAATAGAAATCACTGTTGCATTCTGTGTTCCATGACTAATGATTCTCTAGAGAGATACTGATCAAAAAAATCTGATTTGTCCATTTTTCTATGAGCTACCTGTATTTTTTTCCTCATTCTTGTATTTCTTTTGTGCATTAAGTTCTCTAGTCCCCCTTGTTGTTACCTTCTCACCATTCCAGTCCTTGTTGTATTTCCTTACCTGTATTTTGAAGGAGGAATACACTGCATTCCCGTGGGTGATCTTTGGGATAAGTCTAGCATCCATTGTAGATATTCAAGTTTTCTGTTATACAGGTATTTTGCATTTCTGGCTTGATCCAGAATCTCTCAACAAACACACTGATCCAAAGATTACATCTTGGAGGGCAGACCTGGAGCAGGATGATCCCTGTATGCCAGGATTTTAAAGCTTTCAGTGCTGATTGAACATAAATTTTGACAACTTCTGTACTCAACAATTCCTAGGCCCTGAAACAAATAATAAATACTTTTCCTGACTTTCTTGAGGAGCTGTCTTTCCAAGGTACTGTTCTAAAGAATAAGTTGTGTTTGTTATTGGAATTCATGTTCCACTTAGGTTTATGCTTTTTTGATTCATGTCCAGTGTTTTTGAGTACTTTTTTCTGGTTTTTTTTTGTCCCTAAGCATCTGTTTTTGAATGTTGCTTTCTTTTTGATTTTATCTTGTCTTTCAAGTGTTGTCCATGAGTCCCAGGAAAACATTTTCCTCCGAAACTCTGCTTCCCATGGTGCTGTTAGGATGCATTGCTTGCTGACCTTGTAGATGACAGGGCTTCTCACATAGCATGGTGTTTGTGCCTGGATTTGTTTGATAGCTCTACAGAGGCTGTAAAATTGTTATTTTATCTTGATATGAGCTGATGTGAGGTCACACAGCAATAATTTTGTCCCTTTACCTATAGTACCATGGATATGTTGAAATCATAGACCTCTAGATCCTGCTGTCCTAGTGCCCACAGAACTGTTTACAGTTCCTGGTGTTTTTTCTTTAAAGAGAAAAAAAGAGGGAAAATCACTTTATATGTGTTTGAAAATAAATCTCGGTGTTGGTTATGAGTTAGTTCTCCGGAAAGGCTGGAGTTCTCAAACCCTTAGAAAACCCTTAGATACTGATCATTGCAAGCAGAGCCCCTTGATCCCTCAGAGGAATGGCAGTAAGAACTTGGGAAGCTCCAAGATCAAATCCTTCTCTTTGATGTGAACTGGATGTACGTGTTTGAGAAGTGCAGCTTGCTTTTGCATCTGCTGGGCATAGTGAGAGATGTTGGATTTTGTGTGGGATGCCAGGGGTGTTTGGAGGGCTGCATTGACTGATTCAGTATCTTTTGGAAGGAAAATCTCCCTTTGCAGGAGTTTGATTATATCCACGTGATGTTTGTGTGCTGTGTGTGTGGCTTGGGTGAACAAATATTGCAGCAAAGTTCTGGTTTTTTGGGAGTTCTGGAGACAGCAAGACTTTGTTACTGACTGGGCTCAAACCTCGTGACACTTCAGGAACAACAAACTGGTACCACTTTGGGAGGTAAACATTCCTTGCACCTTTAGGGACCAGATTCTCTCTTAACAAGAAGCTGAAATATGCATCTTGAATTTCACCTCTTCCCAAACTGCATATTGCCTCAGTAGAGGTCTGGGTGCTGCTCCCACAGCCAAAAGGATGCAACTAAATTTATTTATGTTTGAGGAGAGATGTAGCAGAACTAGAGGAAGAGGGTTTGATTTCTCACTTCTGTGAGTAAATGTTTTGTTTGTCACTGGAAGAGAGCTCTGTGATTTCCTTAGATTATTATTTTTTTTTCAGAAAGCACTGCAGTTTTAATTTTGGCTTACAAACCTAGGGCCCGTTTCTTGCAAAGCATCAGCATTTTTCAAACATGTGGGTTAAACCATGTTTTGTGAGGTTATTGTTTAAAATATTGTGATGACTTCTTAATCAAAACATGGTCTCCACCTGTAAGTGACTCTTGCTGTTAGAACCAGGCTCATCTTAGGCAGGTGCTGTGTTTCAGGTGGGCACTGCTGCAGGGAGCTCTTTGGGAATCATCTCCTCCTCACATCTGGTGGTCACTCACCAGCAGCTCCCAGCAGCTTTTTTTGTTAAGGAAACCATTTAGGTGTTTCTGAGATAACAAAAGAGCTTTTGTAGTGATAATGAGGGCTATGGCATCAAACAGCAATCTTGACTCAATTATAATCCAATTTATTGCGTTGGAATGGCTGTGTGAGGGCACAGGTTGTGCTGGACTCCCAAGGAGTGCTGCTTGTGGCCTGTGAGCAGCTCAGGGGAGGGATGTGGTCTGGAATTCCATCCCTGCTCTGCAGTGCTCAGCTGGAGCCCGGGGTGTGCAATGGGATGGGATTGCCACAGGAGGGAGATGCCGGCCTGGATTGGGAGCTTGGCAGCTCCACGTAGTGCTCACCTTTCCCGAGCAGCTCCCTGAGTTTACAGTTATATTTACAGCTGAATTAAATATTCAGTGTTTCTCTGAGTAGTTTTTGTGTGCTGTTAGTAGGCAGTGTTCTACAGAAAGTAAAGTGGAGCCTTTTTCTATAGGTATTTTAGTTACTGTTTTTGAAAGGCAAATAGAGCACCTTCAGCAGGAATGCTGTCACTTGTCACAGGCTGCATTAATTATGCTCTGAGGGGGTAAGCATACATTTAAAGTTATTCTAACTCCCACAAAAACTTGTGCAGTTAGCCAGCTCAAATTTATATGCTGAAAGCTGGTGAAACTATATTCAGGGATCATTTTTATAAAAGACTGATCTAGATTTACACAAGTTTAAGCTGATAAAAATCTCTGTTGTAAGAAGCATTCCCTGCTGTGTTTCAGATTTGGGTTGGGGGTCAGGCAGCCACATCTTGCCTGTGGGTGAGATTTCTTGCTTGAACAAGGTTTCTTTGGAGTTGTGTCTGAGGTAAGGCAAGGCACCTTTGTAGGAGTGCACAGCTCTGAGAGACTCCTGGGTTTGGCTCCTCTGTGGCAGAACTTGATGCTGCTGAGGGTCTCTGAGGCTTTTTCCATCTCAGACTTCAGATTATGTAATTTTTCTGATGTTAGTCACCGCTCATAGGAGAGTTTTTGACTTCTCCTGGAGGCCCATGGATGAATCTGAGTGGACTGCACATCTTTTCCATGTGACATTCTGTGTTTTCTCCAGCTGCCTAATCTGCAGTGTAATAATTATTCTGATGAAGGCACCACAGGACTTCCATGTCAGCAAGCCAGGGCGTGTCTTTCGATATTATTTTGGGCCACACATAACATCAGTGCAATAGTCTACTTGTGTTTTGTCTTGAAGATGATAATTTCAAGCCTAGAAGACAAGACACTGACTGAAATACAGGTCCAGCTTCTCGAGCACAAAATGACAGCCTAAAGAAAAAAGTGCTGCTTGCCAGGATGGGGTTGGTTGCTTAGCAATGAGCTATTTATCTGCAAAGGGACCCAGAAAAGGGATCAGGATGGTTTGAAAACATAGTTTGAATAAAGGAGCTTTTAAAGTCAGCAGAGTTTAACAGTTTTTCTGTGAAATTTGAAATGATCAGGCTCTGCAGCAGCTCTGATTTGTGAGTTGAAGTTGGCAGGATTATTTCAGGCTTGCCCTCTCCTGCCTTACAGCCTGCAGGCTGAGCCACTGAGTGTGCAAGTCAGCGAGACATGAGAAGCTGATAAATGTTGATGATCCTTGAGGAAACCCTGGAGTATTCTGGGTTTGTCCATCACATGGACACCTTGAGTTGCTGTGTGAAGTGTTTCTCTTCCAGCTTCCATTCATCCTGAGCATTGACTCGGTTTGTCACTTGTAATACTGAGTGCTGTCTTGATTATTTCAAGAAAACATAAGGATCCAGCTATGCTACAGGCTGTACTGATGATTTCCTAAGCAGAGTTAAAGCTTGGGGAGGATCTGAGACTGTGATCTTGGAGAGGATCTGAGTTCAAAGGAGAACATTAAATTGCAGCACCGTAAAACCGAGTTCATTATTTTTCGTGGTTAACTGTGCCCTCCTGTGGAAAATGCTCTCAGATTATCAGGATTTACTCAGGTGGCTCTGTCCTGTACCTGTGTCTCTTCTGTAGCACTGGTTGCTGCAGCAGAAACTTAAGATCGTGTGAGAAGTGAGCAGCCATGCCACTATGTCTCCTCTCTAAATTGTGACTGATTTCAGCCTTGTTAATTGTTCAGATTTCAGGTGATCTTTGTATTCAGGAAATCTGAGGAAGTATTTAGATGGAACACAAATCCATATTGCTGATTAATCTATGTGCTATGCAGTCAGTGCGTGGAATACCAAGCTGCTAGAACCAGATAAAGCTAAAAATCTGCCAGAAATGCAAGTGCAATCAATTACCTCTTTATCTTTTGACTTGCAAATAATTGTCTTTAGTTGATGGTGGATTTTCTTAAAAAAAAGGTGTCATTCAGAGAGAAACTCCAGCTAGAGCAGAACCCCCATTTTGCAGTTTATTTACTAAATGTGAAACACCAAGTTATTCCTTGTTTGTTTATTTCCAGGTGGGTTTTCAAGCAGCTCTATGACAAAGGACTGGTGTATAGAGGGGTTAAGGTCATGCCTTTTTCAACTGCATGCAACACCCCCCTGTCCAACTTTGAGTCCCATCAGAACTACAAGGTAAGTTGCAATCAGATTTCTCTATTTTCATCTGTTTGGATTTGAAAAGCATTAGTACTTTTTGGTTGGTGGTACCTAAGCGTGTCATTACACTCCAAATTGGTAGTAAAATTCTAGGTAAATGGGTTAATTTTTATCATAATTTGCTGTATTTGTTTGGATCGCTTGATCTTAGACTTCTTCCTTGGTTACTGCTTACAGATGTTTAAAGTGCACACTTCATTTTATTGTGGTAAATTCCTCCCTCTCTGGGCTCTCAAGGTTTTATTGCAGTGGTGGATTTTTATGCTGAATTTTCAGAGGAGAGCTGTGGTTGTCCATGTCTGTGCACATCTGAAAAGAAGGTCTTTGGCAGGGTTTGAATCTTCTATGAGGGGATTCATAAGGAATGTCAAAGGCACAGTAGCAGCAGGATAATGGCTCTTCTAAGAATCATTAATTTAGGTTGGGAAACACCAGAAAATGTTTTACCTAACATAATGCAGTGGTTTATAAAATGTTCCTTTAAAAATGAGTGACAAGATAAAGCAAGTGCAGCTGCGCAGCTTCTCACTTGCAACAAACTCATTTTCATGTATGTGAAGGCAGAACTTGTATCTCAATTTTCCAAATTCCACGTTAGTTTGTGGATAGAGGTTTTGTATCCTTTCCAATCCTGACCCAGGCCTCCTTATCCTTATATTGTAAATCTTTCACTTGCTTTGTGAGAGCAGAGAGCTAGCACAGATTGTACATCTGGTCTCTATATCTTGCCTAAAAAAAGCTGGTTTTCTGGCCAAAAATAGTAGTTTTAAAACAAATGTTTAAATAGACTTGGAGTACAATGCAGCCCACAGATACCAGAGCTTTCAGTATTGCTGGGGGGTATTTATAATGAAGAAAAAATGGTTTGTGATTTATGAAAGATATCTTGATATTTGTGACTGTTTGACAGCTGAAATAATTACTTTTCTTATCCTTATTGACTGACATTTCACACAGGCTCAGATTAATGAGCTTTCTTTAGAACAAAGACTATTTTGGAGGGTTTATGTGTGTGTGTGTGTTCTCTTTTTCTGTAAAGCCAAAGCTCTTCTCTCGTCTTGAGTCTTAATGAAATATTTAGATGCTGTTTCTTACTCTAGAACCAGAGGTGTGTGTGGGTGGGTTGCTGCTCTGCCACTCCGTGCAAAAATTATCTTTCTTATCTGCTAGAAGTGGTGTTTGGAAGTTGTGGGTCTGCGAGCTGACAGGATTTATTCCTGGTGAGCAGTCATTTCTGGGTGTGAGGCAGCTGTTGCCTTTCTCACTGTGGAAAGCTGCTGTTCATGGATCCTCTGAGAATTGGGACACAGATCAGGAGCAATAGGACACAAGAAGCACGTTCAGGACCAGAGCTGGGTGTCCAGTGCACACCTGAGTTAAAACACTGCCAGCAGCTGGTATTGCATTAAACTGAAGAAGTGGTGTCTGCAGGTGACATTTCAACAGCTAAAACACTACACAATGCCATTACCTGCCAGCCTGGATGGTATTTTTTATGCTTTGCCAGTTGTTTTTATCTACCTGGTGAGCTCAGTGCTTCAGAAAGCCAAGTGAGCAGCCTGCAGTGCTGCCTTGCACTTGGTGCAGACAGAACCGAGCGCTCGATCTCTGCCTGGTATTGAGCGCAGGCCATGGGTTATGTAATATTTATGTTTTACTGTTGACTGCGCCAGATGTTCACAGCAAATTCCCTGTGGAGCAGCCCTCAGCTCAGACATAAATAGCTGCCTGTCCCATGATGCCATTAACTGTTCCATGATGCTGGATGGAAACCAGAGCGCCTCGCACGAGACGTGCCGAGGCCACAGGACCTATTTCTGTGCTTAGGGTCGGCGTGCACGGCACCCTCTGAGCTGGCACTGAGAATTTCCTAGTGAAAATTTCACATTTGCAGGGTTAGGCTCGCTTTCCCAAGCAGCTTTTCATCATATGTGAAATGTGAAGTGACTGAATAGGGTTGTGCTTGGCTGAAAGAAAAACTTGTTTTGAGGGGATTTTTTTTTTGGACTTATTTGAAGGTGAAGTTTTATAGAGTAGCTGACAAAGGTCTCCTTCCCTGAGGTTTTTTTTGCTTTTAAGTATTGACATACTCTTGTTTTTAAGTACCCCAAATGTTTCCCCCCACCCCTTGCTAACAACAGCTTCTTAATTAGAGATGAATCATTTTATATAATGGCTGTTCTTCCCAATCCCTGGCTGCAGAAGAATATGGGGAAAAGGCTTTGTTTAGTAGTATCTGAGAAACTGCTGGTTTCCCTGACCCTTGAGATTGGTTCTAAGCTTTGAAAATGGGGTTATAAGAGGTACCTAAAGGAACTGCACTTGCATTTCTTTGTTGTTTTGGCAGCAAATCCCCCACGTCTTCCTGCTAATGGGAGATTTTAACCCTGTGGCCTTGTTGGACTGACAGACTGCACTGGTGTAATGAGGAACTCAGTGACTGCTGCTCTATTCTGGCTTTGATGCTGCCACTTCACCTTTTACATTACTGATTACAGTGAGGAGCTAGGCCAGTTGCAAGAGAGGTTTGGGTGCGTGGCAGTGAGAGTTACTGCATCTTAAATTTCCATTTTCTCCCTAATACAGGCAGTAAAGCCTTTTTGCCCCCCTCTCTTTTTACCCTTGGATTTTATCTTGTTTTTCAGGATGTTCAGGATCCTTCAGTGACCGTGAGCTTCCCACTGGAAGAAGATCCAAGTGTTTCTCTTGTTGCCTGGACCACGACTCCCTGGACCTTGCCCAGCAACCTGGCCCTTTGTGTCAACCCAGAACTGCAATATGTGAAACTGAGAGGCAAGTGTTACCTGCAGGGGACACACAATGAGCACCAGTGCCTGTGAATATGTACTTATGTTTCCTATTTTAGACTGGTTTATGTTAAATTTACAGAACCAGTGGTAGTTTGAAGGATGAGATTCACTTTGGATGTGGCTGATGATTTCCAACTGCTCTGCTCATGTTATTTGACATGAATTGTGAGGACTATTCCTTAAAAAGTACTAATAGATTAAATAAAGAATTAAAAAAAAGTTGTGTTTGTAGTCTCTAATTATACCTTCATCTACAAACACCTCCCCCTTTAAAAAAAAATAAAATAGTGAGTAGGAATTTCCAGTTCCAACTTAACCACGTGAATCTGTTATGTGCTTAAGATGATGTTAAACATGAAGTTGTGCAGGCCTTTGCAGGGATCTCCACGTGTCTGGGTTTTCTTTCTTTGAAGACAACTTAAGTATGTTCCAGTTTTCAAAGGCTGTAACATAAATTTGGTCATCTTAAAAAGAAATCCTGGGTACTTTCAGAAATGACACCTCACTTGCCTGAGGGGCTGAGTTGGGTTTGGATGTCTTTGGCTCGCTGCTGTGGGACAGTGACCCTGGCTGAGTTGGCAGGTTAGCAGGCTGGATAAAATTTGTCATTGAAGTTAGGAAATCAGGGTGGTTTGAGATAGAAAATGAGTTTTCTTCATAACATTTCACTTCTTTTTTTCGGTGTTAACTTCCTTTGTTGGTATATACTTCTTTTATAAAGAAATCCAAGCATGTAATTGAAACAGCAAATCTCAGCAAGGCTGCATGAAGTGCAGTCATTACCTTACAACTTAATAATATTGATTTTATGTAGTAATTGTCCATCTTCCAATTGTTGCCCTCTGTTTCAGTTACAATTTACTGAAACTTCTCAATTGCTTTTTTATTTGGCTCTGCAGTAATAGACAAGATGAGGTATTTCTGCCTCTGCAACAGCAAAACACACTGAAAATCAGTGGCCTGGGTTTCATCCTGTGGTTTCTGTTTAAACTTAGGCTTTGGAAAGTGTTCCTTAGCTGTCTGTGAGGGGAAAAAGCAGCTGGAAAGCAGTGGTCCATCAGCAGAATTATTCTGGGCAGTTTTACTGTTACAATATCTTGCATATATTGAAAGGTTTCATAATGGTGCGAATGAGGGGATTAAACTGAGATTTGTGAAACTCCTGTTTTCTTTTATATCCTAGATAAAGCCACAGGGAAGATTTACATTTTGATGGAGTCCAGGCTGGTGGCACTGTACAAATCTGACAGTGAATATCAGATACTTGACAGGCAAGTACATAAATTACTACACTTGCTAGCTTTCAGTGTTTTTCTAGATCAGAAGTTAAATGTTATCAAGAAGATGGATTTCCCTGCGTGTGTGTTTATATTGCAAAAATCTATAAAAAGAACTGAAATTTGCTGGAACAAATTGGTCTTGTATGTGAAGCTACAAGTAGAAAAAAGTTTCATTGGGTCCTTGTATTGTGGTGGGGGAAAAAGGTTCCATAGTCCAGCCCTTTCTTGTATGTTTACATTAATGTAGAAGTTTGAGAAAATGCTGAGGGTGGTCCAAATGCCTTCTCCTACACATTATGTAAAGATTTAAAAGGAAATGGGCAAAACAATCCCATTGTTTCTAGCAGATAAATATTACTTCTGTAGTTAGTGGCAGTCATGGCTTTCTGCAGGGGGCTTATTCATCTTGGTTAGGTGGAAAAATAGGAATTATTCAAGAAGTCAGACTGGGCAGGGGGTGCAGGTATTAAATTCTGTAGCTCTTTTAGAAAAAAGATGTGTCTTGGCTTTTTTTAGACCTTTTGTATCAACCAGCAGCCTGTTAAAGAGGTCAAATACAACAAATATTTGTTTGCTCACTTTATTCAAACAAACCAAAAAACTCAATAAAAACCCGCATAACACAACCACAATAAAAAAAAGACTAGAAATGTTTTTGGGAGTAACACCCCTTCTTCACTGGCATCAGTTATTTCTATTTTTGTCTCTTTATCAAGCAGTTGAAAGCTTTAAATTGAACAAATAGAGGATATTTCAGCTAGGCAGTTGCATGTAATCATTAAATTAGAGAAATACAGAGCTGGAATGCTTGTTTAAGATGTTTCCTATTCTGATAGCTCATACTGTGACAGTTGAATAATTTTGTATTTCTGCATTGATTTCCCTCCTTCCCCCCTCTATGAGAATGCACTTAATCTGTCACTTGGCCTGTACCAATTTAAGCTGGTGTTCGGTTTCTAAAGATGATGTTCAGTGCTCTCATTCTTCAGGGTTGGCTGAACTTGTGATCTCTGGAGTTTTTTCCTCCCTTCTGAGTCATCAGTGAAGCCACTGAACAGTGTCAGTGTCAGGATGGTCCTGCCAGGACAGCACTGGGAATTTTCTTTTGGTCTGATACTGAATTAACAACAACTTTATCTTGAGGTGATGGTGTATCCACCAACTCAAGTATTTGTGTGTGTTGGAATGATAAAGTGGCAAAACTCTCACTAACATTAAGAGCTAAATTTGATCTGCTTGCTTGCTAAGCTGGTAAGTCTGCCCCAAAAAATCTGGCTTTGTGTGGCTTATTCTTGACAAATTGATATTTTTTTGTTTTTTAGCACTTTATTTACTAAAAACTCACAATCACTTAAAGTTGAATCAGGAACCACCTGTCTCAGTGGTTTTTATGTCCATCAGTGCTTCAATTCTCTCTGGAAATACAGATACTCTGTTCCTTTTTGGTCTTTTTAAACCCGTCCAGTATCTAAAACCTAAGCCTTCTATCAAAACCACTTTATTTTTATTTTCTTAAGTATTTTGTAATACATTTGTTAGGCTTAGAAAAGAAGCAGGCTAGCCCATAGATTAAGTTTGTTGATCTGTTGTCTTTTGCTTCCAAATTCTTCTTTTAATGCAATGCTACAAATTTAACTTCAGTGTGACTGCAGTGATTCTACATCCAGGAATGCACAGAACATTTTGGCCTTTTTTTGATGTGATGTCTTCATCAGAAATGTGAAGAGCCTGCTGTTTAAGGCATATAAAATTTCAGATGTATCACTATTTCATACAAAATTCAGATGTATCACTAATTGTATTTCTCACCACTCACCCCTGCAGTCTCTGATTATTTTTTAAAAATTTCCTTTTTTTAACCTCTGCCTATCTATGAGGCTGCTAGCAAATCTCTTTGCAGAGCAGTATATTTTAATTTTTTATATTAGTGCTATGGTCTCTTTTCAGGCTGATTTCTGGTTTTGGTCATGCTCCGGTTTTTCTGTTATGTAATAATTAATTTTCTCAAATGTGAAATGTGAGAAAATTAAAAGGTAGCTGGTAGTTGAATGGATCTTTGAAAGATTTAGATCTGTGAGTATATGAGTTCATGGAAATGAACTTCACCACTTCTGCTCTTAACCTTTTTCTTCCTTTAGCTCACTTTTAAATTCTCGAGCAGTCAGGCCCTTGGGGGAGAAACTGATGCATCTTAATCTATACCAGGCATCAGGCCGAGGTGAGGGAATGGTCTGATTGAAAATGTGCAGTGTTTGAAGTCCCCAGAACTGCCTGCTTTGCACCTATCAATTGGTCTGGGTGTATTACCCCAATTTTGGCCGTTCAGTGACTTTTGTTTTATTTAGCAGTGGTAGATAGGATGTGATTGTTGAGCATTTCCCTCCCCTTGTGTTACATTTCAGTCCTTTGGCATATTAAACATTTGATTTTTTCACACTGTTTTCCCTTGTTGTCTCTTTTTGGATTCTGAAGAACCCAAACCAGAGATTTCTGATCTCCTGAGAGTGAAGGATTGCTGAAGTGATTTTAAATGGGTCCTACTACCATAACTTAGGTCACAAGAAGGCACCATTGTTTAAATGTTCAACATGAAGTTCAGGACTTTGACTAACAAAGTATTTCAGATCCCAACATGAAAATCAGGGATGTGATCCACAACCTTTACCTTTCTCTGACTTGTGTTAAATAAGAATATGACTAATTTTTTTTTTTAAAAAGCCGATTCTGGTGCTTCACATTCTGTATCTGAGCATTCCCACATCTGTGTGGCTGAGCACTGGGATGCTTTTCTCTCATCTGATCCTGATTAAGCACCTCAAACATTCCTAAGGCTGTTTGTAATATAAAAACATATAAACCATCTGCAAAGCTGTGGCTTAAAATAGAAACCTCCCCTTTTCCTAGAGGATATTGTGGAGTTGTGCTCTTGAACTTGGCAGTAAATGCTGCTCGAGGTCCTTCCTGTGCAGTGAAACAGCTTTGAAGAGTCCCCCACTTTGAAGGAGTCAAGTGTTTTATGGTTTGACCATTGTTTGGAAGTTGTAGATCAAGAAGAGCGTAGGGAGAGACCACAGCTGGGACACAGTCAGAGAGCCAGCACATCTATTAGATTAAGTTATGTTTTAGCTGGATTTTTTCCCCTGAAATTGGACGATTTAAGCACTTTCAGGAGAGTTCTGAGCTGCAAATCCCAGCCTAATCACTGTCTGTGTCAGCTGCTGTCAGAAGCCTGAGGGGAGCCAGACCTGCAGGCTCCATTCTGCCTTGCATTTCTTGTGAGGCTCAGCTGGTTCCTCAGCCAGTCCTGGCTGGGTTGGATCATTCCCTGAGATGCCTGTGGAGGGTTTGGATGCCCAGCTCTGGAATAAGGAACGAGGCATCTGAGCTTTAAAGGCTGCAATATTCTGTGTCACAATCTTCTGTACATAAAACTTCAGGTGTTTTGGGTCATTATTTAGTTCTCTTGGACGTGCTGGGCTTTTTAGAATTTTGTTGTTACCCACATTGTGTTTTATCCAGAAGATTCTTGCCCAGCTTTACCATAAAGAGCTTGTCACTAATGCTTAATTTCTCTATTAATTTACATTGATTGGTTGATTGAAGTCCATCAGGTACAAGTTGTTGACTGGTAGCAGAGATGCATTAGAAGACATTGTTTTTTTCCTCCAAGTCCAAATTACCACAGAGATGGGAAGCAAACTTAAGGAAATACTTTCCATCTTCTGACATCAAATTCTGTCAGGAAAGTGAAGAAGCAAATAGGAAAAAAACCAATTTTCAAGTTGTTAATTTATGTTCTTGTAAATCTTTCTCCTTAGGTTTCCTGGCATTACTCTTAAAGGCAAGAAATACAAACCACTCTTTGAATATTTTATTCAGGTAAGATGAACAAGTTTGGTGTTTGATACAGGATATAAAGAAAAAAATAAAACCCATTCTGAGTATTCCTTGTTTATATTATAAAAATATATTAGGTCCTAATAACAAACTCCAGGTTGTAGTAAAGCACCCTAAAAATCCTAGTGAAAGTTTGAAAAACAGTGTTTTTTGAAAAACTAGGATTTTTAAGGTACTTTAATTTTTTCTTTTTTCTTTAATTTTTTTCCTTTAAGTTTCCTTTAAGTTTTAAATACACTCTGATTAAAATTGGATGATAAATAAAAGTTTGATTTCAGATTGCAGAGAAACTTCAATACACATTAATAAATAGGCAGTATTCTCTCATTTTCTCATCTGGTGAGTGTCTGTTTTCTGCCTCCTAAGTCCACAAGCTTTGTCTTCACAAGGGAATGACTCTGACTTTGGATAACAGTCACAGATCTGCCATATTTTCCACTGAAGAGTTAAAAACCTTTGCTAAAAACCTACTGATGTATCAGATTTATCTGGATGTCCTGTGCAGCTTTTAAGCACTGCATTAGGTCTGGCATCACAGATGATAAAAGAATATGCAGCAATAGGAGAGGGTGTAGAGAATTTTTCTATTTTTTTTTAAGAAAAACCTGATTAAAAATGGATTAAATTTTTCAAAGGGGAGAAGTACAGCACTGCTGGCCAGGCAGCTGTGAACTCCTGTAAGGGATTTGGTCACTTGTGACACCTTCTGTTCTGAAATATGTGCAGCAGTCAGCAAAGGTGGGAAAACCTCTGTAGGGAGCAGGGTCTGATATTTCTAGAGGAAAGTCAAACACAGCTGAATCTGGAAAATTGGACTGTGCATCTGAGGTTTGGAATAGATAAATTTTGTGAGTCCGGCTGTACTCGTAAGGAGCAGATGGGGCATCTACAATTTTTTATTTTTTATTTAGAATGCAGATCTTATCTCAAAATATCTCCCTTCAGAACAAGCCAAGCCTAATATTTTGTAATATATGTGGCTCAGTGGTGGCTGCAGTAATTTCTTTTTTACTATTTTTATGTTAAGGAATAGTAAATAACCTTTCATTTTTCATTACCTGTACACTGAACACACTGAAAATTGTCATATCTTTTCTTAGCAAATTTTTTCTGGATTTTCTTTTCTCTACGTTTTTAGTTGGTCTTTACCATGCTCTTATTCTGTGGAGGAAATAAGGCAAATGTGTGACTATAAAAGCAAACTCTTTTTTTTTTGATTCAGAGGTATAAGAGACATACAAAAATGCGGGGAAACTTCTGTACCTCTCTTGGCTGTGTCCTCACATTCAGGAGTGTATTGATTTGCAGTCTGTTAAGCACAGAACTGTGTGAAGATCTGTGGCTTGAAGAGTAATTGACTTGGAGGCCTTGAGGAGAGGTGTGAGATTTAATCACACTTGACACTCTTTAAATGAAGTACACGAGTGTCTGGGCTATGGGAAGTCATTAAGTCACTTTAGGGATGTCACATTTTACTGTGTCACTGATTCTCCGTGCAGTTCTTCCCTCTTTTGTGTGGCTCGTGGCTCTGCCAGGTTCTTAACAATTCTGTTTTGCTCTGTGTAAATGTATATCTATATGTAACCCCTCCATATTTCTGTGTTACAGTGCAAAGAAAAAGGTGCCTTTACTGTGGTAGTGGATGGTTATGTGAAGGAGGAGGAAGGCACTGGAGTTGTCCATCAGGCTCCCTATTTTGGTGCTGTAAGTGTGAACTACACATCTGTGATGTTAATTTTGTCCAGCACGCGTTGCTTGGCTTTCCAGCTCCCGGGGACTCTCTCAGGATGATTGATGTTAAACAATCTTCCCATTTGCTGCTTAAAAATGTAAGAATATCACATAGCTTTGTGTTCTCATGAGCTCTTCCACTCAGTGCCTGTGCTAGACTGGAGATTTTTGTGTCCCTCGCTTTGCTTTGTGTTGTGTGTGAGCTGAACTCACCACTGTATCTTTTGAGTGTCATTGATCTCAGCTCTTCTCAAAGTCTGAAGTTAGAGCTTTGAGAAGGGCTGATGTGTGGCACTGGCAGTGAAAACTGGCCTTGCTAAGTGATGATTTTGGTTGGGAGCAGCAGTTCTGCTCAGCACACTGCCCCTCTTCAGCGTTTCAATTTCATTACTCGCTGGGCTTTTAGAGAATGAGAAAATGCTTTCACTGCTTTTGTCCTGAGACTTTATCCCTTGGTGTGAAAGGATTTTGTTGCACTCTATTCTTTTTTTTCTGTCTTTATTGTCCCTTCCCTCAGTCTGCTCTTTTTTAAGGCTAAGAGGAATAATTTGTCATGGATTTAATCATTTCAGTTTTTAGACACTTGAATTAAATGCGCTAGTTTAGGCTCATTGTCCTTTTTGTAGAGTGTCCTGTCTCCAGCCATTATCCAAAGATGCCCTCAAAAAACTTGCAGTGCCTAGCAATTAGCAATCCCTGGACCATGAGCTCTGTCATAATTTCCAGAGAAACTTGGCATTAGCAACAGGCCTCTTTGTATTCCTGTGAAATAGCCCATCCTCTTCCGTCCTTTTCTCCCTGCATTTTTCTGAAGGGTACATCCATTGTGGTGGTGTTTCCCTTGTCAGGATGAACGTTGATGTGAAAAGATGTTCCAGCTTAATATAGCTCTGAATAAAGAAAATTAGAGTGGGCTGTGTTAGCAGTTAATAAAGGAAACGGTGGTGGCTGGTCAAGTGTCCTCAGGAGGATAAATCCTGTCCCATTTCTGCTCCTCAGACTCTCCCCTGGAGCTGAGTCTGGGATGTGCCAGAGGGGTGAGAGGTGGTTTAGAGTCAGGAGCTCTTGCTGTGGGAGATGGAGGGAAGGAAAAGAAGAGGCTGCCAGCAGGGAAGGAGCTCTGGAAGAAGCTTTCCTTGGCTGCTCTAGGAGTGGTTTGTGTATTTGCACAGTCTAGTTAAACTTGTTGGAAGCAGCTTGTTGGAAAGGTTGACTGGCCACTTAGAGCAAGGATTATCTGCCCTTTTTTATGTGATTTTTTTAATAAGCCCGCTGAGTTTTGTAAACACAGAGGAAAAAATATTTCTCTCTCTCTCCTGGGAAATCAGCAATTACTTGTAAAACATTTCTTTTTCAGGAAAAAACCTGAGAGTAACAGTTAAGTGCTTCACAAAGGAAAAAAAATACATAAAACATTGTGTGAGGGAAAAGTGCACGGGCATCACAGACAAAACTTTGCAGTCATCAGCTAAGGAGAGGTTTGAGTAGATAATGCTTGGTGCAGGGGCCTGAGTCAATGGACTGTGCTGCCTTCAGAAGGAAAGTGCACAGTGTGTGTTGGACTTAATGCTGCTGCCTTTTTTTTGGGGTGCATGTAGTTCAGTTTTGACAGCCCCCAGATTATTTCTGTTCAGGAAAGCTCACAGAGGCCCTGGTTTAAGTTCAGGATTTCATCGTTACACAGTAGGCTCTGTGTAGGATGCTGTTGGTGTTGCAGGTTGGCCTTTAGACAGGCTTAGATGAAAGAAGGGAGATGGTTCATGGTGGCAGACAGGATTGTCTTCCTGGTTAATTGGCTCCTCTGCACCTTCCTGTTGTGTTGAAGGTGAATAGAAAAGGAATAAGTGGATAAATAAATAAATAAGTGGGCCAGGAGGGTCAGAGGAGAAGAGATAGGGCACAGTCCTTCACAGCAAGCCTCGAGTCTTGTCTCTGTTCCTTCCCATCAGTATAAGTGAGTCCCTTTGATAAATAAAATTGGAAAGTCAGGGATTTATTTATTTATTTAAAATCCTGCTTACTGATACATGTTCTGTATTGCTGATAGCTCAGCAATGTATCTTTCTCCAACAAAATTGGAAGTAAAAATTCACCTTCATTTAGTTCCAGGAGATGTAGTTCCATGGTCTTGTGTGATGCATTTGCCAAATACAAGCTGCCACACCATATCAGAGCACTGGATTATTTCAGTTCAAAAGGCATCAAAATTAAAGCTCACAGAACAAGACAAACCTGTATTAAAAACGCTGTAAACTCACTGTACCTCCAGATTAACATGGCACTAAAATTCAGCTGCTCAGGCATTTCATCATGTGGAGATGTACCTGCAGTCAACTTAAAAAGCTTTACTAACGCTTGAATTTGCATACAAATTTTTAATTTGCAATACTTCTAGTGCCTGCTCAGACTGTGACACACAAGTTTCGTAGCTCTGCTACTGATGCGCTTTTTTTTCAGTGCTTTGCAAAAGTGTTGTTGTTTTTTGCTAAGAGGTGCTGAAGGTGAACATTTGACTTCATTTTTCTGTTGTTTTATTAAAATTTCACATAAAAAAGCTTTTGATGAGCTGTTTAATAGTTTCTACTTACTAATTTTGTGTGTAATCTTTTGAGGGATTTTGAGGTACAAAAGTGAGCACTGTAACTCCTATCCTGGAAAGAACTGATGTTTGTCTTAGCTTTTATTTGAGCTGAGCACTTGTGGATTCCTTCTATGTGCCTGAATATATTCTCACCTCATGGTTACTGAAGGAAATCTTGATTAAATCAAATGGCAGCTCGGTCTGGAGAGCTTCCATTCCAGTTAAAAAGCAGGGAACTGACTGCAGAAAGGCAGAGCAGCTCAGCCCTTTGTGTTCCCTTGGCTGCAGCAGTGCTGCAAGTGCAGCTGAAGCACCTCTTGACCGAGGTGCTGCCAAGGGGAAGGTTTGTTCTGCTGCCTTAGCAGGGCTGTGAGTGTGCCAGGCTTTGTAGTCTGTGCTGGCTGCTGCTTCAAAGCCTTTAACAGCTCCCTGCCAAATCAGGGCTGACATCAGCTCTGTCATCTGGCCCGGGTTTTAAACCCCACAGCTCCCAGTCCCTCAGCAATAAGAGCTGAGGAAGGGCCAGCAGAGAAGGTGTTGCAATCTGGACACGGCCTGGGGAGGAAGGAGAGAACTGAACTCAGGAGTAACTAGATAGAAATGCCTTTATTTATTTATATACAGAAGGGTTTTATACCCTAGGTCGTAGAAAGTCATTGGATCTTCGTTAACCACCTCTCAGGGTTATTGGCTAGATCCTAAAAACACACATTTCCTAAACAGTCTTTCAGACTGACAATAACAAGCTGCAAAAACACCTCACAAGTGCAAGATAGAAGAATTATTTACAAAAGCTCTCTAGCTGTTTTGCAGCTAGCTCCGTGAGAAAGTGAGAATGCTCAGGGACACAGGCAGATACTGAAAAATCTCTCTGCCACCAAGCTTTCAGCATCCACAGAGAAGGGACTTTTCCTGACCGAAGGAGCTGGGTGACCAAGTGCAGGGTGAATAATTGTGTGATGCTTTCTGCAGCTGCTGGACAGGGGATGAGGCTGTGCTCTGGTGGAAAGCAGTGCTGGAGCTGGAGGGATTTGTTGTTTCTGTGTGTAAAACCTTGGTGCATGAAGCAGCCAACTTCCCTGTCTGTGGATGGGTTTCATCCTTGTAAAATACAGCAGGTCTGGCTTGGGGGAGCTGTGAGCCACAGGGATGGTGGGGAGAGCTGAAGGGACAAACTCTGGACACACAGGACCTGGAAGCCCTGCCCTGGCACTTCAGAGCTGGCTCACCTGTGCTGGTTAGAGCCAGGGAAGGAGAATTCAGGGAGCTGTGGAGCTGTGGGATGTGTGTTTACACACTGGCTCTGGTGTGGTGTCCTTGGGCAGGAGGAGAGGGTGCTTTGGGTGCAGCTCCTGTGAAACAGCTGCTGTGTATCCTGCAAGCCATTGCTGTAACTGGGTAAGATACAGATTTACTGTGACTTCAGACTTGAAGTTAAAATCTGAACTTGTCTATCCCCCTGCTAATTTTGTTTTAATCTTTTCTCTGATGCCGTTATTGTTCAGTTGTGTCCAGGAAAGTCTGAAGCAGCTCTCTTTTTTTCTTTTTTTTTTTTTTCTCCTTACTGCTACAGGAAATTAAAAATTTAAATGGAGGCTGGCCAGGAAAAAAACCTATGATGTTGTCCATGTGTGGTTCTTGGTCAGTAGCATTGCCCATGGGCCAAAAAAGATTGAGAAATACAGGTTTAAAGGCTTTGGATCATTAAGATACTCAGAAAATGGGATTGCTTATGTGAAATGCCAGAATTAGATTTATTAAAACAACCTGCCTTCTGAAAAATGCCGTGTTGGCTGGAGGGCTGGGCAGATCCAGGCTCTGGCTGGGACAGGAGCAGGATGCAGTGGTTGGCAATTCTTTTTCCATGAAGTGATAGCCTGATCTGTTCACTACATGAGTGTATGAATGTACTCAGACACATAAAATACACGTGTGTGCATATGTGCATTGATGTGCATAGCAAAACATGCACATACCCCTGTACTAGGTGAGAGTCTGAAGAAATCATCATTTTCTGCATGAATAAAACTACAATCCTATAAAACAGGACTTTCTTATAAGTATTTGGGATTAGTGAAGGCTAAGTATTTTGCTATTCTTGTCCAGTCATCACTTTTTCTGTTTAATACTTGATTTCTGTTTCGAGGGATGAATATTTTCCCCAGTATTTTGTATCCTTACAGCTTGGTGCTTGTCTCTTTTGCAGGATGATTACAGAGTCTGCATGGATTTTAATATCATTCAGAAGGACTCTGTGCCTGTGTGTCCTGTTGATGCATCAGGCTGCTTCACAGCAGAAGTGACTGACTTTGCTGGGCAGTATGTGAAGGTCAGTGGGCCTGGAGACAGTAAATTACTGCTTTATTCAAGATACATTTTATATGTGGTAGAAGCTTTCTTTTCTTTCTCTGAGTTTGTCTTCAATCTGTGTCTCTTATCTGGATAAATTAAAATGTGCCTGAACATTTGCAGCAAGGTTGGAATTGTTTATTACAGCAGCTGAGAAATGAAGAAGTTAAAATGCAAGAAATATTGTGTATCTGTAGCGAGAGGGCAAAGGAGCATCCTGTTTGCAGCTACTCCACAGAGAGTCTCACTCTGTACTTTTCCCTGGCAGAAATGTTGTGTCCAGAGTCTCCAGGCACATGTGCAGGGCCTCCCTCACCTCTGGATGACTCTGAATTCCCAGATGCCATCATTAAGTTTCTCCCAGCCAGTTAATGTACCGTTAATTTCTCCCACTAGAAGGGAGAAATGCAGTCATTTTCCCCGCTTGTGGGCTGGTTGCAGTGGGAATTTCCTTGCCAGTAGATGCAAGAGAATCCCTGGAAAAGGAACCCACAGGAACTCCAGATTGCTGCAGACACAAATCCCTAGTAGGGAGTGCCTCTTAAATTCCATGTCCTGAGAAAACAAATTGCTTTTAGCCCTGCTGCTGCGGTTCGATAGCAAAGCATCTTCCTGTAAACAAATGCAATACAAGATTTTAAAGTCTTCTTCAATTAAGTTGAGAATTCAATCAGCTGTCTTTGCTTCCTGCTTTATGCATTAAGGCAAATTAGAGGACACTGGAAGCTCCATGTTTAGCTTCTTGCTGATAGAAATCTGAACTTAAGGCTCTTGGAAAGTTTTCTTATGATGCTGAATTTTTCACTCATAGATATTTGTGTGTTTTTTTCCTTAGTGTCGTACTGACCCTTGTATGTTCAGTAGATTGTCTTAAATTATCAATACACAGCTTTCACTTCCAGCTTAGCATGTAAATCCCAGTTAGTTAGTGAGGTATTGTGAAATATGCTTCAAATTCTGAACTTGAGTCACTTTAGAGGAATGTGGTGTCAGGAAGTTTAAATATTAGGTAAAAAGACCTATGTGATTTCCTACCACAAAATTAGAAGACTCAATCATTAAGATATTAAATAATGTGGTTCCTGGCTTCTGGTGCTTCAGAAAATTTGAATTTTGCACATAGTTGTGTATATGTGGGGAGAGAGTTAAGGGTAAAAAAGGACTGATGCTTTAATTTATACATTTTAATTTATCCAGATAGCAGAGACACATTGAAGACACTGTAAAAAACCCAGGGTTTGGAGAGCAAATAACTTTGCAAATGTAGTGTTTTACAGTGCCCCTGCAGGAAATGTATAAATTTGAGAGAAGCTTTTTGTGTGAGTGTGTGTGTAAATGCCGGGTTATTCATAGGTTGGGTTTTTTTTTTTAATTAGAGTATCTGAGACAAATCCTGTGGTAGCTTACTGAGTGAAATGTGTATTCCAAGGAAAATCTGCTGTGTTTTTTTAGGATGCAGATAAACACATCATCAGATGGCTGAAGGAGAAGGGCCGGCTGATCCACAGCACGACCTTCCAGCACAGCTACCCCTTCTGCTGGAGGTAAGCACAGACCTGCACCTGCCTTTGAGCTGAGCTTTCAACAGAGAAGTTCTTCAGGTTTCTCCCATTTTTTCTCCTCTCCCTTGCTTCATTTTCCTGACAGAACTAAAAGTAACACAAACTGAGATTATTAATTTAGGAGAGCTCCAGTTTTGGTTTAGTCATCAAGGAATTTTTCTTTTTTTTGCCATAAATCTGATGAATTTCAGTGTAGTGCTGAAATTTAGTTTCTATTTATGATTTTAAATGGGTGTTTTTGTAGTTTGTGCTGCTCATTTTTAGGTGTAGAACTCCTAGGTAACCACCTCTTGTAAAAAAGGTTATTTTCTCAGCAGCTGAGTGATGGGAAAGGATTTTTTGATACCCTTTGAATTGTATCCAAATAAGTATAGCACAGAAGGTCTTTAGATGTTTATGTTAAAGCTCTGTACGTTTTGAATAAACTGGCTGAATGATAGTTCTTTTTAACCTTGTAGAATGACTTATTTCTTTGAAAGAAGCCCAGTTGCTTAAAATATGGAAACATCCCTAGGTGGATGTCTCTGTGGGAAGTCTCCAGTGGAATTCTTCTTGGGCCTTCAGTATCAGTGAACAAACAAGTTTTAGTTCTGAGGAATACAGGCCAGCCAGATTTAATCTAGAAATGAAACTTGTTTTTATTAGTGTCCTCCCTGGTTTGAAATTTCCCCCATTGCTATTGTAAAAAATCACCGAACAATGTCAAATTAAAAAAAAAAGAATCTCAGTAATCTTTTAGTAGAGTATTAAATTTTTATTATGAGCAAAGACACACTTAAAATAAAATATCTAATTTAATTATCTGAAATGGCTTGAAGATTTTAAGTCGTATCTGATGTGTACAGCACCTGTACTGAAATAACTGTGATAAAAGCTCATCCCTCTGTCTGGCTCTGACTCTGCCAGGTGAAGTGTTCTAGCAGGGTACATTTATCTTTAATTTATAGCAAAAATAACCTTTGCTCGCTCTTGAGCAGCAGGATTGGTTTGCTTCTAGCAGCTGCCTGGAGGAAGAAGGGGAATTGCTCTTGAAGTGTTACGTCCTTGATGATTTGGGACAGTTTTTGAAAAATGGCAGCCCCAAAATCAAGCAACGCTTGTGTTTTTCTTGTGTAGCAACTCAAATATCCAGTCATGGCCTTCTGAGACAAAGCAGGGATGCAGAAGTGCTGATTCTGTAGAAGATCCTTAATCCTGCCACTCTGTTGACATTTTTGTTGATTGATGATAAGTTGCAGGCAGCACCTAGCAGCAAATTATCCGGTGGGAAGAACCGAACAATGGATTCTACTTGAAAAGCTCATTTCACTGCCATCACAAATCAAACCATAATTGGAATATGCTAAAAGTAGAAGAGCAGTTCTTAACTTTGAACATAGTTATAAGTTATTTTGATTAATGTAAGAAAACTTTGAAATCAGACTCTTCTTAATGTACTGCTGCTTTTCCCTGAAACCAGGCAGCTCTTGAATCCTTGGGATGTTGAGAAATTTGCCTTCTTTTTTTACATATCATGAAGTTAGGGTCCTTCTCTGTGTAGTAATTTTTTCCGTTAACTAAACTTTAAAATATGAAAAACACAACAGCTTGGTAAGGACTTGGTTTTCAGTTAGAATTTGTCTTTATTGGAACTGCTGAAAATGGAGGACATTGGTCAAAACTGCTCTGTGCACATGTGAGATCTTGAGAGTCTGTGTGGTCTGGGCAGCAGTTCAGCAGCTGTTGAAGGTGACAGCTGGAGTGTCCCTCTCAGCTCCTGCCTGCCATTCCTTTGGGAGCACTGTTGGGAAGCTCTTCCCCTGACAGATGTGGAATTTTGTCTTTTCCAAGTCACTGAAGGCAAATCCAAGAAGCATCTTTATAGCACGGGCTCAATTACTGATCATTTGAGGAATAAGGTCACAATTAAAGTGATTCGATTCTTCTGATGTGTTTCTGAAGGATCTATTTGTAGGGGGAGCAAAACTTCCTTCAGTTGAGACAGAGAGGAATGGTTAGGCAGGAACTTTGTAAGCATCAGACTTGGATTGTCTGTCCAGGTGGTTTTCCCCTTGTACTGATGGAAAACAAAACCCAGCAATGGGTATTTCTCATCTGATTCTGCAGTAAAATCCAGTTGAATGTGGATTCCCCAGTCTTCTCACCAGTCATGAGGGACAGAAATGTGGGAAGTGTCACTGCCTGGGCAGATTTTAGCGTTTTGCTCTCTGCAGTCTCCTGCTGAGGCACTGCTTGGCAGCACAGCCAGAAGAAAAATATTCGGGGAAACTGTGCCCTCTCCCCTTTCTTGTTGCCTTCATGTAGGTGGAACGGAGCCCTGTGGGTGCTTGGAGTGGTTATCAGGTGTTACAGCCTCAGCGTTGGGTGGGAAGCCTGGGAAATGGTTCCCCACCCTGGATCCTTCCTGCCTGAAGCCACTCTGTGCCCCTGGGCCTGTCAGCTGCTCTCTCCTCACAGAGCTGGGGTGCCACTTTATTGTCCCAACCTTCCTTTTTCAATATGTTAAGACCACATGAGAAATTTTTAATATCAGCTTTTGTTCTCCTTGTTTCCACTTACTCAAGATCTTGTGATGGCAGTTCATCATTCTTCAGCACATCTGAAACAAGATACTCAGTGAAATCAAAACACCTTGTAGCTTGGGGAATGCTTTCTTTTTTACTGTGATCTTGCTGCTGTGTGAGGCGTGAACTGAACTGTTCCCTTTTTTAGTTGTTAGGACTTAAATTTGAGTAGCAAACCATCAGCAGGTTTGCATTTAATAGCTAGGACACAACTACATTATTATTACTTTGAGCTGTCACCATTTCCTTTAAGGTTATAGGTACTTTAACACTTAAGCACGTTGAAACATGCAGGTTATAGTTAAAATGAAACATGTTTTGAACTATAGTGTTAAAAGAAGCAATGTGTTTTTTATTATTGGGCTTTGTGCACTGTGAGTTCAACTTTTAAGGTCTGAACAACCTTTGCTGTGGGTTTTCTTTCTTTTGTGGGTCGGGCAGGTGCACCTTTAGCAAGTGCTGGCACAGTAGTAATTTTAATTTACATCGTAATCTGCAGCAGTTTGTGGATTTCAAATGTGTTCTTGCTGTGGATATAAGTAAAATGAATTAAACTTTGGCTGTTTGTAGTAATGACTGCACATGGGAGATAACAGTACTTTCTCAGGGTCTTTGCTGGTGGATTTTTGTGTATTGCCAAGTTCTGAACCAAAGTGACTTAAACAAAAGTAATATTTTTAAGAAACATTTTGTGGGGTGGATTGATGCTAAAGGAGAATGAGCTTCTTCTCAGTGTTGTTGCTGCTCCTCTGTACCCACAGACAGATCTTGCCCCCTAGGGTTATTCTGTTCTCCCTGTTCAGGTTGGAATAATGGGATGGATGAGAAGGATTAGAAACATCTGAACTCCTCATGGTGACTTGTGCCCACTGTTGCATCCCAGGATCCTTTAGAAGGGTGTGCTACCTGAACAGCTGATCAAGAGCTTAAGGAGTTATTGTGGAACTGATAAATCAGAGACTGGGTTGGGCACTGCAGTCAGATGCTTGGAGGTAGTGATTTTACCAAGTAATTTAGGGAATTGCTCAGTCTGTGTGCTCTGGCCAATAGTGTTTCCATTTCTAAGCAATCCCCAGTTGTGAAACTGCTCTCTTTCCATATGGATTTTCTTTTATTGCTTATTGAAGTAAGGAATATGTTAAGATATATTTAAAATTTCTTTTATATGCTTATCTGGATCTCTTGCTTTCCTTCTCCTTCTGGAATGGAACTTTCTTCTGGTTAACCCTGGGTGCTGTTACTTCTTTATGATTTGTGATTATTATTTTAAATGCAAATAGTGAAAACATAGCATAATGTTTCCTGGCTTTTCAGGCTTACATACACATAAAAAATGATGCAGAATGAGCTCATGTGGAAGGTGAAATATGACTCATTGTAATAATTACTGAAGTTCATAATGTTGTACTATGTAGGAGCACAAATTTCGAATTCAAGTATCGTTTGAACGTTCTCATGATTGCTCTTGCTATACAAATTCCTTGAATTACTGAGTTTGAAGGCTGTAAAATCTTTTTTCAGGACTTGATTTCAAAACAGTAGCTCACATAAGTGTAACAGTTTATGTAATTTAACAAACCAAACAGACCCCAACCTTTAACTGTGATAATATTTCAGCAGCAGTGAACTCTGTCTGTGGAAAGAGGACCGTCATGTGCAAAAATAAATATTAAAGAGCATTTTACAAATAATGCAATGCTTAAAAATGTTTTTCTTTGTTTTATTCCCTTCCCTGTGCAGGTCAGATACTCCACTGATCTACAAAGCTGTGCCCAGCTGGTTTGTCAGGGTGGAGCACATGGTGGAGAAGCTGCTGGAGAATAATGCCCAGTGCTACTGGTAATGTCTCCTGCAGAAATCTGTTTTATTCCTTTTCCTGGAGTTGGGGGTGTAGGGGCTGTGTGCTGGAACTCTCCAAAGCTATTCCACTGTTCATATGCTCACTCTGCTTTATATTTCCACTCTTTTTCAGCCAGTGCTACTGGGACCAATTCTAAACAGTGTTTTATCTCTGTTTTATCAAGGTTGAATATTTCCTAGTAATTTACAGTGAAGTACCCTACAGGATCATTAAAAGTGCCCTCCAGTCATGTCATATAAACCTAAACAATTCAGCATGAGAGAAGCTGCAGAGGAGAATCACCCTGCAGGGTCATGGAAGTGCTTCCCAAAAGGCTCCACTTGAGAGGAGACTATAGGCAGCTTAATGCTACGTATATATTGTTCCAAATTAAACTAAGTTTTAGACAAGTCGTGGGTTTTTTCATCTAGTTGTTACAGATAAGGTTGGTTACTTCATCATAGGTGCATGTGAAGAAAAACCCACACCTGCTCTTGCCCCAAATACCCACAAAAAGCTCAACCCAGCTGCCCTAATTGTTGTAGGTAAACTCAGTTACACAGGTTTAAATAAAAAAAAATCTGCTAGTGTCAAAAAATTAAATCTTTACATGTATATAAGGAGTGGGAACAATACTTGTGTGAAGTTTGTGTAGGAAACAGCAGAAGAGTTTTTGATAATGACTTAAATGCATTATTAAGTGCAGTAAAAGGGAACTGATAGTGCTGGTGGCCTTTTAGGGGGTCAGTCCTGGGTTTGTGATGTGTTAGTAACAAAAGGACCTTACCTTCTGCACTTTCATAAGCTGCATTTTTATTTCCCTTCCTCTCATCAATCACTTGTGCCTGGGAGGCTGAGACCTCCCAGTGAGTGGGGAAAACTTGGAGATTACAACCTCATTCAGTCTTTCCATATGAGGACTGCAGGGAGAACTGGGATTCCACCCCTCTCCCACCAGAGTTGCCTCCTGTCAGCAGCTCAGACGATGTTAAAGAAGGTGACTCAACCTTCAGTGAGCAATTACAGCTTGTGCTGCCTTTTTTCATGGACAGTAGCTGGCAGTGAAATTCTCCATGAGCAGCTTTTGCATAACTGCTTACGTGGTACAGGCACTGTAAATCCTGGGATCTGTGGGAAAAGTCAGTGATCCATAATAGAGCCTGCCCAGAAAATGCTGCAGCCTGGCTTTGCCAAGCAGCACATGCCCAGTCTGGCTGTGTCAGGAGAGTTTGGAGATTAGTAAGTGTTGCTTTCTGTTTTCCATAGCAGAACATACTGTGATCCTCCTTCGGGGCAAAAATAAGCTGGAGAGGGGGTGAAAGTGTTTGTTCTCAGCTTTAATTAGCTTGCTCAAGATGCTTCCACTGTTGGGATGACAGTAGACCTGCATACTTAATTTTCACATGAACTGAAGAAAAAATGTAATGATCCTATTAAGGAAGGGCTTGAATGGATGGGTTTTGCTTTTCCAGAAGCAGAGCTTCAAGAAGAAGCTGCCAAGTGACCTCTATTCCTCCAGAAGATGCTAATTAGTAAGAATTACTGATCGATTTGAGCCCTGCCTCATGCAGATATTTTGGTTTTCAGTGGTGCTTTTTGTAAGTGCTGGGTAGTGGGGATACAAGTGGAAGCAAATTTTGGAGCTGCTGTTGCAAAGGTTGGGTGAGAAGAGCAGGCAGTGACATCATCTGGCAATTTTCAAAATGCTTGGAATTAAAGGAGCCATTTGTCCTTCAGGCAATTCCTGGGTCTAAACACAATTCCATAATTGAACATAAAACTGATTCCTCAGGTCTCCTCTTAAAACCATGTGGTCTTAGGGATTGTGAGAAGCTTTTTGCTGGGAATATGGCTACAAGTAGAAATGTATTATCACAGAATGATTAATAAATAATATTAATATGTATTTCCAGTATGTGATTTCATAATAATTTGAATACGGGGCAGTCTTTGTTACTTAAAGTTGGCTTTTAAAATCCTGTTTTTTAAAAGAATAAGGGAATGTGTTTGAGGCTTTGTGCCTGTGTTCTCCATTGATGTCTGTTTTGTTTGGGCTGTAGCTTGTGAAGCTGGCATTGAGACTGCTGGCCTTCTGCAGTATTCATTTATTTGAATTTTGGGAACTCCATCCTTCCCAAAACCTACTTTTTTGGCTTTTGAAGAGACTTGATCTCTGAAAGTGTCACAGGAATAATATGTAGCTTTTTAAAAATTTATTTTTGGACTCTCTGGGGCTTCGGCATGTCCTGAAAATGAGAAAATTTGGGATAAATGCTTTTCAGACTATATTAACCTTTACAAAATGGGTTTGACTGCATTGCTTTTTATATTCCTATAAATGACTGATAGGTATATTGTCCCTCAAGAATAGCTGCCCTCTTGATAGATATCCTTTCTGATGAAATAGATTAAACATACTTGGACAAACTTTGCAACCTGATTGCATTTCTAATTAGTTTTTTAGTGAATTACCCAACTTATAAGGCCACAGTCATTCAAAATTTATTAAAACCAGCAACTCTATTTTCATTTTCAAAATGAATTTAACTATCACTTCCAATAATGGCTACATGAGTAATGTGCCAGCATTTTTGTAAAACCAAGAGCCAGAAAACCCTCTCTACTCTGTCCCATCCTTATTTCAGTCAGACTGGGAATTAACTTGTGTTGGATGTTGATATAAATGCACAACTGGAGCAGTATTTAGGGGGCTGTGATTCAGCCTTTAATTCCAGTTCCCTTACTGAATGTTCTTTACTGTGTAACTGAGATTATTGAAAAGAAAATTTAAATTTAAAAGGTTATCTTCTGTTTGGCATTCAGGCAGCCATTACTGCTGTATTTGGGATGAAGAGGGGCTCATTTGGCTGCCATAAAATCCAGGCCTGTCAGACCTTGGCTTTCTATTCTCTTGATAAGGAGAGTTGGATGCAGCACCAGGGTGCTGTATGGATTTCAGCCTGCATTGTTGTCACCATCATTTTCTCAAATGGTTTGTTGAAAGAGCATTTTTTATGTACCCACAGACTAAACCAAGCCACCTTAGGTTATAATTACAATATAGGACTAATTCCTGTCACCAGTGTTCAAAGTTGGTATGAATTGAGAATTTATAAGTTACTATAACCAATAAATCAGTACAATTTATAATGAGGATTCCAAACTCTCGTAGCTCATCCTTCTGGCAGTGGATGTAATGTTTCTATTCTTGCAGACTGATAGAAAAGACTCTGGAGTTTGTATTTAAGTATCAGCTTTGAACTATCTTTTTTTCTTCTTTCTTTTAAACCTCCCTCACTTTAAGTTCTCCTTCAGTAACTCCTGAAACATTCACCTCTGACTGCTGCCAAGTTTCTAATGTTAAAGACATTGTGCAGTTCTGACATTGTTTGCATAAGATGTGCAGCACTTGGAGTAGTGGAAAAATGAGCATCAGTGGAAGGAAAGCAGTGATGGGAGACAGTCAGGGACTTCAAAGAAGCCAAACCTTTTGTTCTGGCATCTTCTCACCACTGAAGAATTCAGGTGTTGTAATAAAGAGCTTGATGCATGGGTGAAGGTATTATTTTCCTGGCTTTCATCACTTAAGCTGTTAGTTCTTGCTGGAAGTGCCAGCCCCAACGCATTTCTGTGCGTGAAGTTGAAGCGTGAGTTTTGCACGCGCTCCCTGCAGCTCCTGTGTGAGCCCAAGTGGCTTCTCCTCTGTCAGTCGAGCACATCAAGCTTTGGAGAAGCTTTTGATCCTGGTCATTTTAGTCTTGGACCACAAGACTGGCTCCCACCTGTGGAAAGGTGAGATGTGATCAGGGATGATGCCTGTTTGTGTCAGAAGCCCTGAGGCTGTGCAGGGGATGGGCTGTGGAGCCCATCTGCAATAGAAAGCAAATGTTTGTTTTACTGGACTTGTCATTTTTGCTCAGATGGGGAATCTGAATCTGTAGCAGGGCAACAGAATTTTAAATCATAACAGAATTTTGGGACAATAGAAGAAAATCAGTGAGTCCTTTTTCCTTCTTTTGCTGTTCATTTTTTTTTTTTAGAAAGTCTCATAGGACATTTTCTTTCTTAGTTTGTTAATATTAATACATTCCATCTGAACAGTTTTAAATGCATGGTGTGTGTAGATTTTTTCATTTTTTTCTTTCCTTTAGTATCACTGTGCAGTTGTAACTCTTCTTTTTGAGTCATCAGTCACACTTTTCTTGCTGGGGAATCGTGAATACGAATGAGATCCTCCCTGTAGTACCAACTGTGATGTACAGCAACGTGGAGTCACTAGATGGCAACATTTCCCGAGGAAAAATCCAAATTAGTGGCATTGCCTACAGCAGGAGGTGGAAAAAATTGCTGCAGGGTTAGCCTTGTGTTTGTCTAATTTAGAGAAGGTTTTATTACTGTCTGTTATCAGACATGGCTGAGGATTAGAAGTGAATTTGGAGGCTTGTTCACTGGATTTTGATGGCTTGTGTTCTGCTGCACCTTAATTTTGCTGTTTCCTCTCTGAGCCTCTTGTGCAAAGATTGCTGATGATGCTGTGAATGCAGAGGTACCTGTTCAGTCCCACTGAAGGGTCACCAAAAGCTGATTTTTTGCTTCAAGGAAAAGCTTATGAAATAAACCCCCCGAATGCCAGTTCACTAAGCAACTCCAGCACGATTTTCTTGGGCAGCTGATAAATCTGTGACATGAGCAGTGTGCTGAGTGTCTGCCACTGTCACAGGAACGAAAATGTATTTATATATGTGGATTGAAATGGATCCTGAGTGCTGATGCCCTACAAAAGTACTTTGTGACAGTAAATGTTAGAATATTCCCGAGGAAACTGTGCAGAGAGACGGAAAGTGGAAGCTTCGCTTCTCGCTGGCTTTGGGCTGCAGGGATTGTTGATAAGATAAAGAATTTTAACAGCAGTTAACAGGGTGCCTGGGTCGTACAAGGGAGATGGAGCAGGGTTTTTAGTGGGATATGTGCCAGAACTGGAGGTCAGGGCTGCACCGCCGTGTCCGGGAGCGGCGGTGACGGGGATGCGTCTGTAGCAGCATTGCAGTCACACCACAACGTGGTGGTTGCCATGGGAACCAGGAGAAAAGTGGGGAGAGAAACATTGCCAGATCAAAGTGATGGAAAGCACAGAAGATCATTTAGCCCCTGTGAGCTGCACATAAGCAGAAGATGCAGCGGTGGAGGTAACCCAGACTCGTGTGGCGTGTGTGGGGTTGCACCATTCCAGCAGCTCTCCCAGGCTGAGGAGCAGAGGCTGCTGCAGTGGAAATTCTGCCTGGCACACACACTGACCTTTCCTCCCTTCCCCTCTCCTCCCTCCCGCCTCCCCCCCCATGTTTAATTAGGTCCATGATATAGATTGGTGCTAATTAAAGTGTCAAAAGGGCATGAATAGTTGCTTATTTTATCTCTTTGAATTAAAAACCATTAAAAATCAATTTGAGGGCATGTTGAAGGAGGCTCGTTATTAGAGTAAATTAACATAATGGAATTTAAGCCTTTGTCTTCTAAGGGTTGGTTAATGTTTAAAAAGAAAGCCAAATTCTGCACCTAAAATAAACCCCCCAGCTGGTATGCTAGGATTTTAAATAAATCTCTGCATATTTAGTTAGATGACATAGAATAACTGCTTCATCACCTTTGGTGTGGCTGATACAACTCAGCTATCTGCTGGAAGAGTAACTTTCTCTTTTCCAGACTTGAAACTGATGCCTGATTTCAGGTGGCACTTAAGGACAGCTTGCCAAAGGACAGGACAGATCTGGGACCATCCTCTCAGAACCAAAGCTGTATTAGAGTTCTTAATCTGGTATTAGGTCCCCTAATTCATGCTACTTAAGGTAGTGCTTTGTTTATCAACTTTATAGTCTTAACTCCTTTAATTAGCAATTATGAAGTAAATCTTACCCAATACATAAAGGTACTGTGGTTTTGCAGAGAATATAATGGATAAAATTAGCTGTTCAGAACAATGAAGAGTGAGAAAGGATCAGCCTATCTTTATGTCATATCTGAAACAGCTTTTAGTTTTGAACTGATGATAAAACATGAGGCTTGTGCAGGGGCAGTGCTTTATTTTGGCAGTGCTGTTTGTGTTTTCAGAAAAGAGGGATGGTGCTGCTTTGAGGCAGTTCCTGCATCCCGTAACTGGGGCACGGTGAGCCAGCTCAGATGGAATAATAAGCTGAGTTCAGTACTTGCAATTGTGTTATGAGCACAAGAAATATGCTTCAAAATATATCTACAGAAAAGGAACAGATGTCTTAATCCTTTTAATAAGTTTCCTTCTGGATTATGTAATTATTTAGAATATTTTTTTATTTGCATCCTGTACATTTCTCCTCTGGAGACAGGAGTCAGAAAGCAAATTTATTTATTTTAATTGATGCTGTTCCTTGAGTATTTCTTGGTGGTGAGAATGCACTGGCTCAGCCTGTGGTAGCTTGATGTCAGCAGACCCAGTCCTGCTCTGGGATTGAAGGTGGTCACTAATTGCTATTTTCCAATCCCACGTCCACATTGCTTGTGTGACTCGGGTGCTGAGTGGTGCAAAGACTGAGAAGGCAAAGAAGATGGTTCCTGTTGTAATAAGTTGATAAATGTTGTTAAAGGACTGGATTTTGCTTTGCTCTTCATGGGTTTTTTTGGCTTGTCAAATGGAATTTTTATTTTAGACACCAAGAAAATGAGTAGCTACCAAGAAAGGATGTGGGAGTTGACTGTGCAGAGGACTTAGCAGTGCATGAATTTAGCAAAACCCCACATCTGCCTCAAAAATAGGAAGAAACAGTTGAAAATGGACATGAAAATTTGCAGCAAATGAATAATTTTCATTATCTCTAACTTGTATGATGAAGTTTTGATGTTGGGAAAGTAAGAGAGACACGAGCATTCAAACAGGTTGGAACTGATGTACTTTGATTCAAAATCTTCGTAATTTATGATTTGCCAAAACAATACTTATTCCTTTGTGTTGTGAAATTCAGTTCCCTGAACTTTCCGAGTTCAAGACATTGCTGCAGTGTCTGCATCCTGAAGTTTATTTAGTGCCCTGTCCTGGGTGCCAAGAGGAGAAACTGCAATTGTCCCACACTGTCCCACAGCCATGAATCAAGAGCTCCCTGACCTGCTGAGGCAGCAGTCTCCTTAACCTTGCTAAATGTCAGAGGAAGAAGTATGAAATCCTATCTGTGTCATTTTGCAGAGAAATTGAAGGTCAAACAAATTGTAGGCCAGTTGGGAAATAAAAAAACCCGTTTCTCGCAGCTCAGTTTGAGGAGCTGCAGCACGATGGCTTCGGGAGAGACGTGGCTGCTTTGATTTTTCACTTGCAGCCTCTTGGAACTGTTGGGAGCTGGGGCTTGATCTTCTCTGAGATGTGGAGGTGTCCAGTGCCAGCCCAGGGGGCTCTGAACAGGTAGAACTGGGCACCTTCTGGTCACACCCAGCTGTGAATGCAGTGGTCACCAGCAGGAACCTGAGATTTGTGCTTTCAGGCTGAAGGGGGTTTGTGAGGGATGTGGGATTAAACATGAAAAACATTGCACCGGCGTATGGGAGAGGGCTTTTCATTTATCTTCCAGCTGCTTTGTGTGGATGGAAGAGTAAAAAACCTTCCTCAACTAATATATGCCAGTGGCAAGATGGTGTCTTTATGAAAATTTAACAGAACTCTACTAAGAAAATACCTAAGAGTAGGATTAAAAGAAACTGAAAAAACTCTGTAAGAACACTAACGTGGAATTGGTGTAAATAAACGTCAGGTGTTAGTAACAACATTATTGAGAATACTCCTTTTTCCCAGCCTGATCAAATATTTAAGTAAAGGTGCCTCTGATTTTCTTTTTTTCCCTTATGATATGTAGGTGGGTGTTAAACTGAGATATCTGGAGCTAAATCTAGTGCGAGTAAGTAGAAGAAATGGGCTCTGGACTTGAAGGACTGTGCCTGGCATGGCTCTTCCAGCTGCAGATCCCTGTTCCAGCTTGATCCCAGCTGGCAGCACCCATGGGCAGCATCTCTGCAGTGGCAAAACCCAGCTGCTTTAAGTAACACTTCCTTTGAGTGATGGGCTCAGAATGTGGGTGAGATACAGGCTCTTTTTATTTGATTTGATGGCTGTGCCAGTGTTATTCCTGCCTTGTACCTCTAAAGAGCCGTAGATCATTGTTGCAAATGTGGTTCGTAGGAGATGAAGTGGTTTGTGTTTTATGTTCCACTGAAAACTGGCAGCAGGGTCAGACAATTTTACCAGAAGAGGTAAATTATATGCTTTCATAGCTCAGAGAGAGAGATCACACCACATACATTTTTGTGGTTAATGTCCACTTTGGGGATAAAATTAATTTTTCATGCGTGTTTTGAGGAGGCAGAGTTGAAACTCTTAGCATTTTAATGTCATTGGGGGATTGTCTCAGCCTCTAGCTATGTTAAATGGGACTAATAATTTCAGCTAATCAGTGTCTAACAACTTCTGAAAAATGGAAACTAGTTTAGGAGTGAGGTAGAGAGAAGTTTTCCACATTAGTGGAATGTTGGGCAAATGCTAATGAACTTTGTACAGTTTCCACTTGTGTTTGGAGAGAGGGTCTCCTAAGGTCAGCACAGAAAGTTAATAGTAATGAGTCCCACGCTGAACCAAATTGGGAAAGCCTGTATACGTTTCTAAATTTCAAAGCGGGGCTACAGATGTCATGTGAAGCATGAGTCACTGAGTTTGTTTAAAATTTTTTTTATGTTAGATTTTTGTTCGAGAAGTGTTACAGAAGACAACTTTGCAGCTGAAAGTAACTCCAGAAATAGTGAGGGAAGCTGGAGAACTTCAGGCTGGTATTTATTGAGGCTTTTAAGGGTGGTTTTTATCCACTTGAGACAACATTGGCATCAAGAAGCCTTTAGATCTCTACATGGCTTCATCATGGGTAAAACTTTTAAAAACGAGTGGCTTTTATTTTCATCAGTAGTTTGCTTTTTTTTGTTCACACTTATTTCATAAATCTCCTGCTGCTGGGCCAAATCCTACCTCAATGTGTCATGTGAATCCATTCTTTAGTTTTTCCTCCAGAGGAACCTCTCATCTTTGTTACTTTTGGGACTGATCTGTGGTTAAAAATCTTCTTCAAAAAGAAATACTTGACAAGAGGACCAAGAGCTTCAGAAAGAAAAGGTGGAAGAGACCCTGTGTCCTTTGTAGTTTGGCTGCTCCCCCTTTAGAAATTGTGGCTCTCCTAATCCAGCTTGGACTTTGGGAAGGGCCTTTCTAGTTAGACTGGAAAAACAAACCCAGCAAAACTTGCCATGGTTTGGTCTAAGCTCAGTTCCAGAGCTACTTTATTGTTGTGAGCTGCTCATTCACAGCTTCTTGGTGTCTGACACTGTCTTAAGGTTGCTCTTGCTGTGAGTTTGATTTGCATTTGGTCTTTTGAAATGCACCTTTGGAGCATATAGTTGACCATAAAACCCATTGCTTTCCTTTCTCTGCACATAATCATTGGATAAATAGGTAAATTGTTTGTTTACATCCTGAGAGAAAACAAATGGTTCTGATTAAACTAGCAGGCCACTTAGCACAACCAGGAGCCTCGCAGGGCATCAGGTTCTGGCGTTAACCTTTGAGCTCCAAGATGCTTTCATACAATGAAAATTTGTCTTTACCATCCCTCAGTGCCCATTAATGCTCAAAATGAGGTTTTAGCAAGCACTGATAGGGTTTTGTGGTTGGGGGGCGTGTTTTGTTTCTTAATTGGGTAATTCAAAGTGAGATGATAAATAGCTTGGAAAGGACTTTTTGTATATCTATCAAACTGAGTAATGTGCATATACCTGGATGCTGACACATGATCCAAGGTGCCTTTTAATGCTGTTGCTCCAAGCTTTTCAATCTTGGGAATTTCATTCAACCCCAAAATCAGTGGCTGTTCTTTTTTCTGGATGTAGTTTAAGCAGCAGTGTTGTGATCACCCTTAGCCATAATCCTCTGCTGTTGGACTGTCCTGAGGACTTCTGGCCATTGCTTCATCCCTAATGAATCTATTTTATGCAGCACATGTTTTCCTGAGTTACTTCATAGTAAAATAGGCATGGTGTTTTTCACTTCTGTAGCTCACCTGGAGATCAGAAGGTGGCAGAAGAAATGGTGTTGAGGTTTTTGTCAGCACCTCCATTGGCCTTGCAGCAGCCCGTGCTGTAACAGGAGTGTGCTCCAAGTCCATCAGTGCTGAAATGAACTTTTCTTGGTGGATGAAATCGAATAGAACCACTCCTTACCAGCTCTCTTTCGAGCGGAACGTGGCGATCTGTGAATCCTTTGGTTATTTTTGGCGCAGGGTTCCGGATTTCGTGCGGGAGAAGCGCTTTGGGAACTGGCTGAAGGACGCCCGAGACTGGGCCATCTCTCGGAACCGCTACTGGGGGACCCCCATCCCTCTGTGGGTCAGCGAGGATTTGGAAGAGGTGAGTGAGCAAATGAAAGGTTCCAGCCAGCAAAAAAAAAAACCTGTCTGTGCTTGCTGTTTGCTTATTTTGGTGTATCTTCGGCTGCTGCAGTCTGAAGTTCTATTTACATGTTTTAACAGCATTATCTGTGTCACCCATCTATGTGTGTATAATAGGTGATAGATCTGTGCATATTTATGGGTGCATTTGTGTGCCTGTACAGGTTTGCTTCTGCTTAGGAACTGCAAGCAATTTTTCTTGGTTTTTACATCGAAATTAATCTTGTCTTTCCCAGAAGAATTTGCAGTGATGGCAAGTCTAAAGGAAATAATAAATGCAGTGAGAAAATGGCAAGGAGGAGATTTTTTTTTTTTTTGTAACTCCTTTAAGTCTGCTTTTGAAATTCTGGTGGTTGGTTACTTCAAGCCAAATGAGTTGCTGAAGGCATAAAAGCAAGTCCACCACAGCAGAACGGTGAAGATACATATTTGTAGCGCCACAAATGTGAATGTAGCAGACTGTAAAAACATGAATCTAGTGGAATGATGAAAATGTATAATGGGAGTGCTAGAAATGAGCTTTGTCAAGTTGTAAGGTACCCTGCTTTGGTAGCATAATGCAGAAGGCATGAGTGAACACTTCACACAATTTTGACGGTTTTAAAACTCTTTCTGAAGGTAAAATGGGTTTGGGTTTTTTTGTGGGTTGTTTCCCTTCTGTATTTCATTTTTTTTTGGTGGGTTAGTTCCATTAGACACATATGATAAGCCTTCTTCATGCTGGAAGTAGGAAATGGTAATCAGTGCCAGGATGTGCAGGGAAGGTAAATACTGATGGCAGCATCCCAAGGCTTCATTTTTATCTCTCTTGATTTGAAAAAGTTTTATTCTTCATTTTAGACCTGAAAGACCTCGACTAGGAAAACATCTGCTAGAGAAGTATTTTATGATCTTAAACTTGCCATTGCTTAGATGTGCATCATAAAGCATTTTTTATTTTCTCTTCACTGGGAATCTTGGTAGGGAGGGAGGTACTGGGAGAGGGAGGGAGATACTCCTGCAATTAGGATTTAAGTATCTAAGAAAGCCTTGGCATTTGGGTTCTATTTGTGCTGTGAGTGTGTTTGTAAATTACTGACAAACCAAGTGCTTCTGTCTCTCATATAACAGTTAAAGTTTAGTTTGAAGACTCACAATTTATACACACTCTTTTCACATTCCTCCAACATTTCTAAGTCCCTTGTTTGATATAACAATTTTTTTTTTAGGTAATAAAAAGGCTTTCAGTTTTGTGCCTGGGTATTTCATTCTACAGCTGAAAAAAATTGTGTAAAGGTTTCATTACTTCCACTCCTTGCCTCTAATAATATTTCATTTTCTGTCCAGTCTCCCCATATCTGTATTCCTGTGTGTACAGATTTTTTTTGCTTTTCGAGGTTTGATTTGTTAGTTTTTAATAACAAAATGATGTCTAACTTGGAAGATTGACCTTTCCTTTGAAACGAGCTGCAAATATTCCTCAGGGCTTGGTGTTCTGAATAATGATGGAAATACCAACAAGTCTATTATTTCTATCCATTGATGTTACACATTTCTGTTTGCTCCAGAGTCGGAATACTGGACTTTAATAGCTGAGTGCAGCTCCTGAACCAAGCTAAATTTCAAGTTTGAGGTTTTGTTTTTTATTCACTCTCTTTTTATGTGTGTGAGATACGGCTTGAAAAACAAATATCACTGGAACTGATGTGGAACTTAAAGCCTAAGTGACATCTGCTCTCCCAGTAATGATATTCCCTGAGAATTCCCTGACTCCAGTTTTACTGCAGCCTGGTGCCGTGTGGGATTGCAGAGCAGCCTCTTCATGTCTTGCTCTCAGAAGAACACTTTGTTGCACGCAATTATGCTTTGCATATTAAATCCTGGAGAAGTAATAACGATTCCTTATTTAATATACAGTAAGGTGAATTAATTGGTATTAAAGTGAATTTTATTACAAATCAATAACTGGTTTCGCACAGGTTTATTTTAGTTTTCTTTTAGCATAATTATCAGGTGGAGACACATAATGGAAGTTAAGTTTTGAAGCTTGTGTTTATTGCCACATTTTTGCAGACAGTTTATCATTTTAAGCTTTCAAATTCCAATGATTTCCTCCGTGGAGGAACACATCTCATTTGGATTAGATAATAAAATTTTTTAATATAACACCCGAGTTGGTAAAGCAGATATGGGCTCATTTTGTAGGAGTTGCATACAAATTCCAGTGTTCACTGTTCAGTGAAGTTGTGGAAGTTCCCTGATTGTTCCCTGGCTTGTCACTCATGGTGACCCTGCCCTGGGCTGGGTGCCTCAGTCTTTCCCAGCAGAACAGGAGGGCTCTGGCTCTGCTCTGCTGAAGGTCAGGGAGCCTCTCCAGGTGCATTTCTGGGCTGCTTTGAGGCTGCATTAAGGCCCCTTCTGGCTGACTGTAGCAGTCATTTCTTCTCCTATTTAATATTCACGAGATGATTTCCAGAGATGCCAGAATGTCTTGCTGACACAAGGCTTCTTCCCTTCTGTGGGCACTCCTTGCTCCTGAGTTGTGGTACTGAGCAGAGCTGAAATGGCAGAGCCACAAAACAAACATTTTTATTTAGTAGAGGCTGCAGGGCTGTGCCACAAGAGCATTGAGTTCCATGAATGCTGCCGGATGGCTTTATCCTCCTCTTGGCATGGATAATCCTGGATCTAATGTTCATTTTGTTAGCAGTGCTTAACCTTTACCTCTGCTTTCACGTTAGGGCTTGCAGGTGCTGGAACAGGGTTGAACAGCCCCAGTCCCAGCCTATTTAGTGCAGCCTTTGCTGCTGTTAAATGTTGGTAGAGCTGGTTTTGTAGCTGATGGGAACCATAAAATGGAAGAGGAGCTCATGCCTGGCAGGGAGAGGGCCCAGGCTGTTGGAGCAGCCGTGGCTCCTGAAGGGAAATATCCAGAGCAGAAGCTTTAATCGGAGAGCATCAGCCTGGTGCTCCTTGCAGAGATGAGTGGGTGCGGCCTAATGAGGGATGGAATTTGATTAGCATCTGTTTGCTGCATTCTCCTCTTGCCTTTCAGTATCTAATGAGCTCCCCTTGGGACAGAGGAGCTCCTTCCTTCTGCCTTGGACAGAGGCAGTCTTATTCAGTGGGGGGAGATCTGTGTTCCTCTGGGGGTTGGTGGATTTTTCATGTGAACTTGGGTTTATTTCTTCCATGAGTGATTTCTGGGTGCAGTTCTGCATCAATATTCAGAATTTTACTTCAGCATTGAAGTGCTTGGTCAAAAAGCACCAAATAACGAACAGCTTTTCTCTCAGAGCTTAGTGTGAAAGTATATTCAAATATAAACGTTACTGAAGGTGAAGTAATTGTTGTATCCAAGGGCATTTTTTACCCATTTCTCTATTAATACCTTTTCTTCCTGCAGCAGTGCTGAACTAAGCACCTGCTGCTGCTCACTTGAGCCTGTGTGTTTACTTATGGGGCCACATGAATGAAGAACAGATCTGGGTTAAAAACAGTTTCTTGATGAAGATGTATTTTTACCTGGGATCAGTCCCCTGGTGTAGTTTGCTGTGCATTCTGCAGGCTGTTGTACCTGGCTGGTGGAATCAGTGTCCTGCCTCACTTGAAACAGAGCTGCAATTGAATCAGTTAAAATGGAAAGTCAGTGTTTCGAGGATTTCAAGCCAATGTATAGCCTGGTAATTTTTACCCCAAGAAAAAAAAGAAAAGACAAGTAAGTATGAAAAAATTACATTTCCAAAGTACTTCAACAATAGAAGATGGTGATTAGTAATGCAGATCAGCACTTGAATCAGGCTGGGAAAATCATGTCTTAAAACCCAAATCAGACTGAGTTTCTGTCTTCTCTGTAATTCATGACAGTTTTTTGGAATTAAATACACAAAACCTTTCAGTTAGTCACAATTTCCATGTGTGTACATATGCATATGTTTAAGAGTACCTACAGGAACTGAGCACTGCTCTGATTTTTTGTATCTTAAGAGCAGCTTAAAAAGTTATTTCATGTGAAGAACGTCTGGCCTATTTACAGCTTCATTATGGTGCTACATTTAACTCCTTCCCTGTCAGACCTGTCAAACCCTGGGGTTTTTCCATGGTGATTCTAAATGGGGCTGGTGGCATGTGGGACAGCATCTCCAGAATCCAGGCCTGTACTGCAGCTTGTGCCTCGTGAGTCCTGCCAGATGAGAGAGGCCACAGGGCTCTGGGAGGGCTCAACATGAGTAAAACCTAAAGCAGAGAAAGCTTTGCTTTTCTGCTTTCTCGTACAGTTTTTCAGAATCTTTGTTTTGTGACGTCAGTGTGAGTCTGGTGTGGAAATCTGTGTTTTTCTTAATAGTGTGTTGGTGCAACAAAACCAAGAAAAGTCTTTCTTGGCACCCTTTTTGGTAATGTCTTCGGTAGCTGTGACACTTTCTTCACCTTAAATAAAAAGCCTTTAACACGTACAATTTAGCATTCCTGGGATGGAGCACTTACATGGATAATGAGCTGCTTACTTTAGGGTAGGAACCTGGGATTTGAAACTCTTACTTATATAAAAGTCAGTCATTGAATTTTCGGGGTTGTTGGTTCTTTGGAGAAGCTCCTGCACAAAATCCCAGGTTATTTTTTTATAACCTGCCACGATGCTGCTGCTTTCAAGTTTCCAGTTCTTGTAACACAAATTGTATTAAATCAGGGCAGTGGTCTGTAACATCATTTGAGGAAGGAGACCCTTGTACAGAATTTTTATTGTTTTTTTCAGCTCTATCAACTCCTCCAAAAGATACTGCAAGTCTCCTGTCTGATATAAAAAAAAACCTGCTGCTGTGTGCAAATAACCGGCTAAATTTCCTTAATTTCTCCTTTCAACCTACAGGTTGTTTGTGTTGGTTCAATTGCAGAACTGGAAGAGCTGTCTGGAGTGAAAGTCACGGATCTGCATCGAGAAAGGTGAGTCACAGAGCCTCTTCACTGGGTGTTAGAAATAGATGAGCAGACATGAAAAAAACTGGGGTTTTTTTTTCCCAAACCCTGGGAAACAGATTTAGGGAAAATAGAAAAGTTGTAACAGGACTTGTGATGAACACATACAGATTTTCCGTTTTTCTGTCTTGAGCACCGCTAATACAAAAATCACAGAGGTTATCAAAGGAAACGCTGACCCTTTTGGAAGAGCCACTGAGACGAAAGCCTAAACTGCTGTCACCCCAGTGCACCAGCGTGACACGACTTTCTCCTGATGGTTTTGCCTGGGCTTGCCGGGTGTTTGTGTCCCCGCAGCGTGGACCAGCTGAGCGTCCCGTCGCGCTGCGGGAAGGGCTCGCTGCGCCGCGTGCCCGAGGTGTTCGACTGCTGGTTCGAGAGCGGCAGCATGCCCTACGCCCAGCTCCACTACCCCTTCGAGGGCAGGAGGGAGCTCGAGGAGGCCTTCCCCGCTGACTTCATCGCCGAGGGCATCGACCAGACGCGAGGATGGTAATTTTCTGCCGTTTATTACCTCGGGTTGTTGCCCTGTGTCTAACACTTCACTGCTTTACTATTTAATATATTTATTTAACAGCATTTTATAATGCATTTACGTCAGTACTTTCCTCTTTTTAATGCTGTATGGATAATTCGACTGTTTCTGTACAGATCAGTGTATAATTAGTTTTTTAAACTAAAGCACAAGGTAGTCTGAAGCTTGGTGACAAAAAAGTTGTTGTAGAAATACAGTATTAGAAATCTCTGCAGCTCTTATGGGAGACATCATTAGGTAATAGGGCACATCTTTGGCCTGGTAAGGAAAAAATCTCAGCAGCTGAATGATCATAGAACTTGAGTTATCTATTAGAAACAGAGCTGCAATTGAATCAGTTGAAACGGAAGTCAGTCTTTCAAGGATTTCAAGCCAATGTATAGCCTGGTAATTTTTACCCCAAGATTAAATTTGAATTTTGGGTTTATGTGAGTGCCGAAAAAAAAATTAAATCAAACCGTATGTGGTTAAGATTGTATAGTTTACAAAAAAAATCAAATTTTTTAGCTGTAAACTACATCTGCTTCTTTCACTCTGGATAAATCCTTTTCAGTCATTGGTGAAAATTTTTCTCTGATTTTCTGTGGTTAATGTTCTCATACATACTTGTGTGCCTACATAAAGATTTAGTTTTAGCATTGTGAAGTGTTTAGTCCATGTTTGAAGTTTGAGGTTGACTGTGAAAATTCACAGATTAAGATGAATTTTTGTGTTTTCTGGATTAGTGAGTTTGACTGTGTCCAAGCAGAACTTTTCCATCCAGTAACTTGAGGTATTAAAGCTAAATAAATTCCTCTGGAATACAGTTGGCACTTCCCTTTGCCCACTCCTCTACTCCCCCAACAAACCAAGCAACCAAAGCAGGCAGGATGCCAAATACGGCTATATTTCAGGATTGTAGTGAAATGTCTTCACTTTTCAAACCCTTAATTGTGATGCAAAAATTATCTAATACCTCAGTATACAATCTGATACTCTTGGGTAGCAAAAGGAGAATAAAAAATTCAATTTTCCCTCTTTATTCTTTTTATCTGGAAAAAATTAGAAAACTGTGATTTTTTCTTTTTTGATGGAAGAACTCGGGCTGAAGACATTTGTTGTGAGCCCTCAGACTTGTTGTGCCATGGGGTGCAAGAGGAGACTTTCCCTTTGCAATCTGGGGCAGATTGCTTTTTGTTCCTAACATCAGCATGGGAGTTCCTGGGAGTCTCACCCAGGCCCAGGTGTGTTTCCCCTGTTGTGGTGGGAAATCAAAACACCTGCCTGAATTCCTGCTGCTCCCACCTTTCCCAGTTGCTCCTGGCTGTTAATGAGCTGGGCCTCTGCTACCAGCAAGTGTTGGGTGATTTGTAGTAGAGCACTTCTGATTCGTGAGAGACAGAAGGAATTAAGATTGTGAGGTCTGAGAGAACAGCAAGCAGGTGAGTTGTGAAGTGTTGGGAGCACAGGATGTGATTTGTATTTGGCACATCCTCTACAAAGTGTGAAGGTCGAGAACGGAGATTGGTTTGTGTCAGGTCAGAGACTGCAGCTGCTGTGAAGTGAGGACTGGGAGGTGGGGAAAGGCTCAGGAGGTGCAGGTCTGGTGGCTTCTGGTTCACTCCACAGAGGAGGAGAAAAAAACCAAGGGAGACAAGGGGGAAATTAAATTGACAAAGGTGATTGTCCAGGAAGGTGATATTTTTGATGACTTTCTGCATGGATAGAGAAACAGCTGAATTATATTTATTAAAGCCACAGGACAAGATCTTAGAGTAGCTGTGTTGCAAGACTGGCAGTCCAGGCAGAGTGGTAGGAAAGGCTCTGCCACTGTGTAGGGAAATGCAGCAAGATTTGTGGTCATGGTGGGAATGTGGTGGCCCACAGGGAATTCACAGCTGGAGGGTTTTGGCATGAGCCACAGGATCATGAATTTACCCCCAGTTCTCCCTTTTTCCTTGAACAAAAGAATCCTTCATTGTTTTCTCCTAAGTGGAAAGTAGAGCAAAGGAGTGAATTTCTGTCCCTGTTACACTTTTTTACTGTTGTTTGACTGACAGCTATTTATCTGCTAGGACATACCTAGAAACAGACTGAGATTTGGTGAATGGAAGGTGAAGCAGCAGAGAAATTGAAGTTTTCAGGAAAAAAAGTGTCTGTGGACAAGATATTTCTAAAATAAGGTGCAGAAAGACACTGCTTTAAAATATTCAGAGTGAACGAGGTGAATTTTAAAAGCCCAACCTGAGGAAGAATCAGAAGACTTCCATCAGAATATATGGATCACAGGTTTTCAAAGACAGTCTTGTAGCTGTCATCAGCTGAGGCACCTCATGCTGAGGCTCTTTGGGTTTGACAATTTGAACATAAGATCTGTGATGTATCCTTGGATGCATTTTTTCAGTGTCCACAGTATGCCTGTACAATTTTCCTAATACAGGGATTAGGAATTCCTAGACAATATTGAAATCTCTCCTAGTTGGTTCTGCTTTGTGCTTTTTACCTGCAAATTTGAGTGCTCTAATATGAGGATTTGTGACCAGTTTGCAGGAAGTGCTGGGAGTTTGTCCATGAGAAACTTTTTAGTAAGTCCTGAGGAAGAACTGTTTGTAATAAACTGTCAGCCCTGTAGTCTTGAGGTGTCAGTCACCTGAATAAATACTCAGATATTTGTGTTTAGGGGTTTTCTTAAGAAAGTTAAAAATCAGTGCAGGGATTCTGAGTGCAAATGTTTGTGTGCAGGTGGAGAAGTATTGGGTAAAATCCATGAAATTAAAATGCAGTTTAATAAAGAGAATTTGTATCCTGCAGTGTGAGTTGAGGTGATTTTGAGAGTTAAAGGCCTGTCTGAGATAAGCATCAGAGCTGTCATGGAAGTCACTTAATAAATGCACACAGCAACCTCTGCACAGGACCCTCACGTGTCAGAATAATGCTTTTGCAATTCTAGGCTGCTTTTTGATAAAAACAACTTTGGAGCATACAGATGGAATTTCTTCCCCCCCCCCATTGAAGTGTTTCTCCACTAAATCTTCATGCAGATATGTAGTTCTGAGACATAACCTCCTGTGCCTTATTACAGCTTTTTTATAATCACCTTCTCTTTGAAGGTTGCTAAGCAGTTGTCAGTGTGATGCCTGTTTTGAAGCAGGAAAGCTGTGGCCCACCCTCCAGTTACTTTCTTAAAAGTAATTACCAACAGTGCAGTTCCAGCAGCTCACACATCCCTCCTTTGGTGAAGGCTCTGGCTCCTGAGTGTGAAATTATCACATCATCCTGCACTTTCACTTAATTTCCCAGATATAATCATATATCAGCCTTGTGAACAATAGGTGCCTGTGCTTGCTCCTCCAGCACTGATTTCCAGAGTGTCCCAGTTTGTGGAGTGACTGTAAACACATCAAACAGAACGGGGAGGAACCACTGCTGCCCTTTGTTGTAGGAACATTCTCTTATTTCCTACTGATGGCTGATTTTAACCACAGCCTCCTTCCAATCAAACCTTTGGCTGGATTGAAAGGAGGCTCATCTTATTTTTGATAACTTGCTTTTGTACTTTTATATTATGTTCCATTGTCTGTCAGGCTGAAGAATACATAATTAACACACACACTCACACACACACTCTCAAGACTCCTGAGTGCTGTGTTTAGTCCTGACTGATCTCATGCTCAGAGGTTTGCAGTGAACAGATAGGAAACTTGCTCAGGGGCAGGATTCCCTTTTTAGTCCTAAAGAGGGAAAATGCTGCAATTTTCTTCCTCATGGCCTTCCTAATGCTTCCTATTAGAATTTTTCTGCCTTCCTGGACTAGTAGATCCCAGCTGAGCAAACAGCATGGTATGTTCCAAATAGGAAAATCTACTTTCAATAAGCTCCTCTTCTGACTCTTTGCCACATAAACGTTCCCCAGACTTAAAATTTATCTTTGCTGGAGGAGAGCAGCATAATGAAACATTTATTTTGTAACGAAGACATGCAGGCTTTAGCTTGGTGTATTTATAAAGTCACATTTATGTTGTCTCTTGTTTCAGGTTCTACACTTTGCTGGTGCTGTCCACTGCTCTTTTTGGGAGGCCTCCTTTCAAGAATGTCATTGTGAATGGCCTCGTCCTTGCCAGGTTGGTGTCAATCAGCTCCTTCCTGAGCAGGTTTTTAGTCGAAGAATGTTTCAGATAAGTCCTGCAAATTGTAAATGGAATGTGAAATGGGCTTTGGAGCTGTTAAGACTTGCCAGGGTGATATCAGTGCTGCAGGAGATAAGAGGCACCTGAGAGTGAGAAGCTCACACATCCCAGCTGTCTGCTGCACTGGGTTCTTTCCAGCAGGATTAGTCCTGCCTTGAGAGGGAAAATGAATAACAAGAATAGGGAAGAAATTATACCTGTTATGCAGAGTAGAGGGGATGATAAATGTAGCTTTAGATGTAATTTTAAGTTAATTACGTTTGTTTCCCTTTGTTTTCGAATGAAGCTTTGCTAGTGGGCTGGAGGGATTGATTCAAAATAAGTGCATCTTCCCTCAGCTTGGGTAGGAAGGACAGATTTCCTGCTCAGATTTGTAACTTTGGAGCATCTTGGGTTGGGTTTTGGTCTTTTTCAGTTGTTTTTGTAAGTTCAACAGTCCTACAGAAGCGATGTGCTAATATATAGATACATATAATTATGTCTGTGCCACCAGGGACATACTAGGACAGAAAAATTGAGCTGGACTTGAAGGACGTTTTTTCTTTATCCATGTATTACAAGAGTTCTGGGAATTGATGCCTACATTCTGGTATTTTCTAGTGATGGCCAGAAAATGAGCAAAAGGAAGAAGAATTATCCTGACCCGATGCACATCGTGGACAGTTATGGAGCTGATGCACTCAGGTGGGATTTCTTTGGTGGATGTTCAGTGGGATGTGCTGGCTCCCTGCTCATGGCACATCCACACCAAGGGGCTGCTTGTGAGGCTTGGACAATTAGCAGCAGGAAGAAAGTTAATTTTAGAAGCTTCTAGACCACTGTGACAGAAGTAGCTACAAGAGTTGATATCTCCAAAGAACTGGCAATGGATGCAGTGCCTGGACTTCCTTTACCCTTGTCATGCCTCCCTCAAGCCCGAGGGATGTGCTTCCTCCAGCACTGATAGTCTGAGTTTAATCATGAAAATGTGAATAAAATATTTGATAACAACACTACAAGGTCACTGTTAAATCATTGTCTTAGAGAAGGGTCTGCATAATGCACAAAACATTTGTTTGCTGTTTGCACTACACATTTTCTAGAGAGAAAGTGCTTTGTTTTTGTTGATTTAAGTATATAATTTGCACCTAATAGTAGTGGCACCAGAAGAACAGAAGTGGGGCAGCCTAATGTGTATAGATAAATTGTCCTGGTCAAACAGAGATTAAACACAGTTCAAGTGGTTCATTAAAATTACAGGAACATATAAAGTAATTACACAGTCACTTGGTCCTCTGGCTTGGTGCTCTGACTGCATGCATCAAGTGGTACCTTGAGGTAAAGGTACATAAAAGACATTTTAATAACTGCAGGAATGCACTACTTGGGCATTTCTCTAGAGCCCTGTAATTCTTGTGTGTATAAGAAACCCTTCAACTCTCACACATTGTGTGTGTTACAGCTACACACAGAACTGATGGGCTGAATGAAAGCTGAATGTTTATTTGGGGAAGATGGTTGTTGTTTCTAGATAATTTTAAAAAAATCAATGTGAAGTTCCTAATTATTTCAAGGTTTAGCATTTAAAAGACCTAGTGCATGTTTACAATGGAGAGTTGGGTGGAGATCTTAAAATTAATCAAGGTTGCTCTTCACAAATAAGGTGTGTTAGGGTAGCAATGAGTTGGTAGCTGCAATAATGAGTGAGAAGGGTTGGAGTTACTTGTACTGGAGATTTTTAAATCACAGGTGATGTTTCTGTTGGAAAAAAAACCCCTACCTTTTTTATAAACAAACCAAAAAAAATCCTCAAGCACCAGAAGTTACACTTCCATTATTCATGTTTTTTTTTTAATTTCTAAGAAGCTAATTCATTTTTCTGCCAGTGTACTCATTCTTTAATGTCACATTTATTTATACCTACACCCACACAGAGAGTAAAAAGCATTGCAGCCTGGGCTCATTTCTGGAAGGAGCTCTGCAATTCAGTTCTCTGCTTTTTCTGAGGCGCTTGATGTTCTCTGTTTATAGCAAAAGCTACAACTGAGGCTTTTTCCTTGGCACTGTTTCCCTGCAGAGTTACTTTAGCTTTTGCAGTACACAAATATATATGTATATTCTAACTCCAGCTTTGAAGTATTCTCAGCAGTAGCTTGATAAATAGATCAGCGGAAAATATAGATATAAGTTGGTGAAATGAATATGGAATTGAGTAGAAAGGGCAAACAGCAGAAATAGCAGCACAGTAAATTTAACAGCCCAACTTGAGGCTTCATGAAATTGGAATCCTGAGTGAAATCTGTAGGAATGCCCAGAACAGTTACATTTCAATATTGCTGAGACCCAGGCTGGAGACCTGTCCAGGCTGAGCTATGTCAGAAAGAATTTGCTGGTCATGGTATTTCCAGACCTTTCCTTTCCTCTGTCCTGGGGTGAGGACTGCTGTCAGAAGTGAGGAGTTACATCCTCCTCTCAACCTGGTCTTAAAATGCAGAGGAAATAATGCAACAAGCTGCTGGTTTAGAGGGGTGAAGAGGAGATGGCTTTATTTTTTTTCCTCATACATTGTCTGCAAACTCAGTAACCCTGACTTGATTTGAGGAAGGTTTTCTTTTCTGCCCAATGGGAAACTGAATGGGTGTAACTAAACTGATGGACCTCTTGTTTTCTTTGTGCCTTATTTCTCTTTCCATAGAATAAATGTCTTTGCATTGGAGTAATTGAGGAAATTGCTCTTCTTTTAACATTTGCATATTGTAAGGCAGGGTAAGGCTGCTTTTATTAAAACGAACAAAAAAACCCCAAAAAAACAATACTGCACCACCAAAACTGTGGCACATAAATAATTGTGATAGAAGGAAGGTGTGGTTTAAGGATAGACCTAAATTCTAGTTTCATTTAAGGACTTACTAGTTCATTGCTATTAATTGTTCTGTACTTCTGTAAATTAGAATTTGAATTCAGGTAAGAATTTACTTGGGTGATCTTTGGGGTCCATTCCCACACAAGCCATTGTATGAATCTGTGTTTAAAAATTTTTTTTTGTTGTTTTTTTTTAATCCAGTACTGAAAAAGCCCATTTCTGTGCTGCATTACTGTCTATTCTGGCAGCTATATTTTTATCTATTAGTTTTAATGCAAGAAGCCCTCTCTCCTGAAGAATTTATGATCTGGTGTTCTTGAATGTGCTGTGTCAAACCCCATTAAGATTTTAAAGCCTCCTAAAGGAAGTGCCTGTAAAGTTATATTAGTTTAGAATCATGATTTTAAAAGTTTAAAAATGTGAGAAAATGGGTTAATAAATTTGGATTGAAAAATGCCACAATCTTACAATGAAAGAATGTTTGGTTTGGTTTTCATATTTGGAAAATTAAATGAAGTGTTTCTAAATCAAGTTTGAACTCAGGTTTTTTTTTGATGCCTGAGTAAGGCCTGGTTTCTCTTCGAGTTAACTTGATAGATTCCAGTTTATTTCTGAAGACAGAATGTTTATTTGGGGAAGAAGGTGGGATAAAGTATAAAGATGATTTTTTTTTGGTGAACTCAGAGACAGCAAAGAAGCTGAGGGACATTTCTGTGCCTTGTATGAGTAGTTGGTGTCACCTGGATCCTCTGCTTTGCTCCCTCAGAGCTGCCTCTGGAGCTCACATTTGTGTTGTAGGAGGTACATTCTTTGTCCCCTTTTGGGGCTGTCTTTCTTGAAAATGTTAATTTCTTCTCTTTTCCTTGGATTTGCCTGTTTTGTTTTGCTTCTTAGTTCTGTCAAAGCTTTTCATAATTGAGGAAATGAACTGGATTGAGTAGAAAGATACTGAGTTGTGGTTAAGAAATTCAAAATATTACCAAAACAATAGGTGCCATCCTAAAGATGAACGCTAATTCCATGCAACCTCTGCTTGTTTTATACTGTGATGGCATCTGAGCATGAAATTTTAAATTCAAATTCTGTAGGCAGCATCTTAGAAAACCTCCTGTAGCAGTAGCTAGTAAATGGTTTTATGTTCAGTTTGTTACATGCCTACAGTACAGTCATCTCTGGAGTTTTTACTGGGAAACCCTATCAGCATGTGCAGTTTTGAGCTCTGAAGTGTTGTGCTCTTATTTTGCAGGTTGTACCTGATCAACTCTCCCGTGGTAAGAGCAGAAAACCTGAGGTTTAAGGAGGAGGGAGTGAGGGATATCCTGAAGGATGTGTTCCTGCCCTGGTACAACGCCTATCGCTTCCTGGTGCAGAACGTTCAGATCCTGCAGCACAAGGTGCAGATCTGGGGGGGCTGAGTGCAGGGGATTTACTGCTTCTTCAGGGTTAAAGGGAATCAACATTGTTGGGAAATTCAGATTGGAAGGGAGGTCTGGACTCTGGAGGCCATCTGATCTTCACCTCCTTGTTCCAAGTTAGATCAGGTTGTGTATTATACTTGCTGTTAATTTGTTATTTGCTGTTTGTACTGTGCTTTATAAAGTTGTAATCATCTGCATCTTTCTCTTCTTGACCAAGCTTATTAAGTAGAAAGGAGAAGAGGAAGGTAGGGGACTGCCAAGACATCACAGCTCTCATTTCTCAGATTAGAGTGCTGTTGAGTCCCTTTTACTTCACATCAGTGGGACGCTGTTGCATTCAGACTTGTGAAACTGGAGGTCCAGACCTGGTGTTTGTGGGGTCAGGACACGCTGAGCAATTACCTGCTGCTCATCACCCCCTGGGAACACCAGTTAAAGCCCCGTGTGCTGGAGGGGATCCTTCTGAGATGTTCCTGCTAAAGCCGGGTGGGTTTTCCTGGTGGTGCTTCCAGAGCAGCTGGAGGCAGCAGTTCCCACTGATCCTGCCTTAGTGCTGCTGCTTTTTCTCTGCTGTTCCTCTGTGTGGTGTGGCCAGCACAGCTCCAGCCCAGGAGGATCCATCCAGGAGGATCCATCCAGGAGGATCCACTCAGGAGGATCTGTCACTTGGGCTGCAGGTTCCTCTGCACTGAGAGCAGTGCTCAGCACCACCCAGATTGAACATGAGCAGAACTGCAAATCAGTCAGGAAGGTTATTTTCAGTAGTGGCTGCTATGACAGTTTCTTGAGCTAGCTCATTTGCTGGAACTTTAATTATGAATCTGCATTAAAATGCTTAACTTGGGAATACTCAGTCCTGAATACATTAGCCACAGCAAGAAGATCGTCTTCTGTAACATGACAGTAATTTTTAAAAAAGTTATATTTAAATGCAACTTAGAAAAAAGATTCAGAAATGGAATGGAAAGAAAGGCAAATCACAAAAGCAATAATGCTTTAGACTTGTAGATTACATTTGAAGTCTACTAAAAATGCTGGATGAGTGACAGGAGTTTCTACACTTTCAGTGTGAAAGCAAGATTAAAATTTCTTTCTTACAGTAATTTTTCATTAAAATTGAAGATTTGATGTGTATATTGTATAGTTTCTATTGAAACCAATTTTAATCTTTCAGCTGAAATTAATGACAGCAGGTTAGTGCAGACTTTTATGGGAGAGTAGGAGCTAAATGGAAAGTCCAGACCTTGTACTCCATGTGCAGTTGCAGTGGCAGCCTGGTCACTGTGGAGAGCTGCCATTTCAATCAATAAAGTCAGCTGACTTCAGAAATCAGTACAGTAAACAGCTGACTTTACAACTGGGTTTATCTGTTTTAGCAACCTCTTTGGGGAAGAAAGTTTGCTAACTCCAGATCCTAATATTTAACAAGTCTTTTGTTTAGGATCCCTAGAGAGCATTCATCAGACGAACTTAGATGTTAGCCCCTAAATACACTTGTTTATCCTGTGTGGCCTTTGAATTGTCTAAAGTGAACTGTACAGCTTTTTGCTGAGATCCCATTAAATCTTGCAATGTCAGCTCAATTGGGGATGGAAGACCCCAGTGGAAAATCCAGGTGCTTAAGGAGATAGGTTTGGTAATTCAGCAGATGGATTTTTTTCTTTCTAAATAGTGAAATCCTTCCTATGCACCATATTAGGCAACAGAATGTGCTAGTGGAGGTGATAATGCTTAAATTAGATTTCATGCACAGGTTTAGGCAGTTTCTTCATTGTGTTCTGCTTCCTGCAAGAGAGAAAGCAAAATCCCAGTGTCCTGGATCAGGTATAATAATGATTTAATGCCTATTGTAATTCCCCCTTTAATTGTCGTTGGTTAATGACTGCTGACCTCACACTGGGTTTGCTCCTCTTCTGCATTTCTTTCCTATGAATCTTCTTTGTAATGTGAAAGTGGATCCATAGTTTCTGGTTTGAATAATCCAAACAGATTTTTTCTTCTGGACTCTGAGGGAAGAGAAACTCTCAAGACTTTTAAAACCAGCTGTTAAATACTGTTTGTGAATCTGAGGAAAAACCCCAAACGTGTTTCTAAGCTGTTGTAAGAAAGTGGGAAAGAGTCAGAGCAGGCACAGACATGGTCTTGCTTGCGAGGCCCTGCAGAACCAGCAAAGTGGTGGCATTTCTCAGATGGCTGCAAACACCAGTGCTCTGGAAAGCAAAAATGCACTGTGTGCATGTTGGATGCTAAAAATTCCACCTGCTTTTTCAGGTTGCTGCACTCATCTGTGCTTTAATGTGTTGAAATTGTCACATGTCCTTAAAAAAGTAACGGTCTTGTTTCTAGGCCTGCTCCCCAGATAGAATCCATCTGCGTAGTAAATTCCTTAGGAATGCCTCAGATCCTCCTGGATGAAGGAGTTATGTAGATTCAAGGATCCCACTCTGTGTCTGGAGGCTGGGGCTCACCCTGCACACAGGGAAAGGAGGACTGGCACTGCTTTTTATCTGCTTTAACAGGCCCAAATCACTGGCTTCCTTTGCAGTTGTGCTGAGGTAGCAGTGGGAGGCAGGTTTTCCACAGCTCCTTCTCTTACATACCTGTGTCTGGAATTTAATGTTTGCTGGTAGGAAACCAGTGTAACTCAGGGAAGATGCCAAACCAGTGGTGGCTGACAGGTAATTGGATGTAGAGGTTTGATTATATACCCTGATGACTTGGAAATGTGCTTTGTGTTTTTATGATAGGATGAAGGAAGAGAATTCCTTTACAATGAAAACACAGTTAAGGAGAGCAATAACATCATGGATAAATGGATTCTTTCTTTCACCCAATCCCTCATCCAGTTCTTCAAAGCTGAAATGGCAGGTATGTACTTTTGCTCAGGGGGTCTGGGGGTGTTTCATATTTGATTGCAGAATTTGTCTTTCCATACAGAGATTCCCAAATTCCATGAAAAACTTTGATAAAAGGAAGGAAGTCTTTAACCAGCTACCATAATCCATGGAATGCTTCTTTCATGGGTGTTAAGTCAGATTTTGCTATGCTTGTTCATGAGATTTCAAGAAGTGATGGGGCTTTTTTTGTCACAGCTAATCCTGTGAGCTCAGTGATGGAGCTTGTTGCTGTAACAACGTCTGCTGCAGTGCTTGGAGCAATTAATAATATTATACTAGTCACTGAAAGACAGCAGTGAAAAGGAAGCCAAATAGAATTTGGAGAAGCTGTAAAAAAAGGGATAAAATGGGCAGTGCTCAAGTCAGCTGAATAAAATAATTTTGAGAGGTACATGAGCACTGGCAATAGATTTTTCCCTGGTATAGTTCCATGGAGAGGGTTTCTTTGGAATCACACTGTGGGAGTGTGTGCAGCAGGGTGGATGGTATTAGGATGGCTCTGAGAAGGTATTGTCCAGGTTTTTCTTCCTGCTTGTTGTCTTTTTCATCATCCCATGGCCCTTGATGCTCACATTACATTGGGAAACACAATTGCAAAGAGGAGATGCTGCAAGAACCCCCTGAAGTAGTTTATAAACTTGCAGACAAAGTCACAGTGGGATTTGGAGAGGTTTTGGTGCATTTGAGGGCACTGGAACCCCAGATCTTGGAAAGAAGGTGGCTTTGGCCATTGTCATTCCTGTTCATAAATAAACAAATAACCCCCCTCATGCCTGAGATCTTCAGTTGCCCTCAGAAGAATTTTTAGAAGCCTTGGGCTTGGGAAGGAAGGTGTTGAGTGGGATAACAGTTACTAAGGAAAGAGCTAGATGCCAGATGTAAGTTCATGAGGACACAGGACAGTCCTGCCCTTCCCTCACCTCTTGCTTTTCCCCCTCTGATGTGATGGTCAGTCTCACCAAGAGCAGTCCAGTGAGTTTATCCTGCTGTGGTAGATAAATCAGGTTATTTGGTACGAGCAAAATTCATGTGAGCTCGTCTAAGAACATTTCATTAAAGGAAGAAAGAATCCTCAAGCTACCCAACCCAGGGATATGATAAAAGCTGGCTCTCATGGATGAAAACGTGGCTTCTTCCTGCAAGTTGTTATCCTTGAAATTTGGTGGTGATTTGTGTTGAGCTTCATGTGTTGCCAAGCAGAAATAAGCAGAGCCAGTGCAAGTTTATGTGCTGCTTGTAAGAAGGAAGATTCTCTGAGGGACAGCAGAAAATTAATTTGTGAGTTTGTGAACCTGGGATCTTGGATCAGTGCATGGTTTAAACAGAAATATTTGTAGGAAGGTGAATATGGGGGTAGAGACTTGAATTCTCTGCTCTGAATTTCTGAGAGGAAGATGAAGCTGACAAAAAGGGATGTGTCAGTGACCATCTTTACAAAATAAGAAGATCCTTCCAAGCAGGAGAAGAGAGTTCCTGTTGGAAAATGACAGGGTAAAGACTTCCAAGGCAGTAGTGTTGGTGTGAAATGCTGTTGTCTTGTGTTAGATGAAGATAACATCATGTGCTCATCAAATGAGTGGCAGTCTCATTTGGAGGGGATTAATAAACTGAATTTTTCAATTTATTTTTCCACATAAACTCTAAATTCAGTCAGGCAGATCTTAATGAGATGCAGTGAATTTGTGTACTGTGACGTGGTACTCTAATCTCTCTTACAAACCGATTTTGGGATTTTTTTTTTAAAGATTTTTCTACTTTGTGTCACTTCAACTAGGAAAAATGTCAGGAGGAGACAAGGGAAGATTGTAATGGTGACTGATAACGTCAAATTTTTGATAAAGGAGATAAATAAAAACATAAATTCCTGGAGGTGGTGGGGTGTAAGAACACACAGGTTTGAAACTGGCAGTGCTGAGGAGACCCCACTGACCAGGGAAATGCTGCAGCTGGGCTTTGCTTCTTCCCTTTCATCCAGTGTCTTCTAGAGTGGAGCTGAATTTTACACCGATCACCTGCCTCTGGAAAAATGTTTCCATTAAGTCCAACTTCTGTTAATTCTGCCCCAGTTTCTCCTGGCACTTGGAGAGGTGGCAGTGTCAGCCCCAGTGGGGTCAGTGTGGGATTCACCTGCATGGGCTGAGGGGCAAGGAAAGGGCTGAACCTGTGCCCCCTCCAGCTCTGGGGTGCTTGAGAGAGCCTGGAAAAACTCCAGAGAGGGGGAACAAGCCTCTGCTGATCCTGCATGGGCAGAGCTTTGCCTTCCAGGAGTGTGTGCAGCTGGAGAGGAAGAGGAGGCCCAGCCCCATTCCCAGTATTCATGGAAAATGGCACAAGTTACATGTGTTGAAACCTGACGTGTTTCAGGGGTGTTAAAATTCTGTGTTAAAAATCAATAAGCCTTATTAGGCTTTTATTTTCTGCTAAAGTGCCCAATACAAGCAGTTATTTTAGTGAAACATCTTTTGTCTCGATGACTGAAATTAGAAGAAGTGTGTAGTGTCTCCATGTACATCCACAGCTTTTTCCTGAGTCACAAAAAAGCAGATTTCACAATTTGGTTACAGCTATTGGGAACAGAAATGCATTTTTCCAGGCTAATATTGTATTTCTTGTTAAAGATACATTGTTCCTGAAGGGTAGGATTTTTTATTATTTAAGAATTCGTTTATAACTGGTCTCCTAACTAAATAATGCATAGCTAAAGGAAAGGTTAGGATTTTTTAGGAATACAAATTCTCCCATAAATAACGTCTTCCCCACCATGGTATGAGTCTTCTGGGCATTTCCTTTTTAGGTTTAAATCCCAGTTCTCTGCCTTTAAAAACACTTCTGTTATACAAAGCACAGTGAAAAGTGTGGTGGAGCTTTTAAAGCCAAGATCCATTTTACTCAGTAGCTGCTTGATTAACGAAACTGCTTCAGAATGGAGATCAGGAAGCTCTTGGCTTTTAGAGAAGTTAAATACAAGTTTTTCCTTAGAAAATTGAGTCCTTTGTAAGGTCCATCTCCCTTACCCCCCCAGGTTTTCTCAGGAACAGCTGAAATTTGTTTCCCTGTTGCGTAGTGACACCGGTGATGACCTTGGTGCTGGCAGCTCTCCATGATTTCAGTTACACAGAACTTGAAAATACAGCTCTGTTTATCTCTTACCTCATCAGCCTTGCTGCTACTTCACATTTTAGCTTACCCTGTTACTTAGAAAAATAGTGGAAAACCGTAATTAATTCGGGGAGACTTGGTTGAAGTAGGTGTCTCATTTTAAATCTGCTGAGCAAAAGGAGGAAGCGTTGGCAGTAATTAAGAAAATTTTATTTTCTGGTTCTGCAATAATTTCTGTTCAACTTGCAGCACCTTGGCTGCGTTTGCAGCATGTGCAAACGGAGGATTTGCCCAATCCCCTGCCATTAATAGTCTCTTATCCACTATCCTCTTTACCAGTCAGATAAAAGCATAAGGCCCCCATAATGTCTGTTTGTGTGGGATTAGGGAAGCAGTTTGGGAGGGGGGAATGTGTTTGTCTTGAGCATGAGAAGGATGCTGTGCATATTCAAAATACAGTTCTGACATGATCGATATTTTAGTCCCTTTTTGGAGCTTTCTGCTGTGTTTAACACCAGGACTGTAAATGATGACGTGGTTTCTAAGAGAGGGGCTTGCAGAGGGCAGATTTTACCTGCAGGAACCCTTTTCCCTTGCAGCTTACAGGCTGTACACGGTGGTGCCCCGGCTGGTGAAGTTTGTGGATGTTCTGACCAACTGGTACGTCAGAATGAACCGCAGGAGGCTCAAGGTAGGGATCAGCTGCTGCAGTCCTGCCCTGGGAACAGCGTCCTGGCACTCCCTGGTGCCAGGGATTATCCCTGGTTATGGGATTCATGGCAGCTCCACACCAGATCCTGGCTGTAAATGCTGTCACTTCGTGCCTGATAGCAGCACAAAAGTTAACTGTTTTCTCTCCTCTCTGCTTTGTGGGAAAAAACCAACCAAAATGCCCAATAATTCTGTTGTGCTTGCTCAGTGGAATCGACCCAAATTAATGCAGTTTGGAAAACAAGTGTATTGGATTAACATAGGAAACTTTTGAATCCTGTTGAAGTGCACTTCCTGATCCTAAAATCACTTTTTTCTTGGTGAATTCTTCATTTAGGGTGAGAATGGGACTGAGGACTGCATTATGGCCTTGGAAACCTTGTTTAGTGTCTTGTTCTCCATGTGCAGACTCATGGTAAGGGAATTATCTCAGTAACACTTTAATGCAGTTAATGTAAAAGCATCTTTGTGTAGCACAGTTCATTTTCCATCTTGCCCTTTTATTTGCTTATCTGCCCCATGGTAGTAAAAAGAAGGCCTGTTTCACCTGATTGATAAGGACACACTATAATTTCCTCCCTGACGCCCAAAAATAACATTTAAATATCAGGAAGGAGGTAAATAAGTAGTATGAATTCCATTATTTATTTCAGTCTGCATTTTGAATAACATCCCCGTTGCAGACACTGTGTAAGCATTGTTTTTGCTGAACTGTCTTTATGTAATTCATGGTATTACTGATTCATAATGTACAAGCAATAAAGGAAAGCTGGTGATTGAATGCAACATTACAGGCACCATATACTCCATTTATCACTGAGCTGATGTACCAGAATCTGAAAACACTCATTGATCCAGCCTCAGTCCAGGAAAAGAACACTGAGAGCATCCACTACCTCATGCTTCCCCAAGTCAGGTAAGAGGCAGCTCTTAGTTGGCAAAATGGGGGTTTGGTTGGTTGTTGGGGGATTTTTGTTCAATTTTGGGGTTTGGTTTGGTTTGTTGTTTTTTTTTTTTTTTTCCACAGAAAGGTGCTCCCTCATGTGTGTTTAAAACTTCATAACAAGAAACCAAACTGCTTTAATAGTGTAAATATTCCTTTGTCCCTGAAAAAACTTTAGGATGCTAGTGAACATGTTATTTTCTATGAGCACAGAATGTTTATATTTTGATTAAGATCTGATGAATTTTAGTCTCTTTGCTGTAGGAGAACATTTCACTTGCAGAACATTTCACACTCCACCCTCAATTTTAGCTGGGAATTTTCTTTTCCCTCCATATTTAGGCAGTAGATTTGTGTTAGCTTAAAGGACTGGAGATAGGAAGGAAAGCAGTTAGGAGGAATGCATGTTCCCAATTCATAGTATTTTCTTATGGTGGGCAGGAACATCCTTTTTTACTCCTCAAACTGGGTGTTGGCTCAAAGCTGTAGTGCCTAACTGTGAAAGGCCCTAAAGGATCAGAGATCACTGGTGTTGCAGTGGATTAAGTTAGTTCCTGCAGCACTGTCTGCTCTTGGTCCCTGAAATTAAGAGAAAAAACTTTCCCTCAGCATTGCAGCTCAGTGTGAAAACCCTCAAGGACAGAGGACCTGACCTTGATACTTCACAGTTTAAAAATTTAAACCTTCTCTAATGGTGTATCTTTTTATGGCTGCTGCATCCTTTGAGGAGGGTGTATGGTCTTTGTGAGAGCTTTAATAGTGAGAGTTACTGCAACAGGGAGCTGGAGATTGACATAATGATGGTGCTGATTTTCTGTTCCCTGGGCAAGTGCTGTGAAGAATGTGTAATCAAGGAATGCCACCCTCAATCAGGGAGCTGCCAGGAATAGGTTTGGGCTCCTGGAGAAGGGAGTCAGTGCAGGATGGGGAGCTTTTTGCAGGGACTCAGTCCAGGCATGGGCTTAGCGTTTAAAACTGGCTTAGTCACTCTTCCCTGCAGTTAGTGCTGACTTGCTGCTGCATCCTGCAAATGTGGGATGTATTCGAGGCTTGCACCACTTTTCTCTGTATTGCATTTTCTTTGGGTTTTTGTCTGTTACTAGTTTGTGGGATTTATTGGATCCGCTGTGTATCAGTTGTTCCCTTGTCCCATAAAAAAACCACCTTTTCAAATCCAGAGTATTGTTGAAGTTTGAGTTTCACCTGCAGTTGCAAAGCACATGGTTGCATTTGCTTTGCAAGTTTTCTGATACAGCATAAGGACAATATTGTTAATTAATAGTAAGAGAGATTTTTGGATGCAGTTACAGAAAATACCACTTTACCAGTATGGTGAGTGCAGATAAAGCTGAAGGACCTGGCCACTTTCACAGCTGAACATGACTCAACACCTGTGTTAAAACCCCACTGAGGTTGTGCTTGGTTGCTCAGTGTCTGAACAGATGGGTTGCATTAAATTTTGTGGATTTGCATTCAGTCTGTGAAAAATACCCTCATGTTGTGGCTCTGCAATGCTGTTCAGTGATGGCAAGTAATATTGAAATACTGCCACATAATCCTGGATGAAGCTTTCTGGGAGCAAAATATTCCAGCTTGTAATTTCCACGTTTCCAAGTTGTTGGAGGATCATCCTGAGGCACTGGCTTTTGGAAGAACAAAAGCTTCAAAAGAGGTTGTACCATCTCCAAGCCCTAATGCTGCAGTTGGGGTTATTTCACTTGTAAGTTTTGCTTCACCAGCTCTGTTTTTTGGCCAGTCCTTACAGGAGTTGTGGTTTTCATCCCAGTACTTTTGCTCCTTAGATTACAGCAAGTATCTGTGTTCATTTCATTTTATTCATATTTGTCTTTTTAACCAATACCTCTGCTCTTGCTTTGATACCTGAGTGCTTTTAAAGGAGCTGCCCAATTAGTGCATCTACTCAACAAATCAGGACAAACACATTTTCAGAACATTTCACTGCTTGTACATTTGAAACAAGTTGAAAATGTCAGCTCACTCAAAAAAAAAAAAGCCTAAAATTCAATCTAAATCCTCCCCCGACCCCCCAAAAAACCCCAAAAAGCAAAAAAAACCACAAACAAACAAAAACCAACCAAAACCCAACTCCGCCTTGCCTCAAAATGGAAGGGTGTTAAAATTATTGAGCCAGGAAAGATGATAAAACTCTAAAAGTCAAGCTCAAACATCTAAATATCTGCAATTTCTGGAAAAGATGATAAATTGAGATCCAGTGAATTGTTGTTACAGGGAATTCATTGTTGTTATAAGTACCCTATTTATAATATCTTTCTGCATCTTCTTATGATATTATTAGTGTAAATTGTACTTTTTATTGGCTGTTACTAGAATAGGTTGTATGACTCAATCCTCTGCACCTTATGAGAGGTGCTAACAAAAGATGTAAAAATAGCTCTGCTATTTGTTTTCAGCAAGTTATTTCCTCCTCATCTTCTCCACAAAGAGAGAAGAAAAGCCTGTTAGTTCATTTTTCAAATTGCCCCAACCAGGGCATAATTGAGTCTGTTGCAGGAAATGTCAGAGAAGGGGGGTAAAATGTTTTCAATCTGCTCAAAGAGATGCGATGAAAATGAAGCAATTATAACGTTTCCTTTCTAATCTAGGGAGGATCTCATCGACAAAAAAATTGAAAGTGCCGTTTCTTGTTTGCAGTCTGTGATTGAGCTGGGACGAGTGATCAGAGACAGAAAAACCATCCCAGTCAAGGTTAGAGCTCCTCACATCTCCTGTCATACCTTGGGAATGTGTAACAGTTTGTAACTTTGGGATAAACCTGGAGAAACGGAATAGTTAAGTTTCTGTTTTGTTTCTGGTTTTTTTCCCCAGTATCCTTTGAAAGAAGTAGTAGTTATCCACCAGGATCCAGAGGCTCTGGAAAACATCAGGTCTTTAGAGAAGTACGTACTTGAGGTGAGAACATGATGTTTAGGTGGATTGTGTCTGTTGGTTACCTGAATAGCCATCCTTGTTGACCATGTTAACAACTCCCAGGTAAAATGAATTTCCAGGAGAGCTGAAATGAAAGGGGATATCAGTGGGTGACGTGCCAAAGTCAGTTTAGTGTTGAGAAATACTTAATCCTGCAAACTGACCACATTGGAGCGAGAGGCTGTTAGAATCTGACCCGTCTGCATTCTCTAAAGCCATGAAATCCATCCTTAAGGATCAGTGGCATCAAATTCTTGTTCTGTTCCCACTAAGCACTCGCAGTACAGGATCTGAGGGGTTTTTCCTTTGTGCAGAAATGTCATGGCCCTTATTCTGTGCCTGTTTTTGGCAGGTTTAGGATTCTTTCTTCCCTTCAGTGGGGCTATAACAGCAGATCTGCTCACGTGCTTAAAATGTGCTGTCATGTTGTGGTAGAAGTTGCCGTTGTCAAGGTCAGCTGCTTTACCTTGACAAAGAGAACAAAAATGTGCACCTTCCCAAGGAGGATCAGCTCACCCCACTTGTCTGGTGAGGGCAGGCGTGTCAGTCAGGGAATTCAGGAGATGAAGCAGAGGAAGACCTCTGAAACCTGTGTTATGTATCATTCCAGCAACACCAGCCTTCCCCAAGCCTAAATACACATCTATGGAAAGTCTCTAAAAATTCTGCTGGGGGAATGAGCCCTGGCTCAGGAAGTCACGGCTCAGTGCACAGGACCTCTGCATCAGTGCTGTGTGCTGCATGCTTTTAGTTACTGCGGGAGTTGAATGCTTAAGAATTGTTCACTAGAGGAATTTTAATTAAAAAAATAGTAATTGATTTGCAAGTGGGGCTGTAAAGCTTTTCTGTCATGTTAACTTACTGATTATTGCTCTTAGATTTGGCAGTTATGATCCCTCGCTTCAGAATTGCTGTAATTATTAATTATAATAATTTCAATATCTGTGTCTCTTCAACAGCAGAATTTTGTGAAATTTAGGCTAGCGTCTGTCTCGTTTTTTGGATCTGAAAAACGGATTTGTAGATTCTAGAGAATCCAGTTTTAAGGGAGATGAGGTTTGCTTCCTCAAATTACTTCCAAAAGGGTAGTTGCCAAAATTTGTTGTCAGCTTCCACAGCTAACGAAAGGTAACAAAAGAAGCTAAAAATTCGTAAATTATTACATAATTGGATTGTACGTTAGTATGTTTTGATTTGTATTCCTTTGCTGCTGCGGACAAAGGCGTCTCTTCTGGAGAGAGGAGTTAAAACAAACTCAGATGCCTTTGTGGAAGCACAAACACAAAGTACTGTCTATTGTCCTGGTTTTATTGTGTGTCTTAAAATTCAACAAGCTGCTGCTGGAGCTTAGAGTGTGTTTTATTGTACTGCATGGCAATCAATCCTGTTGTTTACTGGGTGGTGCAGAGCTAAAGAGGTCAGTGATTACAGGCAGGCTGGGCAGCATTGCTTGGGCTGCATTTGCAGCTTCGTTCATCAACCTTCTGCCTGTTCAGAGCTTTAGAACCTTCAGTGATTGCCAGGAGTAAATTTGCAGATGCCAGAGGTAATGGGTAAGGAGAATTACACCATTTAATTTCGTGTAGTTGCTGACAAAAGAATTGGAAAAATATACTTGTCAATTCTTCAGAAATTTCATTCATCGCTTTTGCAGAAGGAGCTGTAGTCTTTGATCTGCAGTGCTGCTCTCTCATCTTCAGAATGCAGCAAGTCATTTAAATAAATGGATTTTAATATTAGAACTCTCCAGATTATAGAGTTGTCATGCAAAAATAGCCAAGCTCACAAAATGGAATGAACCCAGAAGGCTTTTAGCAACTGGACACAGTTGCATTTTATTCATTTCTATTTGAGGCCTTTTACAAGCCCGGGTCAGGACTTCTCTTCCCAGCTGCTTCCAGGGAAAGGTTTTATCTGGGTAAATCTGACTCTGTGCACAGTCAGAATCTTGTTTCCATCCAACCTTTGTATTCCCTCCAATCCCCAGCCCTGTGTAGGGCTGCTGTAAAACAGAGAAAATTGACTTCTCCATCAAACCCAGTGACTGAGCCTGTGGCGGGGCTGAATTATCTGACACAGGAGCTGTGGCTGGGGGGCCCTTCAGTGTTTTCATTTCTTACACGATTACGTAATGAGTACTTATTTTCCTTTTTAGGCTGCCTGCTTAGAGAGCCCAGGCCAGCTGAAGCACAGCATTTCTGACATTTCTGTCTCTGTTCTGAGGACTGGGCATAGCTGGGGCACGTGGCACCAGCAAAAGGCTCATCTGTGTTCAGGAATTCCATGTACAGCTCTTCCAGGTGGTCTTGGGAAGGGCTGGTTGCCTCAGTGTGTCCACACGAGACCTGAAAGATGTGTTAAGGAGCTAATTTTGAGTAATTAGGAAGATAAAATTAAGAATTATTGTAAGTCAAAGCACTAAGACTGACATAAACAGACCTAAGATACAGATTTGCCTTTTCTAAGACTCATTCTGGGTTTTTAAATGGATAATGTGTACAAAAGAATGATTTCCTAATCTAATTAGTCCAGAAAAGTTGTCCTGATGGAGTTGGCTTCTCTGTGATTTATCTAATCAGGCCCAAAGTCATCTTTCAATTTGTGCTATTTTTTGGATTATTATTTCTTTTCCCCCATGAGGTTGTTATTTACAACTCGTGGGCTCACTTCCAGCAGCACCCCATTGAAACTGAATTTCTGAAGTGCGTAATTTTCATTAGATTTCCTAAAAGATGTATTAAATAAAATTAGATTCAGTTGTGTTCTTGGCTCCTCATGTCAGTAGGACTTCCTAGGGAATTAGGCTGCAGCTCAGAGGTTGTATTTAAGCATTATTTCTCAATCCAAATGTTTGGCTACTTGCTAGTCCTGTCATGCTGATGTTGCCATTTACTTCTGCTTCCTAAATGCCTTGGAGCAGCTTGTTTGCCAAGTGCACCTGGTGATGCTGTAGGATGGTGATGGGAGCTCTGACCACCGTCCAGTGGGCATTAAACACCAAATGCTTCAAGGATTGGGCAGCCTGGCAGCCAAAACCTGCTGGATTACGGTGAAATGCACGTGCAGGTCTGTGCCTCACGTTTTCCAGCCCCAGTCGTATCCCCTTTCAGCTCTCTGCTCTCCAAAGAGTTCCAGCCTTGGTCTTTCCTCATATGAAAACAACAGTTGTCCTCTCAGTCAGTTGTTGTGTAAAACTTCCCACAGCACCACTGTGTTCCCTTCAGATGTGGGGACGAAAGCTGCACGTGTAGCTCATAAAAATGGGCACACCCATTCCTGCAGTGTCTGGGACCCCTCCTGAAGTCCATGCAGGTTTTATAAAGCTGTTTTGGCTGCAGAGCACAGCCAGAGGCTTTTCTGAGCAGGGTGGTTTTCTGTGCAGTGAGGGGCTGGCATGAACAGGTAAGGAAGGAGACAAAATGAGGCCGTTTTGTACAACCTCAGCCATCAAATGGTTGGTTGTGGTTTCCTGGCTCGATGTATTCTGAAAGGACTGTTCCAGCAGAATTTTCCCTCCTGAGTTCTGCCAGGCTGTTGGCTCCAGCCACTGCACGCAGAGGGAATGGGCTGAGCTCTTCAGGCAGGTGTGAGGGGGAAATAAAAGGGCTGTTGAGCAGGGGGCTGAATTGAGGTGAGAGCTGTGCGTTCCTAACACAGAACTGCTGCCTGGAGGCTGAGGATGAGGATGGGGTCTGCTGCTGCAGCTGGGCTTAGAATTGGGTTCATTTGCTCTCCCAGTGCTGACCAATGACTTGATCCACGGAGACAACTGTAGAAAAAGCCTCCTGTGCTGGACGGTTAATGATGAGAGATCTCTATAAGTAACTTTTGGAGCATGAGGTTTATTGTTAAGGACGTGGATATAGGGGCCTTGCTTGGAGCTGCCAGCCACAGCTCGAAGCAGGCCAGAAAAGCAAGAGGGAGCAAGAGTGAGAAAAGAGAGCTAGAAGAAGTGAGAGGAAAGAAAAGAGTGAAGTAAGTAGTAAGAAGTGACCGAGATTCTCGTGTACAATACAATAAATCATCTTCTNCCTTCTCTGCCGCGGAATTCCTCATTGGCTCCTTGCTGCCCCTCTCCTCGCCCTGCTGCTGTTACTGGTTCATGTGCTGTCAGTCTGCCTGCGTGCTGTACCCCAGTTGGGGTGTTCCCAGGTATCCCCCGCTCCTTTCCCCCGGTATAAGACACTGTGTAACACCCCGCCCGCTCCTCGCTCCTGTGCGGGGGAAATAAACCACTGCTTTTCACCACCGAAGAGTCCCTCCGCCTCTCCTTTCTCTCCAGCCCCTGTGACACCGGAGAGCTTCTCGGACCCTGGGTGCGATCCCGAGGGCTCTCCCGCTCTGGAACTGAGCCAGCCGAGCCCGGACCGGCGGCGGGAAGAACGCGCTGCTCTGCCCGCCCGGCAGAATGAGGCAACCCCCGAGGGGGTCGGGCGAGCGGCAGCACCGCGTTACCCCGCACAAAACTTGCCCCTTGACACTTGCACGTTCCCCAGCGCCGTGGCCGTGGCTGAGCTCGTGTCCTGTGTGTGTCCCTGCAGGAGCTGAACGTGCGGGCGCTGACGCTGTCGGCGGACAAGGGCCGGTACGGCGTGCGGCTGCGGGCCGAGCCCGAGCACACCGTGCTGGGCCGGCGCCTCAAGGGCGCCTTCAAGCCCGTCATGGCTGCCATCAAGGAGCTGAGCAGCGAGCAGCTGGAGAGGTTCCAGGAGACAGGTTTGTACTGGGACAAACCCGTCAAGGATGGCGTGGTATCCTTCTGTGGGCTTACGGGAGCGTGAGGCCTGCTTCCCGCTTATTATCCCTATTCGGCCGTTGCGAGGGGAGAATTTGGGTTTTTTATTTCCGTTATTTTTCGGACTGTAGATTAGAAATGGTCGTGGACACTGATCTTAAACTGGTCTCCTGTTAAACTGCTTCTTCCTGTCAGAGGAGGTTTAGGTTGGGTGTCCACAAAAGGTTCTTCCCCAGAGGATGTTGAGCACTGCCCAGGCTCCCCAGGGAATGGTCAAGGCTGCCAGAGCTCCAGGAGCATTTGGACACTGCTCTCAGGGATGCACAGGGTGGGCTTGTTGGGGTGTCTGTGCACC
>VZTG01001892.1:417527-451028 GCA_013397845.1 Melanocharis versteri | reverse complement strand
CGGACTGTAGATTAGAAATGGTCGTGGACACTGATCTTAAACTGGTCTCCTGTTAAACTGCTTCTTCCTGTCAGAGGAGGTTTAGGTTGGGTGTCCACAAAAGGTTCTTCCCCAGAGGATGTTGAGCACTGCCCAGGCTCCCCAGGGAATGGTCAAGGCTGCCAGAGCTCCAGGAGCATTTGGACACTGCTCTCAGGGATGCACAGGGTGGGCTTGTTGGGGTGTCTGTGCACCCCAGTGATCCCTGTGGGTCCCTTCCCACTCAGAGTGTTCTCTGATTTTAAGTGCTACTGGAAGGTCGAGATGAAGCAGAGAATAAGCTTTCTGTGAGGCTGAATCCGATTGGAACTGAGTATTTGTGCAGTAGCTTTTATTCTAAAAGCATTCCCTCAATTCCAGAGTTACAAGTGGGTGTGAATTTTGCAGCTATATCTGTTTAGTGAACTGCTTAAATGGAAATTTGGAGTTGGTGGAGTATACAGGTTATTTTTAAGTTTTATTCCATTCAGATGGTTCCACACAAACAGTTGCTGAAGCGCCTGTGTTTTAGTGAGCTCTGCTGCCTGGAGAAGTGCTTGTGTGAAAAATGGGAATGTGGGATAATTCAGTGCTGCTTACTAGTGCTTAACTGCTATTTGGCTGCATTGCCAATATATGCATTGCTCGTGTTTGAAGTCTGATGCTTGGTTAAAGCTTTCTGAATTTAAAATTGGGGTTTTTACTTGGATGGTAAGAGATGCTCTCCATCTGCCAACCCTGCAGGCAGCATTGTTGTGGAAGGACACGAACTCCATGGGGAAGATCTCCGTCTCATGTATCAGATGACAGAGGGATCTGCCCAGTTTGAGGCACACTCCGATGCTCAGGTATTTTATTGGTTATTTCCTCTCTTTCTTTTTTTGATTAAGGGAAGAGTTCCTCTGGAAGCAGTCGGAGAGTGGTGAGGTGAAAGCTGGCTTGGGTTTGTTAGTTCAGGTAGTTCAGCATGTTCCAGGAGTGCGTGAATCCTGCAGCTGTTCAATACTCTCTCCACCACTGCATTTTGTACGTGAGGAGCTCTCTAAAAGCACCCTGAGCTCCTGAGAGTGTTACTTCCAGCTAGTTTCCAGTTTGCCACCTGTTCCTCAGTGTTCTGTGCGTTTGCTCAGGTTTTGGTGCTGCTGGATGTGACCCCAGACCAGTCCATGGTGGACGAAGGAGTTGCCCGGGAAGTGATCAATCGCATCCAGAAGCTTCGCAAGAAGGTGAGGAATCAGTGCGGTGGGACAAGATATTTTCATTTCCTTTTCAGCAATCTGGGCAGTATGCATCAGAAACTGACCTTTTTAATTAAATATGAAGCCCTGTGTCATTTGTTCCTCATGTATGGCTTTCTGATTGGATTCCCTTGCAAGAGCTCTAAAGGATGTGTAGAAAAAACTTTTGTGGGACATGTTATTTTGGAAAAGATATCTGTGCAGTTAAGGCTGCATAAATCATAGATTCGTAGAAAAGTCTGGGTTGGAAAGGACCATTCTTCAGCATAAGACTGAAAAAAATTACAAATCAGTACCAAAATAGAATTTTGTATATTACATATATTTTTAAAAATACCTGCATAGATTTTGTGTATACATATACACACCTATGTAGTGGGGTTTTTTTTCAAAAATACATCCACACCTATATATATTTATATATTTCAATGTTTTTTACATATATAAAACTTGAGAGGATTTATTTCTATATAAATATGACCAGGAGGGAATGTGGTCATGAAAACTCTCTCATGTGTTACTGGATGGTTTAAATTCGGTTCTGTAATGACATAAGGCCATAATTTATCTTCACTATAATGAATATCAAAATATTTAATCTTGCCTGAACTCTCATGTTTTAGGATTCTTGGTGTTTTGGCAGAAGGATTGTTTTTTTCTAAATCTTTTGTGGAAGCTTTTAAAAACTGCTTGATAAATATATATTTTTTTTAACTTGGCAAGTATTCCTCTCTTGGTCTGTGATCCTGCTGTCAGTAACAGTGTGTCTGTGTGTCCTGCAGAGGAACCTGGTCCCCACAGATGAGATCACAGTGTACTACAGGGCCCTTCCAGAGGGGGAATACCTGGATACTGTCATCCAGGAACATGCTGAGTTCATTTTTGCCACAATAAAGGCAGACCTGAAGCCTTACCCGGTGCCTACCTCAAAGGAAGTCCTCATCCAGGAAACAACCCAAGTAAGAAGGAAAAGCTCTGCTTGCATGGTTCATCTTGTTTGCTTTTAACCCAACAAGCTGCTCCAATTAAAGAATAATCGTGTCAATATTTATTTGTGGGATAGAGCAGATATTGTTTTCTATTTATAACTTTCTGTATTAGTCTTTTTTGGTTTATAAAAGAAAGTAGTTGGGTTCTGTGTGCGTGGTGCTTTTGAAAATCAAGCTGCTTGGATACCAAAGTAAATAACTGAGGCAGTTGTTTGTGAAAATTTAATACACAGTTATTTGTACTTGGATTAGTGCATTGTTTAAACAGCCGAAATGTTGTTGCTCTGTTTTTTTTAGATTAATAGATTTTTGTATTAGAACTACTCCTTTGAGGCTAAATTTGGCTTAGGACCAACTTGTTTAATATTTAAGGATGTTTTTTCCTCTGCCCTGTGTTGCTGAAGTAGTCTGTAGTAAAATTGTAGTTTCACAGAGAGTTCAAATCAGCAGCAATTTCTGTTGTTTTCTTGGATTGCTTCTTCTGACATATTTGATGATAGTTTTGCCATGGTTTTATTGAAACTTACTCTATTCAAAAGACATTCCTAGCAGAACTGTGAATGAACTACTCTTCAGTGTAAATGTCCTGCTGGACCACAAAGATTAATTTACACAAGAGTGTAGGAAATATCAAACTTGAAATTTGATTTGCAGAATGGCTGGGAAGGCAGGGAATAGCTGAGGGGAAAGGGCACATTTCATCCATCTTAATAGTGTGTGTAAAGGAAATGTTTTATAGTTATTAATGCCACTTCTGAAGTTGTACAGATTTTTGAAACAAAGCCCTGTTTGGCCTTTTTTGAAACTATCACCTTTATCTAGTGACAAACATGGGGAAAATACAAAATAAATATTGTGGCTGAGAAATCACTGAAGATCTTTTAAGTTTCTTTTAAGTACTTATTTGATTCTTCTGATGGACAGTTTGATGTAAAGGCAACATCAGATCTGAATTGGAATGTAAAAGCAGCTGGAAATACAGTGCTGGGAAGCACCTCTCTGGTTGACTGCCTCAAATCACCAGTACCTGAGCTTTAGTGCAGGTCACAGTGGCTTTCCATGAAAGCTTTCATGCCTGTGCAAGTATGGTTCCCCCCTGCTTATTTTACTCTTACCTAAGTCTAACTTAGTATATTTTAGTGAAGAAAACCATTGTGGAAAGATGAGTGTATTGGTTTAGTCGTAACTAATGCTGTGTGTGTAGAGATGAAATCCTGCCCTGGCAGCAGGCGCAGGTTTTTATGGATAGAACCGATGGCTGTTGTCTGGACGTCAGCAAAAACCAGGCATCCTTTCAGTGGTGGAGATGATGAGCTGATGTGTGACCCTGAGAGAGGTTTGTGGGTCAGGCCATGCATTTGCACAAATGTTGGGTTTCAGACAGAAAATCTACAGAAATACTCCCTAAATGACACTGTTCTGGCAGCCAGCTCTGTGGGGCTGTTGATAGCTCAGGTGAGAGAAATGCAGTTGCCTCACCATGGTCATCCAGCTGAGAGGGCCTCCTGCCACCTTGAAACCTTGGCTGGGAGGGTGTTTCAAACAAAACCGTGAGCAGGGAGTTGGGATTGTTCAGCCTGGAGAAGAGGAGGCTCCAGGGAGAGCTCAGAGCCCCTTCCGGGGCTTAAAGGGACTCTGAGAGAGCTGGAGAGGGACTTGGGGCAGGAGCCTGGAGGGACAGGACACAGGGGATGGCTTCCCATGCCAGAGGGCAGGGATAGATGGGATATTGGGAAGGAATTCTTCCTGTCAGGGTGGGGAGGCCCTGGCACAGGTTCCCAAAGAAGCTGTGGCTGCCCCTGGATCCCTGGAAGTGTCCAAGGCCAGGCTGGATGAGCCTTGGAGCAGCCTGGGACAGTGGAAGGTGTCCCTGCCCGGGGCAGGAGGAGTGGAACGAGATGGTCACTGAAGTCAAGTACCTTCCAGCCAAGCCACTCTAGGAGTCTGTGAAATGCTGCAAGTGCTCAGTCCTGAGGGGGTGCAGTCTGCGTGTGGGAAATGGAGGCACAGAAGAACAGAAGTAGTGCACTTGTTCATTATTATTTCATTTTAAGGACTCTGTTACAGAATCATGGAATGGTTTGGGCTGGGAGGGGACCTTGAAGATCATGGAGTTCCACCCCCTGCCATGGGCAGGGACAGTCCCCCCAGAGAACCTCCTTGTGGGGGTGCTCTGTGCCTGCTGCAGCCTTTTCCGTGCTCATGGGCTTGATGTGCCTCTGAACTGTTTGTCCCACACTTAGACTCTAAAACAGATATTGCAGAGAGAAACAGATGAGTGAGATTTCAGTGCAGCTGTCAAGTGCTCCTGGAAGTCTCTGTTGCTGGGCCTGCAGAGATGGATGGCTTAGGGCAGATGCTTGGCTCTGTGTTCTGCTGCAGCTCCCTTGTCACATGGAGAGCAGTGGCATGAGAAAGCCCTTCCTGAGAAATCCTCTCGTGTGAGTGTGTAAGTTAGGTCACCTGTGACACACTCGTTGCACCAAATTTCTGGAAGTCATTCAGGGGGATAACAGGAGTCTGCTTGATGTTGAATATATGTGAGGACTGGAACAAAAATGAAATGCACTCTGCCCTTGCTACATTTATTATGATTACATTCAAATCATTACTTCTGGGAAATTATCCTGGATCAAATTTTGATACAAGGCTTTAATTCTGAGCTCCTTTCCCAAAGACTTGCTCCAAGCCACAACAATAACAAAAAATAAGCAGTTTCTCAGAAACTATTGGAGCAGAAAAGCAGGTACTTGAAAAATGGATTTTGAATAGTTGGTAGAATGCATAAACACAAAATGGCATTTGTTGCTGCATAAATGTTTTTCCCTGCTTTGTAATAGGAGTTCAGTAAAGAATGATTATTATGATTATATAGTCCAAGTTCATCTGTCACCCTTTGGACTGTGTCTCTTGCCAAAGACCATCTCTAAATTAAAAAAAAACAACAACAAAACAACTAAAATGGCCTTTTAGAACCAATTGTTCATATGGGTGATTTCTGGGTCCTTTTTGGAAGATCCATATTGGATTTCTTGGGGTGCCTGCAGGTCTGACAGGGTCACTGGTACCTCCTGGGGAGATACTCAAGGGCTGGTGGTGCTGAGGCAGCTGTGACCCAGGGGGTTCTTGGTGGCCCTCCAGGGACAGTGGAGGCTTCTCCAGGCAGTGACTGAGAGCAGGGCCCTGGTCAATACTCTGAATTTCTCTGGGAGGGTGTTTGTCTTAGGCAGATCCACTCTGGGATTGTATTTTGGGAGGGTGTCATCACTGCTCATCACCTGTGAAAATCAGGCAGTTTATTCCCTGCTTTCCTGACATCTGGTACAGGCAGAATCGTGTCTGAAGCACAGTCACTGAAGGAAGATCTGGGAAAAACCCCTATTTTATGGTAAATCACGTATTTAGTATAACAAGGCAAGATCTTAGTGTTGTTTATTGAAGGAAAATATTTTGCCGTGTTTGTTTAATAAAGCAATAATGAAATAATGCTAATGTCTCTCTTTCCCCAGCTGAAGGGATCAGAGCTGGAAATCACACTGGTCAGAGGGGGTGTGTGTCAGTCTGTTGGCCCAGCCTGTGCCTACGTCAACCTCAAAGTTTGTGTCAATGGGACAGAGCAAGGTAGGAATGAACATCGCCAGCTTGATTTGTCAGGGCTGGTGTATGGGAGAATTTGGAAAAGGTGTGGTGGATGCTGGAGCCTGAATTCATTTGTAAGATGGTGCAGCCTCCCCTCTGATAAGAGCTTTAAATAATTATTGAAAATAAGTTTATTCAAAGCAACACCACACCTGTCCATTATTTCTTCTGAGGGGAACACTCAGGTGTGCACAGGAGTTGTTATTCCTGCTCCAGGGAGAGTTTCTGTGTGAGCATCTCCGTGGGGGCTGCACTTTCTGGATTTGGGGGTGTGCTTGAGAATTTTTAATTCCTGCTGTAGCACTGTGCAGTAGGTGAGGCCTGGTTGTGGAGGAGATGGTTTGAAAAGCTCACATACGAAGTACAGAGATGAAAAGAATACATAAAACTAGAGAACAGCCTGGCTGTGTCTTGGACAATGGACATGGGTGCAGTGATGTTGTTACAAGGGTGAGTTATATATTAAAAAGAGAGAAAACTAAATGCACTTTGGGAATTTTTTTCCTGCATGTGCTGACAGTTTATGAATGGAAGTAAGTGTGCCTCGTTGAACGTGGTCACAGAGCTGCTCCCTGAGTGAGAATGAATCCAGCTGGATTCATCTCAGGGGGCACAAAATCTGTCAGCTTTTAACCATTATGATACTGGGTTGTACTTCAGTGACATGCAAATGGGGCTGCCTTGTTAATAAAAGCAAATACAACTTCTACACTGTAAATATGAAGTGCACATCAGTCCATTTCTCTGTTTTCTTTCCCCTTTCCCACTAAAAAATTTGGGAAGATGCAGTGCTGACAGTTTAAAGTTGGCTTAGAAACCCACTGGAAGTAATTAGTGTCATTAGAAAATCGTTAGAACTTGGATATTGCTTCCAAACTGCATTTTAATTTCTTAATTTTGGTTTTAGATGGTGTGTTGCTGCTGGAAAATCCAAAAGGGGATAATACCTTGAACTTCACTGGACTTGTAGATGCTGTCTCCTGCATTTTTGGTCTTAAAAACTCGAAACTGACAGTTTTTAATGGAAACACAGGTAAATGGACTATGACAAGGAAAATTGAAAGTCTTTCTAGCAGCAGCTAGGAGTCATTTACTGTATAATTATTTACTGTGTAATTTATATCTATCTAGCTAGCTATAGAAAATTGACAAGAAAATGGGTAAGGAAGTATTCCATTTTATAGTACTTAGCTGATGAGACTGTGTTTATAGTCACATCAACATGTTTCCAAAAGCTGCTGCTAAATGGTGCTCATCTGTTATCTTGCTTCCACTGCAGTTCTCATCAGGACAAAATGTGATTTATTTCAGAGTTTCCACTGGGCCCAGGCTATGCTGTATCTTGATGGCGAGCTGCCATCAGCCTTTCCATGCTTTCTTTTCCCTAATGCCTCAGTAGGCAGGGTGAGAACTTAAGCTGAATGCAAACTGTGATCTGTAGAAGAAAAATGTTGCCTTTCCACCCTGGAGAACCTTGAGGATCTCTGCATTTCTTCTTTTTTAGAAAACCTTTTGAATATTCTTGTGGCTTGAACGTTGTTAAGGCACAAGAATGTTAAAAAAACCCCAAAACTAACTATAAAAATGATAATTGGATGGCTACAAAAACTTTTGTTAGTGTTTTTTCATGGAAATATTACTGAAGCGCCTCTGAGGGGGAGGTACTTGAGTTGGCTGTTTTGGGGTGCCCGTGGGACTGCTGAGGATCCCCAGTTCATGTCCAGCAGGGACATCCATAGGGGAATGGTCTGTATGCCACTGTTGCCATCTCAGTCCTTAGTTTCCTTACTTCTTCTCTCCTGAGAGTGTTTCTAGGAGGATGTTTTTGGGGATTTCCCGTCTGGTGTCATCCATTAAGTCACTGTGATAAATCTTTCAGGTCCAGCTCAGCTGAATAGTCCTGTCATACAAAAGGATTAATCTTTGCTTTCAGTTAAAGGGGGTTTAGAGGAAACTCTTCAGTATCTCCCTCAAGTTCCAGTTGTGTTTTGAAGGAGGAAATGGTTTTCCTTGGAATCCTTTCCCAAGTAGGAGAGAAACAGTTCCCACAGTGTGGTCTGTGCCTGCAGGGGGGGTGTGTACTGGTATTGTTCATTGTCACCACAGATAGTAAGAGGTGACCTGCAAAAGGCCCAGAAGAGATGGGAAACTCCCACCTCATTAAGTTTATGTTTGACTCCATATTTGGGGGTTTTCTGCCATTTATAGGACCAAAAGATGCAGCAGCACAAATCCATTAATGCCACAGTCCTAAAGGAAGTGGTGGAGAGAATCTAAATCTTCCTTCTTCCTCTGCTGTAGCAACCAAGGCTTTATTCCTTTCCTTTCTGTGTCACTTTTGCTCCTTAGGAATCACTTTGGGACTTCCCATCTTGGCATGCTGATTTCCACCTTTCACTGTGTGTCAGTGGTCTGGGCAGAGCAGGGAATTTTCCCTGCCCACTTATGAACCATACGGAAATTCCCTCGGAAAGATCAGATCCTCAAATCTGCTTTTGTTGCAGTTGGTCAGAGATCTCAAACAAGTGTTGGTCGGCAGATGTGGCTCCCTGGGGAGTCACAGTTTCAAGGCATGTGCAAGGAAAACAGTCCTGAGAGGTGTCAGAGAATAGCACCAGAATTCCAGGGTTTGCTTTGGATGCAATTCATCTGCTTTATCTGCCCAGCCTTGGTGTGGGTAACCTCAGGTGAGGCCTCATGGTGGTTCCAGGGCCTCTGTAGGTGAGCAGGGCTTGGAATCAGCTGCTGTGTCCAGGAGGAATTGCAGAGAAAGGTTGTGCACTCCAGACAAGTCATTTCTGAATAGTTCCCATGTATGTTAATAAAATTGGGACCCAGTAAAACCGTATTTCTGGCTCCTCATTCCCTTCCTCTGGTTTCTAGGGCTGTCCACTTTACTTGCAGTAATTTATTATCTTGTTCTCTAATTGTAATGAAGATTTCCTGTGCAGTGACACAGGATCAGGCAGTTCTTGTATTAAGGGAGGCTCAGATGGGTCCTGTCCCTGCTTTTCAGTGCAGCATTGGAATAATGGGGTAAACATTTCCTCCCCAACAGCATGTCGAGGTATTCTGAGGCACTGCACGATCCCCAAACAAAGCTCTGGGACTTGTACTGAACTTCAGAAACTGAAAATAGAATTTGTCTCTTTCTACATGGAAAAAAAAAATCAAAGGGAAGAAACTGGGCTTAAGTCAGATGGTAAAAAAAGTTGTCTATGTTTCCTCTAGATTGCTGAAAACTCTCTAAACTTCTTGTTTGGGATGCTTGTAGACTTGCACTCAGCTTTCATGGAAGTAGCCCGTATTGAAAAATATTTATTTAAAACACTTTCAATATGTTTATGGGAAGAAAAGCATCTGAGATCATGTAGGGCTTAAAAAAAGGGAGGAGAAAGGAAGGTGGGGCAAAAATCCCCCTACAAGCTTTTTGATCCACGTCTTATTTCATCTTTATGATTTTCAGATGGCTGATTTGTTTTAATCTTCAATTTTTAAAAGGCTGTGGGGCTGTAAGGTACCTTAGGAGGGCATTACCATTAAACCCCAGCTGCAGGGGGAGCTGACTTTTAAAGTGATTTTGATGAACACTTGTAGTACCTGCTTGCCTTCAAGCCTGTTGATACATATGAAAAAATGATCCACTTTTTTCTTTTTCTTGAGAGGGTTCTGTGAAGAGGCTCCTGTGACAGCACTGTGCCTGAGCTCTTCCCTGGGAAAACATCAGTGCTCCTGGAATGCCAAATGCTAATTTGCTAATTGGGCAAGCCCCCATTACTGCAGCTCGTGTCTCCTTGCCCTGCACGGATCCACGGGGATGCTGCCAGCTGGGGAGTGGCAAACTGGGAGTTACTGGGGCCGAGTGTTTCCAGCTCTGTGAGCCCCTGCTCCCCAGTGCTTCCTCTTCCCATGGCCTGAAATTGTGCTGGTTTAGGGCTGTGCTGGGAAAAACCTGCCCTGGCTCCCTTCCAGTGGATGAAATCTTGTAATTCCTCTCCACTTGTTCATTCAGTTGTTTCCTTGCTTTTCTGGAGATAAAACCTAAAGCAAATCCCCTTTCTGTGCTTGAGCACGTGCCTGGCACCTCAGACAGGCCAGAGCAGTGCTTGGCTTTTGATTTCTTTTTTCTTTAAACCGTTATGAATTTATATACAAATATATAAAAGTTGGTATTTAAAATACGCATTTTAGAATCTTAGGTGCAGCTTGAGGTCTTTGTGCTTCCTTGAGGAATCTTACAAATGCTCCCCAGTGCATCCCACTTTGTTCTTTAGCACGTGGTAGAATTTTCAGAGCTTGTAGCTTGTGATTGCTGTTCACCTTTTGGGGGGGTTAGGTTTTTTGAGGGTTTGGGGCTTTTTTTGGGAGCTGGGTGGTCAGTTTAGGGTTTTTTTAATTTATAAGCTTATAAACCTGCAAAATGTATAAATTTATAAATGATTCCCCTTGAGATTCTTTCAGGTGAACTGATAGAAAATGAGCTTTGTGCAGCTTATGCTCTGTGGCATGCAAATAGGGCTGCTATGGAATGAAAACCTGTTGGCTGGAGCTGACAGGTGTGCCTGTTCCATATGTACAGGAACACACAGCTCTGACAAGAAATTAAATATATCAATTCTGCCTGGATTTGGTCTCTGGAGCTCTTTGCAGCACGGAGTGATGTTACTTCTGTGTGTTTTTAATGCTGTGCCCATCAGCAGCTGTGTTGGACCTCGAGGCTCAGGCAGTGCTGCAGGATTCATTTTCATCACAGAAACCTCATCAGCTTCTCATCCCAGTGCATCCAGGGATTGCTTCTGATATTCTTGGAGACAGGGCTCCTGGTCTGGGTCTGGTCTTCCCCCATTCTCTCCATCTGCCAGGCTGGAGCCATGTGCTGGATCACGAGCTGTGGTGGCATTACACACAGATACTTGTGTAGGGGGCTGTATTCATGAGCCATCACTTGGATTTTTTTGGTTTGTTTTTTCTGGAGTTTAATATATTTAATATTAATAAATACCCTGAGGTGGATAGTAACACATTCCCAGTGCTGCTTTGGCCGGGGAAGCTGGGTGCAAGCAAAGATCACAGCTCTTCATGTAACGAGGTAGGAATGGTTGGCTTGGGTGAATAATTTCTTGCTTGTTTGAAGTTAGCTAACTATTTTTATTGCAAATGTTATATAGGAGCTAATTTCCACAGCAAACGAAGCACTCTGTGTTATTATGAAAACCAAATATTTTTGCACAAATTCCATTTTTTCCAACAGAGAAGCTCTTTCTTGGGGGATTGTGAAAGGGGAGACACCCCTGCAGTGGGGTCAGGAGTGAGACAGCCTCCCTGTCAGCTCGTGGCTCCTGGCATGGCCTGACTGGTGTCACTTTCTGTTGCAGAGCTGATAAACCAGACAGACCTGCTGGGCCTCAGTGGGAAGACTCTGCAGGTGACAGCAGGGCCAGCCCCTGCCCTGCCCAGCTCCCCCAGTGCCCTGCTCTGCCAGTACATCAACCTGCAGCTGACCAATGCAAAGCCACAAGGTACGTGGGCTGCTGGGCTGCTCCTTCACAGCCTGGCCTTGCTGTCATGCCAGTTCTGGCCCTTTTCACTTTACACAGGTGTAAGTTTTCATTGGTACATGGTGATTTTGTTTAATTTTTTCCTGCTCTGTACTTTCTGATAAAAACTATGTTTATGCTTTGCTTTTCTCCCTCTTCTCCTAAGAGGAAAAGGAGAGCTGGTTTGAGATAAGGAGCAGCAGTTCAACATAAGCCTCTGGGCATTGTTTCCCTGTTTCTGACCATCAGCTCACCTGTGCAGCTTATTATTAGTCTAAAATAGACCAAGCTTGAATGAAGAGCCAGCCCATTGGAAACAGCCCATGAAACATTTCTTAATTCTATTTAAAAGCCAGATAAATTGTATTATTCACCTGATCTGGGGTATAGATATGTGTGAGTGTGTAATTCTGTTTCCCAGCTGCTAATCCGGTGCTCTGAAAGCTCACGTGGGAGCAGCTGAGTTGTTTTAGTAACTTGCTCTGTGCCCTGGTATGAGCACTTTCTGACACTACTGAGAGCTTGCAGGAGCCAAAAATGTAATTTTTACAAGGGATTTGATCATCAATAGGTGTGTGGTGAGCTTCTGCACGTAGTGAGTGGTATCTATGTCCTGTTGAAATGCTTCCTGTTTCCCAGACTCTGTGTTATCCTGTTGACCCATGTAAAGAATTATGCAAAGTTTTTTCTGTTGGCCAAGCTGTCAGTCATCACTCACATTTCTGGTTCTATAATTCATGAACTTAGTGAATATCTGTAGGTTGGTATTGCTAATTTCTCTCTCAGTACCATGAAGAAATAGAGATGAAATGGAAGAAGAAATCCTAAATTTCAATTTACCCAGATAAACGAAGTAATGAAATTTCTTACCAGTAGTGACTCAGCTGTTGTATCTTGTCCAGAATGCCAGAAAGGAACAGTGGGAACTCTCCTAATGGAAAACCCTGTTGGTCAGAATGGATTAACCTACAAAGCTCTTCTGCATGAGACAGCAAAAGTTTTTGGGCTCAGAAGCAGGAGGCTGAAGTTGTTCCTGGATGAAGCACTAACTCATGGTAAGCACCAACCTTTGGTTTGCTTGTCTGAGGATCCATGGGATTTGTTGTTGAGCAGCTCACGTAACGTGAAATCCAGTTTAATTACCAAATCCACACTATTCACACACTGGTTTGTAGTTTTGGCCAGTAATTCAATATTAGCATAATGAAATCCTTTAAGCAAACATATAGATTTAGCAGTTCTAAGCTGTAATGCATTTCCTTCATGAAATGGCCAAGCCAAGTTGTGTAAAAGCTTTTTCCTTCTGCAGTAAAGGTCAGTCAGCAGTGGGAATGGCAGTGCCCTGCTGCGTGACTGAACAGTGAATCTCCTCCTGGAAGTGAGTCTACAGCAGGAAGATTTTAAAAATCTGTTTAAACTTGTAACATTCATGTTGTTGCATTGTCTTGGAGAACTGGAGTGGGTGGAAAAGAGTGTTGGATCCCTGTTAGAGCAGTGTGAGTAGGTCAGGCTCCGTAGGGCACAGCCATTTGGGATACCTGGGAAGCAGGAAGCTTCAGCACATGCTGCCAGGTCTGAAATGCTAAAGAACCCCCCAAAACCACTGACAGATAGGAAAAAAAATATCTCTGATTCATGAGGAAGGTGTGACTGAAGCTGGAGGCACCTGTGGTGTTGAAAAATAGGACCAGGGTGGCTTGGGACTTCATTTGACAGAGAGAATGGATTGGAAACTACATGGTAAAAACCGAAACAACTCAGAGCAGGGATTCCTGTATTCAGGAGAATTCAGCTCTCTGAATGAAATGGTGCCAAGGGTTCTGTCTGCAGTGTGTCACAGAGATGTGGTTTACATGCTGTTTGGGAGGGATCCGTGACATTTATTGGCTTATCACACGTTACCTGTCCAGAAGTTGGTCAAACTGGCCATCTCGGGGTGGGCTGAGCTTCCTCAGGAGGTGCTGTCAGGGGGGAGGGCAGGAGGGAGCAGCTCTGGTGCAGCTGCTGAGAGCTGGGGTCACTCAGCTGTCCAGAGGATTCAGGTGGGATAGGTTGGAATCCGAGCAAGGAGGCGTGGGGGGTTTTTGTTGTGGATTTTTGCCTGTTTTTTTTTAATTTTTACTTCACGTGACCTGAAGTGTTTATTTAAAAGCCATTTTTGTAACTCAAATGGATCTCAGATGTTGATGGAACTTTCTGGTGATAGTTTGAGCAAATGCCACAAATAATGTGCTGAGTGGTGTTAGCAGAGAACTGGAGCCTGGAGTGTTTGAGCACATGGGGTAAGAACCAAGAAGATGAACCACACTTGGTTTGCATAAACCAAAAGGTGTTTTTGTGTGCAGCCTTGCCCACTTGGAGATTCAGGGATTCAGGCACTCAGGAACAAGTGATGTTAGGCACAGCTCCTCTTTGGTTCCTGTCACTGGTACAGCAGCAGATGATTCTGTTCAGACACTGAAATAACCACTGTAGGAAACTGCAGAGCTGTGAAAGAGGCAAGGAGCTGACAGGACAGGAAAATGTACAGGCAAAACGGCCTTTAAGGCTCAGCTGAAGTGAAGATTTTTAAAATACCTTCACCTGAAAGGGAAATTGGTTAAATCACTGTAAAGTTTGTAGTATGGATTCTCCAGAACTGTTTAAACTTTAATTAAAGTGTATGAAGTGACAGTTCGCAGTGATGTGAAAGATCAGATTTGATGACTCCTCCAAGGCCAAAACAACTGATTTGGTCTCTTTTAAACTCAGAACACAGAGAGCTTGGTCCTAGAGGTTTATTTGTGCAGCTAATGCCTTGTAGCCACTCTTCTGCTATCTCAGATTTAATTCTCAGCGTTCACCTCCCTGAATAATACTTCTTAAGTTTAAACACTAACATCGTTGCATTTTTATCTTCACATCTCTTTGTATGATAAATAAGTGCTGCATATAAAACACTTTGATGCCTCTAGAAAACGCTAGGTCAATTAATGTTTATCTATATTGTTGCAGCTTTGTAATCCCCTCTTCATCTTCTGATCAATCTGTTCAAGGTCTTACCTTCAAAACAACAGAGTTCAGTCTCTTGAGTAGGTTTTTTGTGGTTTATTCTAAAAATAAAGATGTATTTGCTGTTAACTGTTCGAAACGTTTGATGAAAATAACCCATGAATTGGAAGGTTGGTGCCTGTTCTATAAAAAGGAAAAACAATCACTTGGTGGAAAATGAGTTATTGGTTTTGAAAAGGTTATTTTTATAAATGTTGTCGGTTCAGGCAGTTGGGCATCTGCTGTCTATTGCACAGAAACTCGCCAGCTTTTCAGAAACAAACGTGGTTTTCACTCCCCTTTTGTAATGCTGGAAAACATTCCATAAATAAATGTCCAAGTGGTGGCTGTTGCTTATTCCTGAGCTGGAGAGACACAGGTTCCAGGCACCTGATTGATCCATGCTGGGGATGATGGAGACACTTCACGTGCTCCCTGCAAAGCCCTTCTGTGGAGCAGCTGGCACAGAAAGGAGGGTGTCCCTACAGTCTGCTGATAAATCAAATTTCCAGTTTTTAAAACTAATTGTTGTGATAAATACTGTTGAAAATAGGTCCATGTAAGCTCCTCATTTTTCAGGATCTTAAATATTTAATAAGAGTCTTGGAGACCAAGTTCACAGTTTGTTTGGCTGCTTCTGCAGACCAAACTTCTTTACATCCTGATGGAGCATGTTCCTGGGAAGGAAGGTTAGCGAGGGAATGAAGCCCTAACTGCTGAATTGGATTATAGCTCCACTCTTCTAGCTGTGTGGATGGATATTCAGCTGCTTAAAGAGTAGTTTTACAACGGAAGGGAACTCCTGTGTGATCCATGAGGACTTCTCAGTTCTCTAATTAACAAACAGCTTTAAACATCAGTGCAGGCTCCGTGTGTTTAGTCTAAACATGAAATATTTTTCAAAGCACGACGGGGCAGCACACTGCAGAAGGGTCCCTCCTGAGAACCCCCAGCCAGTCTGGGTGTTATTAATGTGTCCTTTGTGCTGACACTGGTGCCAGACCTTTGTATCATCTTGTGTTTGCTCGGGTTGTCTGGAGGGGTTCTGGGCTGCAGAGAGGCACCGTGACCCCAATCCTTGTTAGTCTGGGTTTCACCAGTGTTCCTGTGGTTACACCTGCCAAGTTCCTTATCATTCTGAGCTTTCTCAGTGAAGAGGCCTCTGGGGTGTTTGTTACTGAGGTGACTTTTATCCAAGGCTGTATCTCCCAGTGTTCCAAACACTCTGCTCTCAGGGGGGCAGTTCGCTGCAGCTGATGGGTGCTGGAAGCAAAGTCAGCAAGCACCAGGCTTCTTGGGAAAAATTTCACATTTCACAGTGTAATAGTGAAGGATTTCCACCTCCTGCAAGCTTTGCAGGTGACTTTCCCTAGACACCAGTGGGATTACCCTGTGTTTGAGTTTCATGAGTAATTACACCCCCTGAATCAGCCTGTTGGAAGTGTGCTCTGTCCTTCAGGGGTTTATTGGGACTTTATCCTTTTCCAAACTCTGTGCATGTAGCTATGAGAAGTCTTAGGGCATTGATCCTGTATGGTAGGAAATTCTTCAGGCATACTCAACAAGATTCCAGCAGTAGTTTTTCAGCAGGTACTGGTACAATCCTTGCTTTACAATGAAACTGTTTATGAGGGACTCTGGCTTTCAGTGCATTGTGTGGTACTGTTCATATTGACTTCGTATCGTGGTGTTAGAGTTTTCTGAACGAGGTACTGCTCTGGATGCGAAGGTGAGAGCTGTGAGCTGATGTAGACTTCCAAAAAGTTCTACTTTGGAACATAAAACAGGCTCTTCAGCTCTTGTAGGGACACTCCTGACACGTGGTGACTCCTCCTTTCATGCACTAGGCTTTAACAGGAGGGAATTTCGAGCTGAGCAGTTTCTGTCCCAGTGCCACTGTGGTGGAACCAGCAGAATTGTCTGAATAAAGCCAATTAAAAAAAAAAGTTCAGAGTTTTCCCTGTAAGCAAGAGCACTAACTCTGTTGTTTCTCTCTTCTTTCCTTTGTTCAGAGATCACAAAGGATGTTTCCATGAAGAACCTGAATATGAAGACCCTGTATGTTCATGTCATACCCACCACAGCTGAATGTTGAGAATTCCAGATTTATGACCATGTAGACTTCTTTTTCCCACAAGAAATCAAGTCAGAGAAAATTGTTACGCTTTTAGATGAACATCCAGGTTGTGTATGGTACTTTTAACATCTCTAGTGGCACACAGGATGTTTTCTACCAGTGCATGTCTAATATGCTGCTCTTTGGTTTCAAATACAATGTATTTTCATTATGTTATCTTAATATGCTGTAAAAGCTGTTCAGAAACCTTAGATATCTATGCAGTAATTTGCCTGAGAGAAAAGGGACTCGTACCTCAGTGCTGCTGTTCTCTGCCTGTCCTTTGTGCAGAGGGCATCTTTCTTAAACCATGGGTTACCTACGAGGCTCTCTGATGTGTATCCTACAACAGCTTTGTAACTTATTTAAGGGTTATCCGGATTTGTTCATTCATACTCGCTGGATTTTCATCAAGTGTGTGGCTGTTGATGACAAATACTCCCTAACTTCAACACTTGGAACAATAAATTTGCTTCATCTCCAGACTCTTGCTTCCCTGAGTTCAGAGTACTTTGCTTCCTTAGGGTTTCTGGAGAAGACGCCTCTGAGAGCTCGGTATGGATCAGGAGCAGCCAGGGACACCCGAGATGTGACAGTGCTGGACACCAGTGGCTGTTGGGACTGTGGTGCTGACAGGTTTGGGGGGTTGGTTTGGTGTCAGGGCTTTGGGGGAGAGTAGTTCTGATGCAGAAGCAGTTTCAGACTGAATAGAGGTTGGGGTTTTAGTTTTTGTAATACCCAATACAACTTGTCAGGTGTTTCAGTGTTCGCTCGTGTATCTGCCAGCAGGGGAAACAAGAGCCCACTTTTTCCAGTTTGGGGGTGTTTTTGCCGGGTTCAGCTGGAGATTTAAGCACACCTGGGTGTTCTGCACCTCCCTGGGTCAGTCAGGGTGAGCCTTGGCTGTCCACACCCCGTGCTGGGCAGGAGCTGCTCATGCACTGCTGAGAGCAGCAGGACACACGCTGCAAACAGGGATCGGTGGAGTAACAGCCTGGGAGAACAGAGACTTGCTGAGCATGTTTTTCCATTGCTCTGTGGTTTTCATCTTTGCACTCTGACTGAAAACCAAAGCTTGTTCACGGTAACTCCGTGTTAGTTGGAATAACTATAAATAGCTGTTCTGTGTAACTCCCGTGCAGTAGTGGACTGTACCAAAATTGTAAGGACTCCTTTGAAGTGAACCAACTTCCTGGCACTCAGCTTACAGAAAATTATTTTTATCAGTAGTAAAAAAGGCCGTGCCTCCTGAATCACTGGTGTGTTCAGGTTAATGAATACTGGACATTGCCCTCTACTTTTACCTGGAAGTCAGCTGGCTTGTATTGACATAGTGACGTGGAAATCCAATTTGTATTGGTTTGTGGGGTTTCTTTGTCACATTAAAAACGTCCAGGTTTCATTTTCTGTGAAAGCAAGATTGCTGTTCCTAAAGTAACTTTGCTTTATTATTGATGGAGAATAAAGGGAGATGGTAAATGATTGCAACCTAACCTCATTCTTAATGACCCAATCTAAGGTCACAAAATTGCTTGCATGTTTAAAGAGTTATTTGGGATTTAGCATTTTGTCCTGCTTCATCTCTCCTTTCTTCACTGCACATACTTCATTCTTCTTTTTTATCCTTTCCTTTTTTTTTTTTTTTGTGTGTATCTGTGGTTGGTTTTGGCTTTTTTTTTTTAACCTGGTTGCTTTTAGTCTCTCAGCTTTGTGTCCACATCAGCATAGTGCTCATGGATTGTGATGACTGGGACAGAAACCCAGGTGTGTCCTGGTGCTCCAGCCTGCTCACATCACAAGGATGGAAATGCCCATAGATGCTATTTCTGTCTGGTAGGATCAGTAGAAACTGGCAGAGGGGAAAATTCAATATACTTAGGACAGGTAATGGAAGAACGAGACCAGAGTTGATCAGAGGACACTGCTGGAAATGCTTCTGGGTCCATTAACTTTACATCAACATTTACCTAAGTAGCATGTAATTAAAAAAAATAATTTTGTGGCAGAATTATAGTTTAATTTTCCTTTCAGCTGCCACTGTTAGATATGGCTCTGATTTCTTACCTCCAAAGCAGTGAACGTTAGGAACAGGCTGTGACCCATTTGGGTGAACTTGTGCTGTCTCTACCTTCCTTCTCCACATCCATTTTTAGTATTCCTTTTTTATTATTCTGGATAATATCTAATCATTGCATGAGAGAATTTATCTCTTGGGATCTTGAAGTGGGGAATGTTTCCTAGTAATTTTTTTTATTGAGGTTTCTTAATGCACTTCTATAACATTATCTAGGTTGGGATAATAATAGTCTCTTGGCTTGATGTGATATTCTTCAGGATTTATGTACTTCAATTAGCTTCCCTCTTAAATAGCTTGTTACACAAATGAGGTCCCAGACCACTGCTGCCTCTGTGCCCAGAGAAACCACGACCAGGGCACTCCCAGAGCTGTGTCACAGCATTTGCTGGGCCTGGAGGAGTCTGGATCCTTGAACCCTGCTGCTGTTGCCTCTCACCTGGTGGCAATCCAGCTCTCCCCCTGCCTGGAACGTGTGCAGGAGCTGGGCTGCTGAGCCAGCTCAGTACTGCTGGGGAGCAGAAGGTGCTGACACAAACCAGATCCACTGTCATGTCCAAAAATCACAGGGCTGGGGCTCAGCGAGGTGGGGGCATCCCCCACCCACCACACGTGCAGAGTTGTGTCCTTCCCTGTTGAATCTCTGGGAGCTGGTTTGAGCTCCAGGTGATCTGCTCTGTCCCAATTCCACCAGCCTGGGGTTCTGTAGCTGATCCTCACTGGCACCCTTGGCAAGGAGAGGGCCTGGCACTGGGCAAGGCTGGGGGCAGGAGGAAACCCTCGGGCTTGGCTGAGCTAAACCAGCAGAGTTCTGTGACAGGACAGCAGCAGGATTGCTCCCTGTCAGGCCAGGCCCTGGGGCTCCAGCCCAGAGTCACCTCACTGCCTCCCCCAGGGCAAGGTGCAGCACTCAGAGCTGCATTTCTGCCTTGCTTGAATGCAGGGAAAAGCAGCAACTGTTGGTGGCCTTCTGCAAGTGGCTTACAGAGAAAAAATACACGAGTTTCTCCTCATCCTGCAATGAGTTGAGTCGCTGCTGATCAACCTTTCAGCCCTTTTGCAGCTCAGAATCTTTGTGATTTCTGCCAGCAGCAGTGGAGTTCAGTATCCTCGTCATTACTGGTTAAGCACAAAGCAATTATTCAGTCTGTTAAATAATTTCTCGCTCTTTATCTGATTCCTTACAGGCTGGACTCTTGACACTGATTAAGCAGATTGAAAATACACTGTCTGCAGCTGCATTACAAAAGGTGAAATGCAAAATAGCCTCAGCTAGTTTCCTTCCATATCTTTCTTCCCCAGCAGGAGCAGCACAGCACCATCCACGCACAGAAGCAGCTTTGCACTGGGAGCACACTTTGCTGAGTTAATTTTACTCTTGCTGTGCTGTGAGTGGTGGGGAACGGGTTGGAGGGAGGGGCTGTCTTCAATTATCTAATGTTTTCCCCAGTTAAAATGTTTATGTAACAAATATAATTATAGCTTTTATGTAACTGGGGGGGAAAAGGGTTCCTATTTCAGTGTGTCTGGGTATTTCAGTTAATTCCCAGTCTCTGTCTGTACAAAGTTCTAATTAGGGGTCACAAAGCTCCTCAGAAGACTTCTGAAGTTCCTTGTAGATGGAATTAGAATTGCTCCTAAAGATACTTAATTTTTAAGACTTTTCTGGGAGTTCTGTAAACGTTACCCTGATTTTGCAGTTTGTTCTAGTTGTCTTTAGTGTTCAAAACAGGGAAAACAGTTGAAATCTCCCAGACAAGCAAAATGCACCCTGGCACTTAATATTTGCTGCGTTTGATCACGTCTGACAGCTGGACAGCTGTGCAGAGGGTGCTGCCATGGAATGTCACTTGTGGTCTGCCTGAAGGACAAATATCCTTTAGTTTTCAAGTCAGCAGCTTGGCAAAGGTGAGGACTATCAGAATGGAGAGCTAGGATGTGTGTTCTGTGATTAACAGTGCTGGCAACCCCCAAAATCATGGGATCTTTGGAGCTCCATTGCTTGTGGATATTGTTGTATGCCAGGCAGTGCAAGTGGGAGGAGGAGAAGATGAGGCAACGTGGAAAAATTGAGATCTTAGACTGCAGATCTTGCTGATGACAACACAATCTAAACAAGGATGAAGGATCCTGAATATTCCTGAAGACAGTGTTTGTAAGATGAAAAGGAAAAGTTGCTCGTGGTGTCAGCTGAACGAGCCAAAGCCAGGCTCAGGCTCTTGGAAACCAAGAGCTTTACAGCAAAGGGAGTTGCCACAGACTAGTAATTAAACAAGGACTAATAATTCCGTATTCTTGCCAAGGAACACAAGTACCTAAAAAAGCAAGTGCTGTGCTGCGTAAACAGGATTGTCTGGGAGATGATGAAGTAATCTTTCCACTCAATTACTGATAAGGCTCCTGCTGCAGCCCTGTGTCCAGTTTTGGGAACCCTGCAACGAGGAAGATGTTGACAATTTGGAGGGAGGCCCGTGAGGAGAATCAGGAATAAAGTCTGGCAGAGATGTCTTGTGGGGAAAGATTGAAAGAGTTGGCATGTTTAGTCTGCAGCAGGGAAGAGGGAGGGTGAGATGTGACGAGTCTTCCAATAAATAAATACTAATTGCAAAGAGAATAATAATGAACTAGTTTTCAAGAGGCTTGCAGTGAAATGGGATGGGAATTTAGGCCACACGTGAGGGGAAGCTGCCTGAGAATTAATCTGTCCCTAGGATGGGTGGTCTGGGAAAGTGACAGGATTTTTCTGACTCACTTTTAAAATTTATGTTTTCGCTTAAGGAAACGATGGATTTGCAGAAAAAATTCTTGACAAATTTCAGCCTGTCATTAGCTCACCCATGAAAATTACTGGAAACGAGGAAAGAAACTAGTTGTTAGTGCTAAAATGTGGTTTTTCTTTGGATATCTACAATAATGTGTTGATCATGCTGATGTCTGATTACCTCTGTGGCACCCTGTGGCCTCCTCATCAGCTACTGGATGTACAAGCCAGATGCACAAATGGATTTTGCTGGCAATATTTGGGTACCTTCAAGATTCTGTCATTCACCTGGTGTTAAACACCATCTAACTTAGACCAGCTCTGTAAGAGGAATCCAAGTGACAGAAATAGAGGCACAGAAAGGGGATTAAAACCCCAAAACAACACAGGTTATATTTATTTCTGTGTGTGGTGACTACTTGCCCCAAAGGGCAGTGGAGGGGACAAACCCAAACTGGAACATTCATCTTATACTGCAAATCCCTGCTTTATACTCTTAGGTTGTGGCCTTGGCAGGAGCTTACTCCCAATCTTAATTCTGCAAATTTATTAGAAAAATGTCTCAGGTTCCCCTTTTCTAGTGGTCTTTGTAAAAAATGCCTTTCTCAGCTGCTCTGCCCTCCTCTCAGGGACATAAACTCACAGTTCAATACTAACAGAGGAGATGAGCTGGTAAACAGCCACAAGTGTTTCTATTTCTTCCACCCCAGAATTAAATTAAGGAGAAGTGGAGTATCTCTTGGAGGAAAAAGGTCCCAAAGCAGCCGTGTTGTGTCTGACAGCGATGGTGTGGGGGTGTAAGCACTGGTGCCATGGTACCAGCACATCTGTATTGACTTGTTCCAGGTGGATCCATGGGCAGCACTTGGATTCTTTTCTACCCTCTGTTTGCTGCTCGGCTGCCTGGATTTGATAGTACAGAGGTCTGAATCTCAGTTTTACAGAGGGCCTTGCACCTCTTCCCCTCCACGGCTGAGCCACTGCCCTGCAAACCTGTGCTTCTGCTTTTAGCACTTGTGTACGTCAGCCAAAACACACTGGCTCTTTCAGGCTGTACATATTCCAAAGAGATGCCTTCGTCCCCCCGAGGAAAACAGCGAAGAACCAGTGACATCCATCATTTTAAAAATGGAAAAACCTACAAAAAGATACTGCAGATAGAGACTTAATGGTCTGTGTCCAAATCCCATTTTGCTGTGGGCACCATTAAGTACGAGACGCAGACGGCTCACTGGGAAGAACAAGAGCAGTCTCAGCCAAATGGAGCTGCACAAAATTGTCAAATATTTAGTTTGACTTGGATGACTGCGTAAAACTCTTGTTTTCAGCTGCTCTCGTGGTGGATGCACAGGCCAGTGTTGGGTAGATGTGCTAACCCCAGGCTGCACAGCAGAGCCCTGAGGATCCCAGAGCGTTGCTTCCCCGCTCCATGTTTCCCTGGGCTGGTTGGCTGCATGTGGGAGTGCTCAGCTGGTTCTGGCACCGTGGCTTTTCATTCCTGCCTGTCCATTCCAGTTTCTGGTGTGTGGACTCCAGGGATTCTCACTCAAAGCTACGTTTGCCAAGCAGGACTTGTCTGTGCTGCCACAGAGAGGCACAAACGTTGTCACTGCTGCCAGGGGGTGCAGCCTTAACACATCTTTATTTCTCCCCACCATCAGTGACACACCTGGAACTTCTTCAGGCTGGTACTTATTTTACTTTGCTGTTTGCCAGGAAGGCATTCTGCAGCTGACAGTTCAATAATGTGTATTTGTATTTTTAAACATTGAAGTGTCTCCTGGAAGACCAGGCTCTTGGTCTGTCCCAAGGCAATTCCTGCTTTCAGATTTTCTTCTGTGATGTGCAGAGAAAAAGCTGATAAACTCATTAATTACATCGTGCATAAACAGTGATGTCATTGAGGGGGAAAAATCCAAACCCAGGATTTCTTTCAAGGCAAAGAAATACCCTGATTGTTTTGTAGGTTTGCATTTTTAGAAGTGAACACAGGAACTTGAAGCCTGTGAGACTTGTCCTGTTTTTCTTAGCTCAGTAGCAGAGTGCAGGCTCTGGCTGCTGGATCCTCCCAGAGCTGCCATTCAGAGCCTGTACCCAAATTAATCTTCATTAGATGATGTCAAAACAGCAACAGAGAAGCTGACCCAGGAGTCAGTGGCAGCAGGTTAACTCTTAAATAATTTCCATCACAATAGGAGAGGGAAGAGGAAAGGAATGAAGTGGTGGCAAAGTGAAAGATTTTCCTGCAAGTGTGTATAATAAAGAGAAGGGGAAGATAAGGCACCAAACACAGAGTACATGGAGTCTCTTTTTTGCAAGGTTGTCTCCTTAAGCTGCTGGTTTTAAGGTATTAAGAGTTGCAAGAGGCCAAAGTAATTCACATGGGGCAATAATATCAAACAGGTTTTATACACCTTTGTAATAACATGCCTAAAGTATTGCCAGTTTAAAGCCTTTTATTGCATGGAATAATCACTTCAGAAAAATGTATTATTCCCCAGCACTAAAACCATGGAAAAGCTGCAATGTGTTATATTAATTCAGACATGGCAAAAATAGAGAGCATGATACAAAGAGGTACATTTGGGAGAATAAATTTTTATAACTGTTGGTCAGACCTACATAACTTAACCAGGAGTTAATCCTTTGGAAATCAGGAGCTCTGTAATAATGCAATACAGATGTACTGTGTGCAAACAGAAAGACTGGACAGGTGAGGAGACATTAAGTCGAGGAAAATGAATAGTTGTGCAAATTAAAAATATTTTTTGTTTTAATTAGTAATTAAAGGTCAAGGACTTGAGAGCTGTGGTTATTGGTACACGTGCACTTGACTGAGTGTCATGTATGGTTTTCTGTTCCATGATCTGTTTTCCCCAATATAGCAATGGTATTGAAAATCACTTCCCACAGCTTACCTGTATTTACCATTTTGAGAGACAGCAGTGTTAAAATCCTTCATCCTCCCATTCTTTGGATAAACTAGTAAAGAAAACCTAGACCTGATCTGCTTCTGTCAGCTGAGGCCGAAACTTTCTCCAGGAGTTCTCAGCAGAGCTGAATTACTGAAGTAACTTTTTAATATCACAAAACAGTATTTTTTCAGATTTTGCTGAAGAAGAATATGACTTTTTTCAACTCTTTAAACTATTGCATCTTTCCCAAAGGGATAAACAGAACCAACTCTTACCATGGTGTTCCTTTTGGGCATGGAGGATTGGTTCATGGTAGATCAGATCTTGCACTGACGCGTTCTCCAACTACACAAGAACGGGGAATAAAGCATGGAATGAAACATTCTCTCTTTGTGGTACTGGAAGCATGGGAGTTTGTTCTCTCCTTGGTATCTCTATTCACTTACTTTCTGCTTTGCCCTGTGGCTGGTAAGGCCTAACATTAAAATAGATGTAACAAATGACGGACAGGCAAAGTGAGCTGGAGAACGAAAGCGTCGCTGTGGGCTTTGTGGGGCCCTCGGGTCTGTGTGCAAACCCTCAACCTGGAAAGGGTCAAAGGGTTTTCCTTCACCCCCTCCTGACCCCTCCCTCCCATTTGCTCAGCTATAAAATGCTGTGATATTTCACAACCATCATGACAAAAATTGGTACGTGGAAACCTTTGCAGGGTCTTTGTTGCTCCCTGTGCAGAAGAGGATTTATTGGAGGCTGCAGCTTGGCGAGGAGCATCTGAATACACGAGCACCACTCTGCCACGAGGAAGGAGAGTTTACTTGTCTTTGCACACTTGAAAGTTGAGTCATTTCCTATAAATACACTGCACAGAACCAGGATTTAGGCATGAAACGGTCTGTACTAGTGTTTTAAGAACCAATTTTGTATTTTTCATGCACTTGAAATACATGCCAGGCTCATCTTGGAGTGCCTGCTCAAGCTTAGCAAGGTCAAATTAGTGCTTTGTGCAATCACACACCTAAGTTGTATTTAACTTTTCATTAACTTTTCAGTGTGCTAAAAAATATGCATAATTCATTTCCCTGCTGTTTTTATGTAACCATATGATAAATGAAAAGGAGAGGAGGGGAAAGGATGGAGAGACTGGTGAAGCTTTGTCATGTATGCCTACCACTGAGAAACCACTGGCCCTGCCAACTCAGATCCCAGGAAGTTACATAATTAAGGGAATATTAATCTGTACTAAGTACATCTACCCCAACAGCCCCTTAGAACTGGAATAATTACTGCTTTAGTAGAGACTTTCTGATTAATATATGCCAGTGCAGCCCATTAAAAGTAAGTAACGTGTGTATGAAGTCTGTGAGAAGTTTTAAGGAGTGGATGAAGATTTCCTGTTGTTTTTTTCTTTTTGCTGGGCTAGGGAAGGTGGTTGTTTCCTGGTGTGGCTTTACTCCTGTATAATAAAACAACCTTTTAAAAAATATTGTATCTTCATACCTAGGTTTGCTCTCTTTGGTCTTAAATAACTGAATATACTCTTAAGCCTGTCCTCTGTGCTTGTAGGCAGGTTGCAGGATAATTGTGACCTCTGGGCAGGCACTGCTCTGCACTCTCTGAGTTGATTTGCTGCCTCATCTAAACCTTTAACATTTGCCTTAGTGCAGAAATCCCTGTATTTTCCTTGCTGAAGCTCTGAAGCACTGAATCAAACGTGTATTTTCAATTTTGCCAATTGCTGGAGACTAAATGCAGACACGACTAATGAGCATTGGTTTAACCCAGAAACAATCCAGAGACAGGAGAGAACTGAGAGAGGAAACAGAGATAACTTAATTTCCAGGACCAAGGCCTGGCTGCCTCCTTCCGCTGGGAACAGCACAGTCCATCTTTGGGACCTCACTCTGGGCAAAGAACTCGCTCCTTCCTCGCTGAGAAAGAAAGGAAAAACTCTGGAGTAACCAGAGCTGCTGGGGGGAAAGTGATGGTGCTGATCCCAACCTGTGCACTCCAGGCAAAAACAAGCTGTGGAACTGCAAAGGGGAGGATTTCTGAAAGACTCGGGGACTTTTTAGTCTGAGCAGTCATCCCAGAACTCTTCTGGCAAGTGGTCATGGAAAGGCTGGCAGCCCACCCACCACGAGCTTTTCAAGGGTTGCTGCAGCTTTTGTCTTCCAGCATATCCCAGTTCAGTGCTGCTGCTGAGATCCAGGCTTTCTGTGCAGAATTAGGACAGCTGGCTGTGTGTAGGAACATTTGTGGCTGCCACGTTCAGGAAAGATGGGACACTCGATTTTTTATTTATTTTTTTAAAAAATTCTTTCATTCAATCAAAAACTGTTTATTTTGGTGAGAGTTGTAAATTGTGATATGAGATATAAAAGTGCTGTTTGCCTCGTTAGGGAGTGTTTGTGAGTGAGGACAGAATGTGCATCCCGTGGGAGCAAGAGCAGAGCAGCAGGACAGGACCATCTGCAGAGGAGCCCAAACCACTCAAATCCCCTTGGAAGAGAATCTCACTTCTCCCAAGAACTTGTTTGTCTTAGGATTTCACTCACAGATAACAAAAAGTTTAAACCGTCCCTAGGAAGTAATTAAATATTAAAATTTCAGGGGCTGGGGGATTATTTTTGCACAACGCATTCGCATTCTGTGTCAAACACTATTCCCAATGTAGTTTCGATCCAATTATCACTGGGAAACACTAAAGATAAGGGAGTATTTTCAAGATCAATAAGTCTGCAGTAACTCAGACCACTCCAGAGAAGAATTTTAAAATAAAATTAATCCCTGTGTTTATCCATCGTTAATTAAAAGTTGTGTAGGAAGTTGTACTTAGAGAAAAACTGTGGTTTGGATGCACTTTGTCAGTATATTTTTGTTGACAAAGTTCAGGTTTAAAGCTTTAGATGACAATTTTCATATTTCTAGAAATAAGAAAAAATCAGAATTTATTGGCTGAGGAAAAAAAAGTAGTTTTTAACCTGGAGTAATTTTTTGTCTGAAAGTTCTAGATCAATATAAATCAATATGCTGCTGAAATGCTACAAGAGAACATAAAGTTGAATGAAAAATAAGAAAAGTTTTGTGATTCTTCCATCTCTAATGTAATCCACATGCACACTTTTGCCTTCCTGCTGTTTGCACTCATCACTATAATATATGCCCAGGATCATTAGACAGATATATGGATTTAATTATAAAACAATATCAGAGGTTAATTCTTAATTAATCCTTAAGTGCATAATTTAGGTGTGTAGGCACCTTAAATTCTCTCTCCAGATAATGGAGAGGTGGAAGTGGGGGCAGTGAAGGCGTGTGAGGAGATCTGGAATTGCCATCTGGGTGTGCTTATTTCTCTTTCCCTTATTTTATGTCTGTGACTAGGTACATATATCAATATGAATATATAAATACACAAATATAAATAGATATATATATAAAATCCATTCTTTTCCGAGTTGAAGGCTGCAGGTGAGGCCACACAAATGCCAGGTTTGGCCGTGCTGGGCCATGAAGAGCCTCACTGCTGCTGTTCAACGCGAGTTAAACCTCAGCAACCCCTGGGACAGCTCAGCCCACCAGGACCTGGGTGATTGGGGGATTAATTTGGGAGTGCTGGGTAATTGTGGCATTAATTTGGGAGTGCTTAGCTGGGGGGTACCCGAGTCTGACAGAAGTGCCCGTGTTCATCTCCCCTCAGGGCTCACTTGTGATTGTGGGGAGATCCGAGGCGATTATTTATGGAGAAATCAGCACTGGATTCATCAGCAGGAGTTTGGGCCAGAAGCTGGAGAAGTGAAAAAGCAGATTTCACTGTTGATAAATCGCAGAGCAGCCTAACAGCATTGTTAACTTCCTTTTGCACTGACATGGGTCTCCTGAGTGCATCCAAGGGCTTCCTGATTGTTTTTCCTGGCATCTATGACTTAAAGCAATCACTTAAAATGCACGTTGGCAGATTTGCCTTGCCCTGGTGCTGGTTTTTATTAAGACTTGAAGTATGAAAGGTAAATGGGCTTCCTAAAAAAATAGCAGGATTGTAATTTACAGCCTTCAGTCCAAAGAAGATTCTGTAAAATGTTGTTATTTGCAAAGAAAGCGAATTATTCTTACCCAAACAGCAGCAAGCTGAATCTGGGATTTATAAAATGACCACTAGGTCACCACGTCTAGGTTCAGTCTGCCGTGCTGAATTCACTTTATTTGCAACATGAATTCTGTGTTATTGATAAAGATTTGCTTTTAGGTGTTTTTGCGTAGTATTTTTTCTGGGAATTTCTGCTGCAACCACTGATGACAGCTAGTATTTAAATCAATTATTCTGCTCCCTCTTGGGAAGCTGCTGTAGAAAGCAAGGACTGACTTTTAAATTTATAGGAATGTTGAGACAAATTTGCCAATACTCAGCTGGTTTTCCAGTGCTGACCTTTAGCTGCTGATTTGTTTTCACTGCTTTTTTTAAAATTTGATTTTACTCTTGTTTCTGAAATGCCCTGCATCCCATGTCCAAGGATTTAATGCTCTGCCACATTCAGGATCTTTGGCACTTGCACTGATTTTGCAAACTGGTGCCTATTTCAATCTATCAGGATTTCTGCTCAGGAAAAAAGTAAAAAAATAGTTGAAGAATCAAAAGGAAAGGACCATGTTTGAGATTATTTGTGATTGTTCTACAACTAGAAGTTGCCTTTTTTCTTCTTAACTGTAAAATAAGAGTGCAGTGGGTTAACATCTGGTAATTCACCATCTTTTGGTTCTCAGAGTATTTTCAGAGTTTTTAATCTAACACTGGGTCCACTTGAGCATTTTCCCTCATGTACTTCCTTGTTAATAAATAAATAAAACAGAATATGTAGGTTGTTCTCAAAGCAATGCCATCCTTACTAAAGCTTTTAATTTTGCCAACTGATTTCTCCCAGTAATCTGTGGGATGGGTGGTATATAGGATTTGGGATTTTTTAAAGCAGTCTTGCTGCATAACTTAAGGGGATTGTCTCAGTGTGTTTGGATATTGCAAGAAGCTCTTTTGCACAATTTACCCTGTGTATATAAAAGAACTTTGTGACTGCTAAGGAGTTCAGGGGTCAAAAAAGTTATTCTGCCCGCTTTTATATACATATAATTAGCAGATTATGACAAACCAAGTCAGATTATGCATCTGGCAAAATGAACTTGTGGCCCTTTCAGAAAATATATAATTGTATTATAGCATTGTCTCTGTTCACCATATTCCTCTGACTTTTTTCTGGTGATGGCTTCTTGTTGATCAGCAGGGTTTTTTAGTTAAATTTTTTAAAAATTTATTTCACAATAAAGGTGTTGTGGACACCTCCATCCACTGAGTTCTGAATGTGGGAGAAAACAGCCTGTTATGCTGTTTCTGACAAAGTGCTTTTGGTTGCAAGATCATCAACTTTATGTCACGTTTAACAAATTACAGCTTGAGAATTTTTTCTGCCGGGGAAGCACCAGAATTGTTTTATAGAGAAATCAATTGGTAACTTTTAGTCAATCTTATTTCTAGCCAGGGTCAGCAGTGCCAACAGCACAGAAACTTTGTGTCTGACCTGTAGAATTGCTGAACATCAGCTGGAAGTGGAAGTCCCTCTGCTTTTTGCATGGGCCACAGCAAGGTCACTTCATGTAAGCGCAAACATAACGTGCCCTTTGCACTTGATTATTTTTGCTTTGATACTGAATTAGAGAGGAAAAATGATGGTTCCAGAATATCCCAATATACCTAATAATCCTCTGGTCAACCTGTATTTTTTCAAAACAAAGCAGAGGGCAGGTTGGTGTTACCTTCTCCTGTCGTGCATACAGGAGGAAACATTAAAAGCAGAAAGCGATTTCTTCACGCTGGTTGCTGTAAGGCATCACGGCAGTGTCACAGAGTGTTTTACTGACACAGCCTTTGTCTGGCGTTACTTTTGCTCCTAAAACCAGCAGGTATTTAGGGCTGGCTGGCTTTTCGCTGGGAGGCTGGCGTGAGGGTGTGAAATTACTGCGGGAGATCTCACTGGCGATTCACAGGGATACGTTTCCGACTCTATCAGATGCTGGACTTGCGCCATGATTTGGTGGCATTTGATACCATGGGAGTTTTTCCCTAATAGAAGCCACGGCTGGGTCTGAACATTCTGGGAGTGAAATGTCCCAGTTTGTCAGAAAAGAGTGGCACTTCGTGGCTGGGGGTGCAGTGTGGGTCTCCAAAAGTCCTCCCTGCTGCTCGTGTCAGAAAAGAGTGGCACTTCGTGGCCGGGGGTGCAGTGTGGGCACTCCAAAAGTCCTCCCTGTTGCTCGTGTTTCACACAGCTCCGTGGTGTTGGGTGACCACTCCTGGTACCAGCTCTGTGCCTGAAGGATGAGGACAGCTTTTAAAAATGCTCTTTGCCCCCTGATCCACAAACTACGGCGTTTTTGGCAGATTGAGTGTTTTTCACTTTCATTCCCAGCGTTGCCATTTGGCACCAACAGCGGTTCAAAGGCAAACTCTGTAAGTGCATAAGGGCTCACGGGATGGAAGATGTTATGTTTATATGTGACATCAAGACATCATGGCTGTGTCCTTTCGCACACACATCTATTTTTAGAAATTTCCTAAAGGAGGCTGAAATACAAACAGCTGTTCCGTTCTAACATAACACAGCCAAAATCCGAGTTGCTGAACTGGCATCCATTATTGCTTCCTTTCTGCAATTTCCTTGAAATTCCTCTCCTGTTTTGTTAGTGTGGAAATTAAGCTCCAGGTTGTGAAAATTCTGTGAAGCTAAAACCTGAGAAGAACTGTCTGAGAAGGATAGGTCACTATTAGGTTATTCAAACTTGAGGCAAGTACAGTGCCAGAGTTTAATGATTACATGATCTCTGCTCCATTAGATCCTTTTGGCAAAATAGGTGACCCTCACCATGCATATATTGCATATATTAACCAGGAAAATGAGGAAGAATTTAAAGGAATCTCTAAACATCGCCTTAGGTGAGAGGAGGTGCAATGAATTTAGGGAAAAACGTAACACAAATGGTCCTAATCTCTAAAATACAATAAGAAGTGTTAAATTTAGTCATTAGTTGATGTTGTTACTCTTAACAGCACATTTTAAGTATTTTTAAAACCTGTATGTAAGAGGTTGAGTTCCTAGAAATGCTGTAGTAACAGGAAAGACATGCTGAGACCCCTGTCATGTACTCCACAAAAATATGGGGACAGCTTCTAAAGTTGGCAGAAACGTACGAAATTCTCCTTCTCTGTCTGCATGGGGAAAGATTTCCACAGGCAGAAGATCTTAAAATGAAGAAAGCTGCTCTGTCATTCATGGCTTATCACGAGTGATGAACAGCCAGACACTTCTGCTGTTTCACCGTGATTGACAAAATCAGCAGTAGGGGCTAAACATCTGAAGATGGAGAGGAAGCAGGGAGAGCAGTAATTTGTTTGTGCTGCTCGGGTGTTTCTAATTCCAGCTGCAGCAGCGGACCCGCTGAGGGTGTTCTGATGTGAGGAACCACATGATTGGAGGCTCCTTCTGCGTGAGATTCAAACCCTGAGCTCTGCGCTGTGAGCCCTGGTGTTTAGCAGGTGTGGCTGTGCGTGGAATTCAGAATTCCTGTGGAAACAGTCTGGAGGATTGTTTTTGTGCAGCGCAGGATTACCAGTGAAACGCACTCGCAGGCAGCTACTGAGGATGCACATCTAATGCTTTTCAAATGGCACTCCAATCATCTGCTTTAAATGATTAATAAGCACAGGCTGAAAATAGCGCCGCATTTACCTAATGTTTGCATGATTATTTTTGTAAACATTTCATTCAGGCTTTCTCTGCCATCTTTCTAAGCATTGTCAAAACAAAAATGCTGCTATTCTTGATTAGTTTTCTCAGTTGGTTTGATCTTCCTCATGACCCAGGGAAATGCAGCAGGGGAAAGCACCCTTGTTCACTCTCACTCGACAGTAAGCATGTGGTTTAAGATCAGATGAGAAAACCAGTCTAGATATTTGCAGAATACTTACAGGTTTCTGATTTTCTTCCAAAGTTGGTAACTGAGCTTGGTGAGACCTACAAGTCTGGATTTTGTTAACAAGCTTGTCTGAAAGCTCTACAAATGTATGGTAACACCTTCTCCTGGGTTTAAATAAGTTAGAAACAGTTTTAAAATATGTGGAGGGATTTGTACTTTCATGTTGGCTGTCCTACTTTTTCCTTTAGTCCTTGTTGAGATAAGGTTAAAACTGGAATTTAAATAGTGTTAAGGAAGAAGCCAAGATAGTAATCAGAATATAATTAACAGTGTATCATCTGTCAAACAACCAGGGCTGGGCAGCGCTGCTATTCACCAATAAAAAGTGGTGGAAGACTTCCAGTTTTCCTAGTAAAATGCTAGTTTTCCAAGTAAAATGCTAGTTTTGTTCGTTGTAGCAGTCTACAGGTGTGTGATGTGTGTGCATCCTTTACACCACGGAAATCCCCACCCCACCTACCAAACATACTTTTCTGCTCTTCAAAATTCACTCCGTTCAGCTTTGGAGACATTTGGTAACTGATTTTAACTCTCAGGGTGAAAAGATTATGTGGCACAAGAGAACTGTTATGAAATCTAACTTAAGCCTGTGTGTAAAACCAGAACGTGTTGGTTTAATACCCAGCATTAACTACTCTGGCAACATTTCAAAGATGCCATCCTCCTTGCGAACAAAAGTAGTATCTTCAAATCTAACTCACGGGGTGGGGTTTTATTACTAATTTTCTAAATCTGGAGTGCTGTTGCTCAGCCCGTGTAACGCACAGCACCTGCGCATCATAATTCCATTTTTCGTGCTTCCCCAGGGGCTGTGTCCCAGGGCGGGACTCTCCATCTCTCAGAATCCGCGGCAGGCTTTCCCCTCGGGATTTTTGCGGAATTCTGGCAGAAAACTGGCGGGTGTTCAAAAAAAAACCCAGAGAGGTGGTGGTGGTGGTGTTAAACGTTCTGCGCCGAACAGAGGCGGCCGAGCCCCGTCTCGCTGGGGCGCCCAGAGCCGCGCTCACCTGCGCGGAGCCTCGGCGCGGTTCCGGCGCTGCCGCGCATCCCCGGAGAATCCGCGCACCTGCGGGAGCCCTGCGGGAGCCCTGCGCAGCGCAGCGGGGCGCGGCGCAGCCTCTCCCCGCTGAGGGGAGCCCCAGCCCCGCCGGGGGAGGCTCGGCTC
>VZTG01001892.1:386224-405720 GCA_013397845.1 Melanocharis versteri | reverse complement strand
AGTTGGAATGAACACTTCTGGGTGCACACATTAGTGTTTGGTTCCTCTGTGAGTGCTTCAGTGCTGAGGGTGGGGTGGGATGGGATTTTCCATCCTGTTATCACACACAACTTTTGGCTTCGTAACTTTCCTACTATCTAGCCTAACTTTATTTTTTTTAATATATATTTCCGTGTAAATATGCTGAAAAAAAAAATGTAATTGGAGGAGCTCATAATATCCATTCTGATTTGAAACCTGTGACTTCTGGAAGAAGATTTGAGCCCTGAAAGGTTTGCTGTGTGAGGGGAGGGTATGCAGAAGGAAAAGCCATAGGATGACTTTAAGTGCTGAACAATAAAACCGGAACAAAAAGCTTGCTATAAATAGCAGCCTGGTCCCAGTTCAGCGAAGTACTTAAGCATATGCCGAAATCCCTCCTTGTTCAACAAAGCACTTACATGTGCACTTTGAATTCTGCTGGAATAAAGCCTTAAACACCAGGCCTGAGTGCTTGGTGGAATCAGGAGCTGTGTGGACACGGGCAGACCCCAGAGAAGGGTGGTTCCCTCCACAGCCCCCCGGTGTGCTGGGAGCCTTTGTGGGGTAAATAAAGTTTTATAGGGAATTTCTGACACCGTGCACTGACCGGTTAACTTGGAGAGCTGTTGGGCATGGAAGTATTGCAGAGCAATTGTGGTCTCGTATTCCAAAAATTGTGTTCTTGTGTGGTTTGCAAATCGATCAGGCTCAAAGATAACTGCTGCTTTTGTGATAGTAGGACCTGTATGATCCACTAAAGTGAATTTCCATTTTCTTGGTAAAACTAATGCAGTGAGGATTTTCCTCCTGACATCATTGAGGCATCTGCACTCAGGAGTTCAGAGCATGGGCTTCTCCATCCAGGTATCCCAGTTAACTCCCTCAAGGAGTTTTCAAGTACATCTAAAAACCATTTGGCTCTCAGTTTTAGAGTTATCTGCATAAGATCTCTCACAAAGGCCTATTTTCTCAGAAAATACTTACCATCTCTTTTCTTAGGATGAAATCTAGTTAACCATTTCAGTTTTTCAAAGTATTGCCCTCTATACGACTCTTCTACAGGGATCCTGACTATTGACAGCTATTTTTAGTCATCTTATCTCTGGAAAGATTCCACATAAATTTCATAGTGGTTGTTGTGGCTGGCTGGATCCATCAGAAAGTGATAATTAAAAACTGTGTCTCAATCAGGTGAAAATAATGAAAATACGATATATCCTGCTTTTTTACAACATGAGCATATACAACCAACCAGGCTTTTTTTTTTTTTTTCATTTGTAGGAATATGAAGGTTGTAAAACTTACATTTTCACTGAGACGGAAACTTCAGTGTGTCAGTCCCTCATCAGGGATTCTGAGGTACAGATTGGCTAACCAGGCTTCTGCTCTGAGTCCCTGCTCTGAGTGACAGCGCAGCTTCCACATCTCAGATCACTCAAAGTTAATCAGCCCAGGATTCCCCAAATGCATTTCAGAATATTGGTTAGCAGTCACCTTCACAGCTGGGATAATTCTTAGCATTTTTCTTTCCAATGGAAATCTGGGTGAACTAATGAGTAGTTGGATTTTTGATAAAGCAGAGGTTTGACCAAAAAATATTCTGGTGTTTTAATGGAACAGAGTTACCATGATGATTCGGTGGAGAGATATATATATACACACACATATGTGTCAAGTGGATCTAGAAGACCACTTTCAAAAATATTCTTCGAAGTATTGTGGCTGTTGAAAAAGAAGTCTGTAGAGCCCAAGTCATACCTGATTCTAATTGTCTGTCACTCACGGTGCTGGGGCTTTGTTTACCTCACTGTTTCTCTGTTGGGTAAATCTGTGTACCTGTTTTGTGGGGGTGCTTTAAATCTCGACCAGGGAAAGCACACTGTAAGAATGGTTAATTCAAATGTTATACATCTGAGCTGATTATAGAAGTTCTAATCTGGATCCTTATGTAGGAAGTTATAAAAGGCTTTCATAATTTAAACCAGATCAAGTCTATAAAGTCATAATAAGCTCACGTAAATCTCCCCAGCATAATAGTAGAAATTTTTCAGTTGTATCATTAAAAACACCCCTCTGTAAATATTTGAGTGAAAGTCCCTTGTTGCTTTAGGTTGTGTTCGATTAGAGCAGATGGAGCTTTGAGGAAGGGCCGTTTTGGGCTGGTTCAAAGGCCAGCTGTTGCAAACCCTGGCCAGTGCCAGGATGGGCTCTGGCTGCGTGGGCTGCTCTGGGCACTTTGGGTTACACAGAATGGGCTCTGCCTTTGTGAGCTTCACATCATGGGAGAGGCACTTTCTGTACCAAGGGTCAAAATGTCCCTTAGGAACGGGGTCGAAATACCAAAATCAGGCTGTGGAATGACACGTAGCTTCTGTTAAAATTAATGGAGTTTCACTACGGGATGTAATTAAGCAGGTTGGTGGACAAGAAACTAATGAGCTGGTCTTTGTGAAATATGCAGAGAGAGTAACTTCCAGTAGGATATTGCCAGGGAAATGATGGATTAGAATGGAAATAAACTGATGAAGTGTTTGATGGTCTGATGTTGAAATGTGCATGCAATGAAGCAAAGGAGTTCTGCAAAGGATAACTCTCTGTCAGGCTTCCTCTTCGCTGAAAGGAACTGCAGCGTTTTTAATTAAATGTTCCGGAGCTGTTTTGTTAAAGCTGCATGGCAAATAAATTCTTTCATTATTTGGTCAATGGTGGTGCCAGAGGCCTTTAAATCTTGCCTCCAGGAGAAGGGGAAAAATTTTAAGCTATATATAAAGTACCATTACTAATTTTAAATACAAAAAAAAAAAAAAATTATTAAGAAAAATTATCCAAGAAATGGAATTGCCTTCTGTTCCTTTTAGGAAAAAAACCCCCATTTTTCAAAGACAGAATTTTGTATGTGTTAGGTAGCAAAGCTGAACAAAATGGTCATGCTTATTTAGTTAACAAAAATAGTTAATAAAGGAAAAAGCAGTGGGGGAACATGACCAGGCATTAATTCCTTTGCAGCACCTTCTGTGCATTTTTTTCTGCAGAGAGCTCTCAGCAGAATTTAACCTAAGCAGGGCTTCATCAGCTGGATACGTTCTGCTCTCTCCCTTCCTCCACCTCCTTGGGAAATTGAAATCAAATTGCATTGTGCAGCAGATTAGTGGGGAGTTCAGTAATCAACTCGCAAGGCAGGGATGACCTGGAAGCAAGGTTGTGAGTCCTCCTCCTCCTCCAAATCCAGGGCCCTGGCTTTTCCCTGCATCCTTCCTTTCTGAGAGGTGACCTATGAGGGAATATGGAAATGCACACACAGGGCTGTGCAGAGGAACAGGAGGGAAAGAGACTTCTACGGGAGGAAATAAATGTATCCGTCAACTCAGAGTAATTTGTTTGCTCGTTTCCAATTTTTCCTGGGTGTGGAAGGCAGGTTTCACGTTCCAGCTCCCGTGTGCCTGTGCTGGGTTCATGCTGTAGGAGGGTGGGATTGGGGGCAGCTTTTTGCATTCACTTTTCTCACCCTCACCCAGCAGGATTGTAGATGTTAAAGGTGCAGTGACACTGCTCGAAATAGCTTTGGTCTGAGAAACTCAGTGTATTTTCAAGTTGGGTTTTTTCTCTCTCTCTTTAATATTTTTTTTTCCATTTTGTTATCCAAGATGCTTTTTTAGCAGCACCAGGGTTGGTAGGAATTGAAGTTGTCCACAGATTAGTGGTAATCTTTGCTGGATTCATCAAAACAGCACAACACTATTTGTTATTTATACGAATACTTGTGTGAGATCATTATGAGGTCAAGACTTGTATTTAAATACATCCTACATAAAAAATATACCTCCTAAGATGCTTATGAATACGCATGATAATAGCTTGGCTTTCTGAGGGGTAAATAGCTTTCCATGTAGGTTGAAGTAGGAATTACAAGGAACTTCTGTGAAGCACTTCCTATCTATAAACATTTGTGCAACCCTGTCCAGCTATAAATAGCAAGGCAGGCTGGAGATGTGATCTCAGAAGACACCAGATTCAGTGAGGATGGTGCTGGAGTTCTGGAGCCAATGAGGCACCAAAGATGTGCTTTTTATAGATGAGTATTTGGCCCTGATGACACACACGGATTACTAAATTGATTAATTTTCTGTTTCTGGCACGAGTTTTTCTGTGCATCATCTCCATCATATGTGATGTTTTCTTGTAAGCAGTAGTTCCTGGAATCAGATAACCCTGCAAAAACACCTTTTTCTTTTTTCCTTTGACTTTCCTTTAAAAAAAGTCCTTAATAATTGTGTAGAAAAATACTTTGAAATGCCTCAGATGCTGCCTTAAAAAGAACCAAAACATCCATTTTTTCTCTCCTCTTCCTCATTTTTATAAGGAACGACCTGATTAAGATTTTTTTTTTTTTCAATTTCTTGGTAAGAATGTCTCACCAAGATAATGCTGGGGCTGCTTTGGAAGCCAGTTCTCTGCTACAGCAGTCAGCATTAATACAGCTGCATGAAATTCCTAGTGTGTATCATTGCCCTTTTAATGTTCAATTGAGAGTGTAAAATAGCATTTAAACTCACTGGGGCAGGAAGTGCAGGGAGGTGGAGTATCCAGTTGCCAGCAGGTTTACAGACACAGAATCATTTAATGAACTTGGGAAAAGTAGCTGAAAACGAAGAAACTGTGTATTGAGTCGAATCCTGGATGTGCTCTGTGGTGCTGTTGTACCAGAGCAGATTACAGAAATCAAGTAGGAGAATTCAGCATTTTTCGTACTTAAAAAGAAAAAAAGAGAGCTCTTTTCTGTGGAAATTAAATCCTAGTTCTGTTAGATAATCTCAAACTTAGTATTGAAGCCCCGTGAATAAAACATTCTTATCAGCTGTGTTACAGGGAATTTCAGTGGGATTATGGCGAGCAGAAACTGGTGTTGGAATAAATCCTCCAAACGGTGGCTCTAATTGTAGACTTAAACTTTCAGAGGATTCACCTTTTAAAAATAGTATTTTCTGTATGCAAAATAATTTTTTAGGGAACAATAAGGGTACAAAATCAGGTAGTCCCAGGTCAGGATATCCCGTAGTGTCTATTTTCTGGGCAGCCTCAAGAGTGGCAGGATCCCATCTGAGCTCGTTATTCAGCTCAGCCTGGGTGACTTCTGGGTGTTCTTGTGCTACAAACACGACACGGTTCTCTCCAGACAGCAGAGCTCAGTGCATTGGGTGCGTTTGCACTGGGAGAAGTTTCAGCTCTGGTGACTGTGTGAAGTGGATGAAGGCAGAAAAAATGAATTTTAGTCCCAGGGCTCTTTCAAAGGAGCGTGCAGGGAAATCCTTGGCTGAGTCTGCAGTTACTCCCAGGTGTGGAAGAGGATGTTCAGTGTCTGCATCCCTCAGCATCCAGCTTCGCTTCCCCTGACTTGCAGCCCTGGAAACTAGAAAAAATCAGTATTTAGAAAGCTGGGATTGAATAGGCCACAGGAGCTGAGTATTTACCTGAGGCAGCCAGGCCAGGGCAAGTGAAGGAGATTCCCTGATCAAGAGAAAGTTGGTGTAAGATGAGTGGAAAACTTTCAATGTTGTTGGTTTGTTTTTTTTTTTTTTTCATCTCAACTCAGATAGAAGATAGCTCAATTACTCTAAGAATTGGATAAAAAGAAAAATAAGATCATAGATGTTGAGAATCTTTTGAAAATGTCCTTATTGAATCGTTGACATGTGTGAATTCTGAGGAGAATAAGAGGCAGCTGATGAGGCAGAACCTTCACTGGCCATCATGCCTAAAACTCCACAAAAAGCCCTCACAGAAGCAGAGGGGAGTGGCAGAGGTTTATCTACAGCTATTTTTGTGCTGGGTTTTTCCTTCTCCTGTTGAACCGAAGATGGGCAACTGCTTTAGAGATCTCTGTGGGGAAAATGCCAGACAGAGCTGAAACGTGTGCATTGCAGCTGCTCCCCCGTCTGCGTGTCCAGGCTTACTCCAGGCTTACTCCAGGTATGGTTTTCCATTTCTTCCGTGTTCTGGGGACTGCAGGCAAAATGCAGATGAAGGCAAATTCCTAAGTGCCTTTGAGTGGGGTGGGCACGCTTGATATCTCCTCGCTGTTTATCTGCTTTTCTGATAAATCAGCGCTTTTCTTCAGCAGGAGTGTTTTCCTGCTCTGGTAGTTTACGAAGTCTCTCCCATGGACCAGCAGAAGGTCAACATGCAGCACAAATTAACAATCTACTGCCGTGCTATTGCATTAGAGAAATTAAAAGTAATATGAATCAAGGTTATCTTTGACAGATAATTAATATATAAAGTATACAGTGGAAAAAATACCTGAAAATAAGCACTGTTACCAAGAGCAATGATATTGATAGGCAGAGACATTAGTAGTGTGTGTCAAAATCACATTTTCATTACAAATGTTTTCAGGAAACATCAGTATGTCGTTCTTCTTTTGCCTGCCCTTCTGATGATGTGACCTTTTGTAGTTCCCATATAGAAGCAGAGAAGAAAACAGTTATTCAACAACAGTGGGGTAGGAACGTGGCAATTAAAGCTGAATGCAATTCCAGGCTATTGAATATGTAAACAAAATTGTCCATGCATCTTATTTCTAATGGTGACCTGATCTCTGAGTCTGTACAGATGTTTCTTCTTCTTTAACAGTTCTTGCAAAAAAATAAACTTTCCTTTCAATTTCTGCTGTTTAGTGTGCATTAAGTACCTTTAATTTCCAGTATAGTTCCTCTTTATGTAGCTGTTTTGCAAGACGAGCTATAAACATTTATAAAACGTAATTATAGAGACGTTTAATTGCTGTATAAATAAATGGGTTTGAACACAGGCACGAGAATCCTCCATGGAGTCACTTGATGGTGTGCGTTGACTCTCAGATTCGTTTTCTGGGTAGGAGTAACTGGCTCGGAAGCGCGACCAGTCCCAGCACAGCAAAGCTTTGGGGGCTGCTGTAAATCTGTCAGTGCCTTTTAGCAAAGATTGCAACCTCGGTTTGGTTCAGTGCTGCTCCAGCCCCGTTGTTAACCCCCGCGTCAAGGATTCAAAATGTTTCACGGCGTCGCGGGCAAATTTAGAAACGCCAAGTTTTCGAAAGGAAATGATGTGAATGAGAAGAATAATGAGTTGTATGAGCAGAGGGGATAAACCTCTGTGAAAGTGTTCAAACGACTCAAAGGCTCTATGAATTACAGTTGCCAAGGCAGGGCTGTGCTGTTTGGAGAGTTCCCAAGTATTAATTGCAAACTTTTCAACCATGACAGATTTAGGAAAGCCTAAAACCCGGTGCATTCGGTCTCGCTCTTAGCTGATTTTCCTGTTCTGTTTGATCTAGTTTTCAGGGCTCTTTGATTTGGCCAAGATAAGTGTGTGTGCACACAAATACAAAATCATTTCATTACCACTCGGGGTAACTGGTGGATGTGTGCATGCACATAAACCCACACGCTGTCCTCAGGATTGTCTAATTACCACCCAGAGCAAATAATCTTCCTGTTTTCTGTGTCCTGGGGCACAAGAGGAATGTTTTCTTCTTTTGGCTTGTTTTAAGGGCAGTAGGCTACGTGTTTTTCTGGAGGATGTCATTTCATGTCTGAGCACAGAAATACAGTAGAAGTGACTGTGTCAATTGGAAATACATTACACTTTCTTGGCATTTAAATATTTTGTTTTGTATGAGATTGTTTTGTGTTTCCCTTGCATCTTGCTAAATGTTTGACATTTACGTATATGGCACCACGATTAAAAATGTGATCTTGCCTAGATACCATAGAAATAATGTGATATTTATTATTTGCATGTGGACATAGACTTTTGTATATGTGTATCTAGATTTCTGGTTTTTGTACCTCTTTTGGGTTTTCGTATTTTTGTTTCAAAGCTATTAACAGAAAGCATAAATATCATATGGCTCTCATGAAATGTAATGTTTGGCCCATTCAGTGGGTAAGGGGACCTTGGCCAGTTTACCAGTAAAGAGATGTTTGAAGCAGAGAACTAAAAATAAAATTAGAAGTGATCACTAATTGGCATCCTGTAGGTCGAGCAAGAGACGACTGAGACAGAAATAATATTTATGCAGTGCAGGAGCAGCACTGCAATAAAAATGAATGATGACTGAGCTGCTTTCTCATCCTTGGAAGTGGCCCTTCCACTCCTGGAGGCCTCTTTGTGCAGCTCCTGCCCTCTGGGGCTGCCCCTGCTCTAGGTGAGTGAGAGACTGCAGGCTGCACAACCTCTTAGCCTTGCTGAAATATTAATTCTCTTCAGCAGTCCAAACCACGCACAAAGGAATCAAAGTACAAATGCTAATTGTTGAGGAGGGAGGAGTCTGTGAGAGCAGAGCTCAGAACCCGCTATACCAAGCAAACCTACAGCAATGTTGGTTATTTTCCTGTCTCTTCTTTAGCTTTTTCCTTGGCCCATCCTTTCTCTGTATTCCTCAGCAAGAGCTTAGAGGCAGAAGCCTTTCTATTTTGCCCTTTCACTACTATAAATATTTAGGAATGGCAGCTCTTAATAATGAAAGTCCTTTGCCTCAGTTATCCCCGCTGAAGTTTTGGGCTTGAGAAGGTGAACACACCTGAGTCCTGGAATATACTTTTACCTGTCTACCTGTTAATATACCTATTAATAATCCTGTTAATACTCCTGTTCATATTCCTGTTAATACTCCTGTTAATATTCCTGTTAGTATTCCTATCAGCTCAGCCTGCCAGCACAGGTACCAGCTCCTGGCCGTGTTCCTGTGTTCATTGTTTGGGCCCCTGCAGGATCTCTGTGGATGATTTTACCCAGCTATGAGGAGCAGACTTGCATTCCACACTGGGCTAAAATCCCTCTGAATTATCCCTCAGCTAAAGTTGGTAAATTTTGTCTGCTTTCATATTCGTAGTGACTGGAACAAAAATTTTGAAAGAAACAAAACCAGAATTGAACTGAAACAGCAATCAAATGATTGTTGTCAAAACACTGCCAACACTGCCTAAAATATTTGCCAGCTCAATTAAAATGAAATGTTTTCCAGATATTCTTGAATTTAGGTGAATTTTGAAAGGAAAACTTAACAGTATAAAAGATTTTAACATGAAATATTAAATTGTCGAGAAAGAAGCATTTCACTTGGATTTCAAAATGAGATCTTTTACATTCTGAGACTTTTGCTCTCGCATTTTTTCCAGCTTAGCCTCTTGGTCAAATACGACTTAAACGGGAATTGGTTTTAGTCATGACCTCTTTCTCCTGCTCCTGCACTGCCCAGCTATCCCCAACCCAAATTTTTCCTGCTGGCTGTATTATCACTGATCCCACTGACTTCTGCAAAATGTTCCCGTGCCAAGTGAATGTCATTTGGAGGAGTGACATGCTCTTTACTGAGGTTTTCAGCCGACTGCAGTTGGACTTCTCTAGAAAAATCAGCCCATTTGCTTCCAGCATGCTGCCTGATAAGTGATATGGATAACCCCTTCCCTAAGTACTGAAAGGAGGAAAATCTAAGATGTCTCCATTTGATTGTTCATATTCCAATTCTCTAAATGGATTTAATGTCTGAAGCGTGAATTATTTTTAGGTTCATCAAGAAAAGCACACATCTATAATTCAGACTAGAGCAGACCTGTGCTCTGTGGCAGGGCCTTTCATCTGAAATAAGTGCAGCTATTTCTTCATCCAGGGCATTTCCCGCCAGCTGCTTATTGCAGTAGCTGTACGTGCTATTTATGATGTGTATAGGAAAAGCAACATATGTGCTTTTATCTGATAAGTAGTCGAAAAGCTTTTTTTTCCTGTTGTTTTACTGTAGTTGGAAATTCTGCCAGTGCAGACTTGGATTAGAATTGCTTAACTTTGGGAGAAATACTTAATGAAGAGTTGCTGAAATTAAATTTCAGGCGGTAGAGGATGAGAAGAGGTGCAGAACAGAGCCTCAGTCTCCTCTTGTGCAGCAGCGACCATGGGGCTCAGTGGCATTTCTGTCATTTGCTCTGGAGACTTCTGTGTATGTTAATGCTCATCTGCTAAAGTTAATCATCATTCCTGGTTTTAAATGCAAAATCTTCCTACTTTGATCTCCAGGCTCGCCCACAGCCCTGCCTAACATTGCTCTTAGGCAGGCTTTTCACAGGCCTGATACTATTTGTCAAAAAAATCAAGAGAAAATGTCTGCCCACAAGTTTCTCATTTGCATATTCATCTGGGCATATTCCTGGCTCAGCCTGGGCTTCTCGTTCTTTTCCTTTCATTAAAATCTTCTGCTGTGCAATGAGCTCATCACAGCACTTTTCCTCTCCCCATTCCTTCTGGAGAAGAATTGCCAGTGTAAATCACTGAAATGGCATCACTGATTGCCACAGTCTTGTAATGTAGCTGCAACTCTAAGGATGATTCATCTTTGGATCTGCTCAAGGTCTCCAAATATGAGAGAAAGGAGAAATAGTTTGAATTATATAGAGAAAGTTCTGCTGAGAATTCTCCAAGCTCCTTGAAGCCCACTGACTAACTCCTGCAGATGATCAATATTGTCTATCAGGGCTTTTTTACCCAGTCATCCAATTAACTTTGTCTCCCAGTGATACACGGGAAAAACGAAACCAGAGTTTTGCTGGTACCTTCAGACTCTGCAGGTATGTTTTACACCGAGATCCAAAAGATAAAGGATTTTTTTTTTTTTTCAAATGTGAACCATCATAAGAAGAACAGCAAGGGATAAATGACTTATCTAGAAGACTGAATTAGAATTTCCTTCAGGAAATGTTTTCCAGACACCTCTGGGCCTAACAGAGAGGAGGAATGACTACCAGCTCTATCAGATAACCCGGAAAATGCCGTGGCAAAACGCTGCTGTCATTGCCTCTGTGCTGGAAGGTGATTACAAAGAATGGAGCGGCTGGATTGCTGAAAGGGAAGTGTAGCAGGAGTTGTATAATCTTCCCAAACCCCACAGTCCAACAGTGGAAGTGGAAGCTGTCAGAAAAAATCCCTGGCACAAGTGTGTGGTGGGCAGTGTCTGCTGGAACAGCAGAGCGCTCGCTCCAGTAAGTGCTGATACACTTCTTTTTTATAAGTGTTGGAAATAACCCTCCCCTAATGTGCCACGCTGCTGGAAGTACCTCATCTCCAAAACACAACACCTAGGAGACAGATTTAAAGACCTAAAATTCTCATAAGAGCTTTAACCAATGTCCTTTACTTATTCTCCAGAAGTTCTTGAAAAATGTAAATGTATTCCCCCGTATTCCTCTGCCTGCGAACTGAAAGGAATCCAAAATTTCACTGCCAATAAAGGAGAGAGGGGGGGAACTGGATCTGAGGCAAACAAAAATGTTTTGGTGAAATAGGATTAGTTCTTAAATCTCAAAAAAGCTTGTGGAGTCATGCAAAACAGAAAAGAGAGGTTTAGCCTGCATAGAAACAGAATCACATGAGTGCAGTATCATTCAGACTTTCACTCATGTGATGTTTGGTTGTTGTTGGAGACAAATCTTTGAGAAAAGAAGTACAGTAGTTTTTATAGATAAGGAGCTCAATTTCCTTAGGTTTTTGCAGTACGTGAAATACAATTATTGCAAGAGGGCTGGAGTGGGAATATGGAAAATACTCTCCTAAGCTGGCTGCACGTGTGTTTGCTTTAAACAGTGAGTTGTTATTTTCTTGTTTAGGGGGATGTGTGTTGATTTGTGGGCTGTAACACCAGGTGCAGCGTGTGCCACTGCTGGAGCTTCATAAGGGAGTGACAAGGCATGGGGAAAATTAAGAGCTGCCATAGCGAAGAGGAGTTTAAAAAGTCTGATCCTGGGGAGAGTGGCTGGAGAGAACGAGATTTATTTGTTTGTATACGGGAGCTGCACAGCCCCTCCTGTCATTTTCTTGCAGACCTCTTTGAATAATTGTCCCCATCCACAGAGCGTGTGGAAGGCTGGATCTCCATGGCCATCAGCACCTGCAGAGTGCTGTGTGTTTGTTGTGCTGTGCACAAGAAGGAATGAAGGATATAGTGAATTTCCTGGGGCTCAGCTCCTCTCAGCTGCTCCGTTCTCCAAATGAGCGCTGTGTGCTTTTGGACTGCAGGAGTGTTTTGTTAACGGGTTGCTCGTTAGTTTTTCTCGGTGTTTTTATAAACCTGGGGCTTGCCTGGAATAAAGTTTACTGCTCCAGCTTATTCAAAGGAGGCATAAACCCCCCCACATTCTGTTTGCTGGGGTGATGCTGCACCTCCAGATTGCTCAGTATGGATTGCTGGTCGTATTGGAACCGGCCTAGATAATGCAGTCAAGTACAGTGGAACTCTGAGGGAGTTCAAGTGGCAGATTTCTCATGAAAAGGTGTTTTTAGAAAGCAAATTCTCCTGGTGCTGCCTACACTGCCTGTCTGCTGAGGCTTGTGGCAGTTGTTGAGGGCGCTCAGGTTATGCACAGGGTCAGAGCTGGGGTGAAATACGGGGTCAGTGTTACAGGTGTCAGAGCAGGCGTTTTGTTCTTGAAAACATTTTTTTGTCTTCTCTGCACTTGAATTTTCTCCAGCATAACCTGTGCTGCCTGTGGAGGGTTTGTGTGCTGACTCCTTCCCCTCCTCAGAACCTTTCTGAGAAGAAATGAATCGATGGCAGCACTTTGAGGTCTCCCAGATGCTGTGGTTGTAAAGGTTCTGTGTCGCTGTCGAGGCAGATGCGACATAAAGGACTTACTCGCAGTTTTTTAAAAAAGCTGTTTATTGCAAAAACCAGTGTAATTTATACACTTTTGTCTGTTTATCAACCAGGCTACGTGTTCCTTGGGTCTTTAACTACTACAATCCATCTATTGGCTATTATTTAACTATAACATACCACTATTTGTCATTTATAGCATAAGCGTTCAGGCATTCAGAAAAACATCAGGTGCAGCTTGTTGCTGTTTTCTCCCCCTCTTGTTTGGATTCCTTCTACTGAGTTTCTCCCGGGTGAAAACCAACTGTGCTTAGCTCGATGTTGGAATCAGACAGGCTGTCAGACCTGCTGTTAATTCCCATAGTTCTGCAGTGCTCTCATCTGATCCTCAGCCTCTTGTCCCTGTAATTGAGAGAGAGCGGAGCTATTTCTCTGTGTTTATGGCCCTGGTTCACAGTGTGAGTGACTAAAGAGCATTCTGGTCAAACGTGTCTCAGACTGGGTTCAGAAGAAACAGGAGAAAAGGCAGGACTCCCTGTCCCACAGGGCAAATTCTGTTTTAACCCCTGGATGAAAAATGGTGTTCCCAGTGCTGAATGCTCCCTCAGAGCCTGCCATCCCTCTGGCAAGCAGCGACACGAGTCATAACCATTCCTCTCCTTTGCCTTAGAGCTTGTGCCCGGCCTCTTGGGCCACTTCCAATGTGACAAAAGTCCACGTTACAAAAAAAAAACCCAAACCCTGTGTGCCTTTTCCTGCCCCCAAATTCAATTTCCACTTGCACTACCAAGGATTCAACAGGGAAACTTTTTATCCGTGCTCATTAATGTGAAAGAAATAATATTCTGATGGGAACATGACTTTTTTTCCTTAGTGAAATGTACCATGCTCTCCTAAACTCTGTGAAGCTCCTATGCACAGCTTCTTGCAATTTTCTACTTATTCATAATAATCTGAACAATCTGTTGTCTTGCCTTGTCTCTGGTGCTAAGGTAACACCACAGCAGATGGAAGGGAATGTCTTCTGAAAGCTACTCTCAGAGACAGTGAAAGTTAATGTTCCTCTTGAGCTCTTCTACTATCATTATCTGATAGCTGGGATTTTGCTGATACAATTTTTTTCAAGTCTACTTTATAGGAGAAATAATTTTTTTTTTTTTTGGGGCAGAAACAAAATACAAATATAAAAGTGGATTGAGGCAGTATGGTTGAAGGGGCAAAAGTATGTTTTCTCTGGTTAATAATTCCTACAGAAGAGTAAGTTCAGCTTAAAATAATCACTGTTGTGATGTTAAATGAATGTTTTATTTGAATGAAGTAATGCCACCAGCTATAAATAACGTGGTGGCTCTGCCTTGAACATTTTTCTCTTTGGGTAGATGTGACTGATTTCTAAAGGCAGGAGAGGTTTATTTGCATTGATCCCACCGTGCTGACCTCAGGCTGTGAGTGCCATCAGCTGTGAGTTTAATCACATCTATTCAGCTGGATTTCACACGATCCATGTGAAACTTTTCCACGCCTTACAAATATTGAAGCTTTCCTTACCCTTCCTACAGAGAACAAACAGGACTGGGGTGTTTTTTATACGGGTGACAGCCAGAAGTTCCAGTTGAAATGGGTTTTATTTTGTAGTGAAGAAGTGGTGCTGAACTTGAGAGGGACACAGGTGGGGGTGTTTGAGAGAGACACAGGTGAAGGTGTTTGAGAGAGACACAGGTGGGGGTGTTTGAGAGTTGAAACCTGAGTGTCCTCACAGCTCTAGAGGGGAAGGCACAAGTCAAATTAGGTTTAATTTGTCTCTCAGGCCAACAGCAGGGCCATGCTGTGCTCTCAACTGACTCTATTATTTGAAAACTGAGAATGCTAATAAAAAAGGAATAGTAATTAAGGTATTGTGAAACTGAAGCCTGGCCAGCAATAGGGGCAGAGGGAAGAGAGCTGCAGGTAGATGCAGTAATGAAGTTGCGTGTACTCCTGTGAAAATGCTCAGATTCTCCCTGGGATGTCCTTTCTGACAGCAAACAGGACACTGTTAGAGAGCAGCAAACATTTTCAGCCCCACACAGATGCCAGCCAGGGCTCTGAGAGAAGAGCCAGGCACTAAAGCAGGAGTATCTGTGCCTGGTGAGGATTTGCCTTTAATTCCCTAGAACAGGAATTTTAGTCATCACATCAAGAGGAAACCAACCTGGTGAGCTGCTGGGATCTATCAGAGGAGTAATTGCTCATGGAAACATGGAAAAATAACTTTTGAAAGAACAGGGCAAACCCACTGAGACAGTGTTTGGCAGGCCATGTGTTTAATGGTGAGAGCTCACTTCACTAACACATGAACAAGCAGTTGTTCATATCTGGCTTCTGAGGCAAGGAACTGTCATGAAAAGCCAAACCAGTCTAAAATTCTTCAAATCTACATGGTAAAAGAAGACTTCATTTCACTGAGTGATCTAGAACAGGAAATTAGGCTTGTTGCTTTCACTCATTAGCGATTTGAATCAATCACAGCTGAGTTGAATTGGCTCAGAGTTTCACCCAGGCTGCTTCTCCCTCTCCCATTGGTTCCCTCTCTCCTATTTCTAGTGGCTCTCAGCAAGTGCTGGGAGAGAAAAGGCCTTGGCACCCAGTGGGGACAGAACCTGAGCAGCAGCCTTTGTGCTGAGCTCGTGCGGAGTCATTTACAGCAAGCAGAGTTTGTAGGCAACAGTGGGCATTTCAAAAGAATTGGCAAAACCTGGAGCTGTTTGAATGCTCTGAGTGCGAGCTGCGGAGAGGATGAAAGAAGGATGTGCAGAAGATGCCACGTTCCACTTCCCAGGGGATGGCAAGACCACCAGTGAGGAGGTAGGCCCAGTGGAAGTGTTAAAATTCCTGAGATTCACCTTTTTTTTTTTTTTTGTTCTCATTTTGGTCCAGTCCCTGCTGCTCCTGTCCAGCTCTCTCCTCCCCTCTCTGCTCACAGAATATTTTATGGCGCTGCCATTGTTTTCCTCTGGCAGCTTAAGTTGTAATTTCAGACTGTTCCCACAGTATATTCAATATGTTTCCAGTCAGTGGATTTCAGTTAAGGAGATTAGTTGCTCTTATAGAATGCTGCTGGACAACATTAATACTTGAGAATTATTGTGTAAAATAAGGTTTAGGCTCCCTGGGTCGAGGGTGGTAAGCTGTAAATTTTTTTTCTCAAGTGCTTAATTTTCTTGTTTGCTCCAGATGGATGGTTTCAATTGATTTCAGGCAAAGGTATTTCTGCTGGGCATGCATAATGCAGGAGCTTTGTCTGAAAAAAGTAAATATTTTTTACTTTGCATGGTTATGGGTGTCTCAGAGCCCTCAATCTAGGACTGCTGCAGGTATTTTCTGGTGCTTTTATTTATGTGAAATAATTTAAATGGATACTGTAGGTGACAAAAGTTATGGGTTGTTATTTTGTGCCGTCTTTTAGTGCGTCATTGTAAATCAGTTTAACCAAATATTTCCTTGAAAACCCTAAAATAGCCCATGTTATTTCACTTTTGGTGTAAATGGGCATAATTTCATTTGACTTTATAGCGTGTCCTCTGTCCTAAAATTAGCCCACATTTCACAAGGAGAACTCCAAGTTGCCTGTTGGTTCAATTTCTGGAAAGCAGAATGAATACTCCAGGAGTCTTCCTTAGGCAGAAATACAAAGCAAAGCCTTTTTCTGTCTTGACTCCTTTCTCCTCTTCTTCCGTTCCTTTTCCCCACGTACCTTGCTCAGTGTGTGGGATTTCAGGGTGTCTGTGCTGGCTGTGAGCTGCCCTGCAGACCTCCAGGAAAGCTGCTCTGACTCTGGGGATGTTGGATTGGAAAGGGGTAGGGTAGAACTGCTTTTACACTGAGAAATGATCTTCACAAATATATTCCTGTAACGCCTCGGCTTCCTGTACAATACCTTTAAAACTCTGTGGAGGGCACAGTGAATTTTCTGCCCAAACATCTGCGTGCCGGTTCCAGCGGTGTTTTCTGGGGCACGCTGGGGTTTCTGGCTGCAGGAGCTGATGGCTCTGAGATGTCCCAGCGAGCCCTGAAATCGGTTTGGTGGAACGGCGACCAGACACGTGCATGGGCAAAGCTTCCCTTCTGAGGGGTTACATCACCTCCTGGCTTTGTTTTGCTCCTGAAACGCTTGAAATGACCTTTTCTGTGCTGGACTCCAAACCTGAGAGCAGTGGCTTTATGGTAACTGCAATGGCTGCAGAGTCAAGAGCAGCAAGATCTGTTGGGAGAAGGATTAAATTTTATGAAAGCAGTTGCTATCACTGTAACTTGTAAGTTTTAAAGTGTTGCGTGTGAGTGGGAAGGCAAAACTAAGTAGAGCATACGGCTGGCCTTAAAAAAACCCCAAAACCCAACAAAAAACCCAGAGCAAAATTTAACTCTCAGGAGTTTAGTCTGTGAAACGCTTCTTGCTTAGAATGCTTTTCCTTATAGAAGCAGGCTAGAGCAAGAAAAAATATTTAGAAACGCATTTCTGTAGCTTTGAAAGGCCTTTAAATGCTTCTTTTTGGCTTTTAGCTATAATCTGTCTTTTTTAAGTTTCTATTTTGGACCAAAAAGTTTTAGTTTTAGTGCAGTTTTCCTTCTCTTAGAATAAGATCCCAAAAAAGTGGCAGTTAAAAAGGACCAGAATATGATTTGTATGAGCTTCTAGTTCTTTGGTACCAGCCTTATACGCATGACTAGTCAGAATTTTTGTTGCGTTTTGCTCAGGAGTGATAATGTACCAACTTTGCAGACTTTATGTGTAACTTGAGACTTTTCCCTGCCTGAGTGTTCTTCCTAACATGGGAAATTCTGATGCTCATGCTGCCACGCGTCAAAACACTGTTTTTGCTGCTTTTCCAGTGTTTTATGGTACAGGGTGAGCAGGAGGGAGCAGACAGTCGAGTCAACGTGTACCCCAAACATTCCCTAGGATATAAGTGATATTTAGCTCTTTCTGTGAAGAGTTAATGCGATATCATTGTTTTATTTGCACATCAGTACTTTTATCAACCATTGCTGCCTGCCTCTCAGTGGACATAACCCAAAAGGTGTTTGGAGAGGTAAAATATTCGTCTTGGTCTCCAACCCTTCAGCACGAGTGATTGTTTTTTACAGTAACCAAACCCAATCTTTGCTGAGGTGGGAGGTTGATTTCCGTGCAGTTGTTCGTACAGAATATTCACCCGTGGTAGTTGTGCCCAGCGTGTGAGGAAGCAGCAGAACCAGCTGATGTCGTGGCATACACCAGAGAAATTTTTTACACTCATGTGCACAGAGCTATGCCACCGAACTAGTTTTTATATTTGAGACTGCCACGCACCCTGGACATTGATCTTCTAGCAGAGCCTGTGTCCAGCTGTCAGCTTTGGAGCTGGCACTGCTGGCTGGAGCGCTGGGCTGGCTCTGCTCCGTGGCTTTAGCCTGCCCTGCCTGAGCCAGCACCCAAAAATCCCTCGATGCGTGTCTAGACAAACGTAAGCTCCCTCTGCTCGTGCTGACGCAAGATGCAAAGACTGTGGCACCAGGAGCGAGCTGAGATTATCAGATCTGCGCTGAACTGTGCAGCTCTACTTTGTGCTGCAGCACAGGCAGCCACAACACTCATTTGATCGCAAATCGTTATTTAGTGATGCTCAAAGTTATCTGAAGAATTCTCCCTTCACAAGAAAAAACCCGACCCTGAGTGAGAGGCTGGTGCCACCCCACCCAGTGCTTACATTGGCTCAGTCCATCACAATGTCTGGTTTGTTTCCATGCTCGTGTTTGCTGAGAGACTAAAGACATCCTCTTTCTGCAGGGGGAAACTAATACAGAAACTGGGGCTGCTTTTTTTTCTCTCTCTCTCTCTCTTTTTTTTTTCTTTTTTTTTGAGGCTTCGAGAAACCGAGTGGCTTATCCAAACAGAGGCTTCAAATCCCTGTTAATGCTACCCCAGTCTTGGCATTTCTCTGCTCAGCATCACTTGTCAGTGGCCAAATGAGTACGTGTGCATTGGGTGATCACAGCCTTGATTGTTCGTGCGTGTTTGTCATTCCTTTAACCTGGGGATAGAAGCAGGTTTGCCCCTGAGCTTGACTGCCGGGTTTTCTGAGCTGTTGAACTCTGTTTGTTCAGCCAAGTATCCTCCTCATGTATATATGTGTGTGTGAGCACTTATATATCTCACCCCCCTTCTCCATTTAACGGCATTTTCTCAAGTGTGTGCTACAGAAAGTCCTTGGGTTGTGATCGGGCACTCACAAGGGAGGCACTGAACACTTCCCTCACCCTTTGCCTTATCTTCAGCTCTGAATCACCTTTTATTGAAGGTTGTATTCAAACTCCAACTATTGAGTTGACACCTAGTTAAGATAGAACGACTATACCTTTTGAGCTATTATTGTTAAAAAGGGGGGGTTTGAGATCCAGGACAAAAGACTGGATGTTAAACCTCCTTTTCCTGCAGAGAATTCATTCAGTAGCCGATAACGCCATCTGCTCAGGATAAATGACGATAAGACATCCAGGCGCTGTCAGCGGCAGCCTCAGCCTCCCGCCCTGTTCGCTGTTGAGATGTTTTATTTATTTATTTTTTTTTTAAATGCCGCTGGGGCTCGCCGCGTTTATCGGATGGGGCGTCCGCATCGCCTCCCGGGGATGCTCGGGGCCGGACCCCGCGGGGGCTGCGCCGGCCGCGGCCGCGAGAGGGCGCGGGGCGGGCACGGGAGCCTCCGGTCCCGTTCGGTCCCGTTCGGTCCCGTCCAGGGCCCCCCCGGTGCCGTTCGGTCCCGTCCGGTGCCGTTCGGTCCCGTCCAGGGACCCCCGGTGCCGTTCGGTCCCGTCCGGTGCCGTTCGGTCCCGTCCAGGG
>VZTG01001892.1:314272-386000 GCA_013397845.1 Melanocharis versteri | reverse complement strand
CCCCACCCCGCCGCTCCTGCGGGTACCGCGGCGTGGCGGGGCCGGCTTTGTCACCCACGGACAGCCGCGTTCCCTCCGTTCTCCTCCTCTCCCTCTCCGTTCTCCNCGGATCGCAGTCCCCCCACAGCCCAAGCGATCCTCTCTCTCCCCGAGCTCGGGTGCCTGAGCTGCCGCCCCAGGGCCGGGGGTTTGGGTGCCTGGAGGAAGGGGAGCTTCCCAAGGAAGCCAGAATCCAAGGAGACGTTCCAAGGTCCCTCCTGCCCCGTTTATAAACCTCTCTGGCACCATCTTAATAGTGTTTCGTGTCGGTAGTCTCCAAGCGCCCGGACACCCGGTTTTCCTGGTGTGTGATAAAGCCCTTGGTGCTGAGCAAAGAGTTTCTTACTCATTTTTTAGAACGCAAACCCCAGAATTCTGTTCCTGTTGAAACCCCAAATCTGCGCGGCCCAGCGTTGCTGTTTATTTAACGCCATCTGGAAGGAAGAAATGGGGCTGATGATTGTTACATGGTCTCCTCGAAGCGACTCAAGTGACTGAGTAAACACAGAACGTTTCTTTTCTATAATCTCTGTTTTCTAGCATAAAACTACAAGTGAAAGCAGCTGATCATATTAAATCCAGTTACAACTTAATAGCTTCATGTGGAGTCTTCTTGGCATTTCTTAGAAAACTCCACATTCAGGGCAGATCCTGAGAGGAGATGATGGCAGTGTGACACCTGTGTTCTTTGTATTATTGCTCTTGTTATCAAACTTCAAGCCAATGTTCTAAATGTATTTTTTCCCCCAATGTTGTCAATAAGGGTACATTGCCACATTATTAATTCCTAGCTAAAACGGGTGAAAACCAACCACAACTAATTTTAAATTTTAAAAATCTACAATAAGGATTATTCTTCAGAAAACGGTAGTTCTGAAACAAAGCGTCCTATTGGGATAAAACAGCGAGTGTGTTTCTTATGATGAGGGAGCAGAGAATGTGTTTGCTCTCAGCTTGCTCAGTTTCTGTGCCCGCTGCTGCTGGCCTGCCTGCAAACATCAGGCTCTCTGCTGCACTGAATTTCTGCCGTCCACTGCAGGTGACCTGGTTGTACATCGATGAGCATAGACACCTTTTTATAATCGAGGCACCTTCCTGCTATATCCAGAATTATGGTGTAAACAAACAGGTGGTTGGCCAAAAGAAGCTGGAATTACTTTTTTTTTAAAGTTGTAGCCAGAGCTAAAGAAAGAACTTTAGCTGTTGGATAGGTATCATTGTCCAAGATCTGGAATGTTCATCTGAGGTTTCTGAGAGCTCTGCTCAGAGCACTTTTTAGAGGAGACAGTTCAAAAATTTCTCTGGCTCTGGGAAGCATCTGTGAATGGGCATCGGAAGCCCAGACACGGATCCCAGCCTGGTTCAGAATTAGAATGTGACTGTTCTTTCCAGTTTAGCTGTGATGCATCTGCTCAGCACGCTTAAATCGCTGCCTCATTATGTGACAATTAATAGTTTTGTTGATGTTTATACACATATGTTAATATTTTCCTCAGTATTGTCAACCCCATATGCATATCGATGGAATGAAATTTCACCCCGTTTAGCATTTTTAATGTGGCATAAACAGAGCTGTTTGTTTAAGTTCAGGCACACTCTGCTTACATCAGTACAGCTCCTGGTTTCACCGAAGGCTCTATCAGTAAAAATGAGCTGGGAAGCTGCCTCCAAAAATGTGAGTTACATAACAGGTAGAAATCCTCTTTGGCTATAAAATATTTATTCAGTATTATGTAAGAAAATGGAAAAGCTTGGAGGTGGAGAAAAAAGAGGAAAAAAAAAATCTAATATAAGATTTGAGTGGGAAACCGAAGCAGATAAAATCTGAGAAAGTGAGCCTGCTGATGGTGGAAAACAGAGTCTATTTAAGGTTTCCTTCATGACTTCACTGTTAATTCTCAAAGTTTCCAGGCTGAGGAGAGAAAAGAAGTGTAGAGGGTCTGAGCTTTCTGGTGCGTAGCTCTCATGTGTTCTCAGAGTCCAGGTAGAGGAAGAAATGTCTTTAATTTGCTCCATCAAGCTTTCGTCAGATGGTGTGAGGATCCAGTGGCAGCTTTTTCCAGGGAAGCCTGACTGAAAGCTCCCTGCACCCACCTTTGCCTGGCCCTGCTCCTGCCAGGGCACAGGGATGCTGGAATACCTGCAGGGTTCCTCCTCCCGTGCCAAGTAACCCTTCCAGGAAAGCAGGATGTGGAGTCAACACCTTTAAAGCTGGGGTTAACAAGTGAAACTCTTTCAGCCTGTGGCTTAAGTCACGCTGGTTTCTGCTTCCTGGGACTGGGCCGAGGTTTCCCTGCTGGATGTTTCCTGGATGGCTTGGAGCAGGAAGCAACTCCTGAGTTTGCTTCCTCTTGAGGCAGAGGATTTGTACCTAGAGCTGTCTCTCAGGCATGTACACAGTTTTTTTTTGTGTTCTGCAGACAGAGAATATTGGCTTCAGTTCCTTTTTTAAATTTTTTAAATTTTGTTTTTAATTTAGAGGTTCATCTTATTTGTCTCCGACTTTAAAGCCTTGGTGGTTTTATGCTCTCTTTTAATTTAAATCTGTAGTGTAGAGAGAGGAAAAGCCTTTAGTGGTTTTATTAGTGTTTTTCCTTAATGGTTGCATTTCCCCCTGCAAGAATTACAGCGGAAAGCACGGGTAACATATGTACTGTTAGCTTAGTAAATGATTAATTTTAAGTATTTGGCCAGAAAAGTAGGGATGAATTCAAGTGGATGGTATTCCTTGGTTCCAATTGATGTAGGAGCAAAGGATTCTCACCGGGGAAAGGCTTTGATTCCCTTATCTTGCTGTCAAAGCACATGATGAGGAAAATGAAATTAACTTGTCAGAAGCAAAGTTTGGTGAGAACTCATCTGCGTGCAGAATAATTCTTGTAAGCATGACATCTTAATTTCAAGATGTTTCTGACACTGCACAGAGAATTTGTCATGCAAATGAGATCCTCATTAGGAAGTAATATTTTTAGAATACTTTAAGCAAAAAGAAGAGTGGTCTTCTAAAGGCTTTCTGTACCTACATGGAACAACCCTTTAGAAAGGAAGATCAGAGTGGACATGGCTGTGTTAATGTAAGACAAGTGTTTTCCCAGATCATCTCCTCAGGAAATCGAAATCTGGAGTTCCTACATGATCCACCTTTCACAAGATGTTATGCTTTAAAGGCCTAGGCTTTAATGTCCAAAATTCAGCCTGCCTGTGTAAGGTAACAAGAGGCTGTTGCTTTGCTGCAGTGCCCCACTGGATATCCTTCCCAAGCATTTAATTCAAGAAGAAATGGGTCTGTTGCTCCTGTTTTGGAGCCTAAAGGCTTGGCTGGACTGAGAGGGGCTTTGCATTCCTCTCGGCTGTGTTTCTGTTTGCCTTGCTTTGTAACACAGGTACTCGTGTAGGTAATTTCTAGTCCGTTCCAGAAGCTGAGGAAGTTTTCTGTGTGTCAGCAGGAGGAGGCTTGACTTTGCTGATGACAGAAAATCCATGGGCTCTGTGCAGTCCCCTGTGGTGTGAGCAGCAGAGAGCAGGAGGTGATAAGAGGTTTTGCTCAGTGAACTGTCCTGAACCAGCTGTGAGAACCAGAGAAACCCTTTGCCTTGTGTAGCATTCCAGCAGTGGGAAGGACAGAAATGATGAAGGTGTATGGGAAAAGTGGTGATAGAAATCAGGAATTCAGGTCACTGGATGGTAGGAGTGACAAAGAGGAAATTAATTAGTACTCACATCACAACATTTGCTACTCTGGCTCCCTTGTTGATAAGAGCAAATAGGTATTGTTAAGGAGGAGCAGTTTGTGTGCATTTCTTATGCTGTGAATAGGAGCACCTGCTTAAAATGAATGTTCAGTTTGGTGTCAGTCTCCTGTGAAACTGATGAAGTTTCATGATCAGGAGCTGGGATGAGCTCTGGTATCTGTCAGCCTGAATATTGAAGTAATATAATGTGTGAGTCCTTCAGCTCTGTGTGCTTAGAAAATGTTTAATTGGTTCATGTGGACACTTTTCCTCAAGTGAAGTAATCAGAACTTCTGTCAGGTGGGTTTGGGTTCTGCTGTTCCCCTGGAAAGCATTAAAGACAAGGTCTGGAATGTGCTGTTCCTGGCCAGAATGCCAGGTGAGCGTGTATTGTCCATCCACATCTGTGTTGAGATGAGGTACTTTCACTTTCTTTTAATATAGGTTCTGAAATTATTGGATTTGTAAGTCATTTGTAAGTTTATTATAATAGTTGTCTGAAGAAACCCATCTGTGAAACTTCCAGCTCGAGTAATGAAATAGTTTCTGAATATTTTCTATTCAGTTTTGTATGGTTTTGAGTTTGATATAATGTATCTTAGAGATGAGGTTTGGGGTCGAGTACACACTTAGCTTTTACCAAGTGAAGCAATGCTTCTTACAGCTACTGAGATGGCGAGGAAACAAATGCAGTCACTGCTCAAGAGCGAGATGTTCACTTTGAAATATGCTCTGGGGTCTGGGCTGCCTTTATATATTGCACTCCCTCCTTGTCTGAGAAGGATGCTGATGTCAAAAGCTGGATTTGGGCTTTGGTGAACCTCTGTGTGCAGGGGAGGAAGCAGAAAGTACACTGGGAAATCTGGGGATGGGGGAGAAAGGAGCAGAGAACTGCATGGAACAGCCTCTGCTCTGCCCACAGAGGAGTTTTCCCCAGGTTTTGGTTTTGTTCAAGGAAATGGAGTTTATCTGCGTGCTTTAAATAACCACATTTTCTTTTAAGGAAATCCATCATTAAAAACCGAACAAGCAAAGAATCAGAACGAAGTCAAACCCCCTCAACCCCTAATAACAACCCCCCCCCCAAAACCCCCTAAATCAAACATACAAACCCCTAAAAAAACCAATCCAATGAAAAACCCCAAAGCCACGTTCCCTGAATCTGGCTAACTCCAGGCACAATGAAATAATAGTGATTTTAGTTGGTGGAAAGTAGAAATGGAAATTTTATCATCATGGTGGCAGTCCCTGGAATACCATTTGAGCATTGTTGAATTGAATATGCAGATAATATATCTGTATTTGAGAATCTACAGGTAAATAGCATATACATGAACAGAGTAGTGATATGCACTCAGTCAGATGAAAGCATTATTATTATTGAAAAAGTAAAGAAATGGGAATGGAACTGGATAGAAAGGGTAGATAGAAACCCTAATAATGAAGGAAATAAGAGCTGCAGGCAGGTATTTGTGTGTGTCTGTGAGAATCTGAGCCCATGTGTCCCTGAGTGCTGCTGCAGGTTCTCACACTGGTTAATGAATGTACTTTACTAGAAGAGTTATTGACTTTTGGGGGGGCCAAGCCTGTGTCTTTGAGAATGTGATGGAAGAGGTCCAGAGCAGCTGGGACCATAGGTGCTGCATTCCAGGCTGCATTCCAGCTGGCAGGCACCTGACACCAACACCTCACCTGCCTGCAGTGTTGACAAAGATAATTGCAGCATTTCTGAAGAGAAAAAAAATCCGGTCCTGTGGCAGCCAGCTCCAGGGGGATTCCTTCCTGAGGCACTCAGTGCAGGTGGGCGCCTGTGACAGAGCCGTGTGACAGAGCTTGGCATTGTCACCCGGGGGCTGCTCAGCTCCTGCAGCAGGGACAGGAGGATTATTGAAGGTGCTGCAGAGAACAGAACGATTCTGCTTGGCAGAAATGCAAAGGTTTCCTTATTCCCCTCGCTCATGGTGCAGGACATGAGGGGCCACCAGAGCGTGTGCTGATGTCACCTGTTTTTTTAAATGAATATTTTATGTTCAGGGCTCTGGTTGTGGTCTGCCAGCAAGGGCTGGCAGGAAGCTGCCTCCAGAAGTGGTGAGCCTGTGGCTTGGATGCCTTGGGGAATATGCCACTCTGTGGATTTACTGCCGAGATTCAGGTCCTGATTGATTTTCCTGAAAGGATCAACCCCAAAAGCATACACTTATCAGAGGGAAATTTAAGAACGAACATGTTTCTTCAGTAAGGTGCTGTTTCCTCGAGGGTCATCCAAAGTTCTGAGGTGTAGATGGCTCGAGTCTGGTGGCGTTTCTGTGAGGTCTGTCTGGAGTCACAAGCTGTGGCTGTCCAGCTGGAGCTGTGTTGAGAACACAGATCTTCTCCCTCCAATTCTGGTACCACAGGGGACAGAGCTGCCTCCCTTCCACGAGCAGAGTGGCTGGGCACGTAAGAACACAAACTGAGCTGAGACAGGATCAATTCCCCAAGCTCAGAGGCTGTCCCGGGGTTCAGGCTCGGTTCTGTGGGGCTCTGTTTGTCCTGTGGTACTTTGTTGATGCAGTGCTCAGAATAAACAGCTTTTTGAACTGTGAAGCACAAGTGATAGAGGATGAATTTTGTTTTGCAAGCACCTAACAGAGCAGGAAGTGCAGAAAGAAGGCATCCTCTTGCCATCAGTGTTTTATTTTTTAGGGATAAGAAGTGCTGCTAGATATTAATTCCCTAGCGTGTACAGCAGACTTCTATATATGGGGTATTCAACAAAAGTTTAGTGATTGCTTCTATTAATTAATCTAATGAAGTAATTTTATAGATTTTTTCCTGGTCAAATATAATCATTCAAATAATATCTTAATCATGCAGTAATTACCCATGATCACAGACTCTAGGCTGTAAACACTACAGATGCTCGTGCTTTTAGTAAACACTGGGTTACCACAGTAATTAGTCCTGGGTGCTCCAGCAATTACAATTGCCTTTGTGCTCTTTGCTTAATGAGTGACAGAAAGTACAAACCATTTTGAACAAGGACACTCAGGTGTATTTGATGAGAATTTAAACTTTCCCATAGCTGTTCATTCTTTGAATTCCCATACCAAAACTAATCTGGGAAGCTGTATTTTTTTTATGTTTCAGGACAGATTTCCCATGACCCTGACTATAAATAAAACAAGATTATTATTTCTGCAGGCTGATTCTTTCTGAGTAGTTTTCATGGATGCTTTCTTAAAATTAAGATGCAAAAAAAGAGATTAATTCAACCAATTTTTTTTTTCTGTTTTCACCCGTTCATTGCCTTTCTGTGAATTGAATCTTAACCCTGGAACTGAAGCTGTGCTGACAGAGCGAAGTGGTTTGCTTTTGGTTGTTTGCTCTTTGGAAAAGTTGGTGGTAAACATGAGGAAGGTTAAGACTTGCAAAGTCAGTCAGAAACAAAGATTAATGCAATCATTTTGCATTCAAGATCCAAGGTTCCAAGGTTGGCTGCGTGCTTTATATAAAGTTTGCAGTTGCTATTTCTCAGCAAAAAAGCTGAACTGTGGCCCATGTGTTCATGGCTGGACACGCTGTTAAGCTGGCCACAGTTAAATCTGGACAAGGTTAAGTGCAGGTAAAATGTAGTCTTGATGACATATGCTTTATGTCATCTATCCTTGATAAATTTTCAGGGAAAAGGTTAGATTGTGATTTCCAGCAAGATACTGGAAAAAGAGCTTCCTGGACTTGCTCAGAAATGATTTATACTTATGGTGTTGGTCTGTAGATAAAAACCTACAAGACAGATCTGCAGGAGATGTATTTCTGTCCCTGCTGGCTGTCGGGAGAAGGAAAAAGATCTTGTGCTCTGAATTTACTGACTCCTTAATGGAAAAAGGTAATACAGGATGATTAGAATATTGCATAGGCTTATGAGTAATACAAACTCTTTAATGAAAATTTAAAATTGGAGAATGCTAACTGCAGCAATATTACTGATGCTGCGATCCCCTTGAGCAAAGGACTTGGCTATGTTTTTTATTGCTATTCAAAGGTAAATAAGGCAACCAAGTGGGGAGATTTGACAATTTGTGAAAGCCGGTGGCCTTGCTTGAAAGCTGCTCTAGGTGACCCTGCCTTGGCAGGAGGGTTGGACTAGATGGTCTCCAGAGGTCCCTTCCAACCCTGGCTGCTCCATGATTCTCTGAAAGCTTTGAGCTGAAGATATTATAGGCAAAAATTTTAAATCTTCCAAGTAAGATTCACTGTTACGGGTTATGGTGAACAAGACCTGAATCCTGTTGGAAGAGAACGTAAGTGGCACACGCACGAAAAGAGTTCTGAGCAGAATTGTCTAACGCGGTTTGAGAACGGGGTTTGAGCTATCTGAACAGTTATTTCTGTGAGCAAAGCAAATCCCAGCTGGGGGTTTATCCATGTCCTTGCTGCCTTCCAGGCTAGGATGTGTAATTAAGATTCCACTCTGTCAATGATGGAGGGGGTACGATTATGGGCTAGGGCAGATGAAGTGACCATGGATTCCTCGACAGCCTGCCCTGGTGCGATGGGCTGGCCCCGGCTCAGAGCAAAGCACTCGCACAGCTTCCTGCTCACACCTTCCCCACCGTGGGATGGGGGAGAAAACAGGAAGAACTGGAGTCAGAAATCTCATGGCTCAAAATAAAGACAGGGAGATTTCTCACCCGGGCTCTTGGTTCTCAGCTGCCCCTGGCAGGAAGCAAATGGCTTCCTCAAGGGATGGCAGCTCCTGCAGGAACCTTTTGCTTGGCACCACTGGTGCAGTTCCCTCAGCCTCAAGGGCCTGTGTTTAGCTCTAGCAAGGTCAGTGAGTCCCAGCTGCCACTTGAGGACAGCCCCCAGTTGGCGTGGTGTGGCTCTGCTGGAGAAACTCACTTTGGAACTGCTGGCAGTGCCCTTTGCAAACACATCTGTGCCGAGGCTGGGCAAAGAGGACTGGAGTGAACGTAACCAGAGCCTCGGCTCCTCCTCGGCAACAGCCCCAAGGAGAGGCTGTGGGAGGATGAGGAAGCAGCTTTGTGGCTGGGATCTGTTTATTTCCAGCAGTAAACCCTGGAGAGGGGCAGCCTGTCAGCCGAGAGCAAACAGGGATGGGGCCAGTGCTTGTTCAGGCTGCATGGACACCAGAACAAGCAAAGCAGCTTCCCTGCTCCCCCAGTATCACGGTGGTACCCAAGAGGCTGTGAAGGGAAAGAGCTCAAAGATTTCTTCCTCTCCCTCAGCTCCCTGTGGTGTCCTTACAGCACGCTGGGGTGCAGGCAGGGCAGGAGAGCTTGGGTTGGGTTCTGGGGCTGCAGGAGGGACCAGGAGCAGCTGGGGCACAGCCTGCAGAGCCCTGTTTGCCTTTCAGGCCTGGCTTAGAAGAGTTTCGGGGGGAGAAGCACAGGTTTTCTGCAGAGCACGGTTGGGACACCCTTGTCCTGCACTGAGGAGCTGTTCAGGAGTTTGCTGGAAAAGCATTTTTCTGGTTGGTTTCCCTGTCTGTCGCCTGCTCTGTTTGTGTTTGGTGGCACTGGTTGCTTTCACCTCGCGGATTTTGTCAGTGGTTCTGTGGCGGGTGCGTTGACCTCGGGGGTGAGAACAGCTGGGGAAGGGACGTTCCTCTCCTGGGCTTTGCCATTGCTTTTGAGCTGCACTTGTTGAAGTTGGAGGGAGGAAATTCTTTTCAGATGTGTTTCTCTCCATGGATTTTGTGTTGCTAGGTGGTCACCAGATATATTTTCAACTGTTTTCTTTATTAAACATGTTTTGCCCACTCCTAAATGAGTCCAATAGTATTTCAAAAGCTTTTTGTTTGTTCTTTTTTTTTCCAGTAACAACCTTGTGCTTGGACTTAAGCTAGAACTGCTCTGCTAATGAAAACTGTGTGACAAACAAAACACTTTCTTCTCTCCTGTTTTCCTGAGCACCTTGCAGCCTGTGTACAAAGCCAGAGGGAAGGGGCATCCTCCCTTGTCCCACAGGAGCTGGGGGAGATGGTTCTCAGACCCGGGGGGTGTGAAAATGTGGACTCCAACTTTGCACCTCTGTCTGAGGTCGGAGCTCATCCTGCTGAGAAGGGCAGGCTCATTGATGGTGGCTGGCAGTGCTCCTGACACCGAGTTCCAGCACAATCATACGGGAGGAATCATGAGAGATTAAAGGTTTTCTCTTTAAAAAGGCAGTGAGGGCTGTAAAAAGAGAAATGAGCAGAAAAGAGCAAACTTGGGAGTAGTCAGTGGGTATAAACCAGGGCAAAATTAAAAGTTCAGTTTGCTGGCATAGACACATTATGATTCCTGTGCGTGGGTAAAGCACAAAAGGAAAGAGTTTCGGAATTTCTATTTAATGGCATTTCTGTAATTTAGATAAGTTTCTATAATTGAAATCCATGATTTCTGCTGCCCACTTGAATAAGGTTTTCTGTGTTTGATTGCAGATGTTTGTGTTTCAAGGTCAGAAAGTTTGAGCCTTATAGGTTCTAAAGGAAAATAACTCGCAGCAAAACTGTACGTGACCTCAGAGGCAAACACAAAATAAAATAATCCCTGGGATCTGCAGACTTAATTTAGAATGCAGAACATTTCCCAAGGAGTGTTTTACTGTTTTGCTGAAATGATGGAGCATATTGTTAATGTCTTGTAATTTTTAAGAGCATTTAAAGATTTCTTTTTGTAACCATTATTTTACTTTGTTATTCTGAGATTGGGTTGGGTTTGTTTTATGGCTGTGAGGTTGTTTTTCCTTAATTCCTTATCAAGTCACAGGTACTTGATAGACATCTCACTAGGCTTGCTTTTGATTCATCTGGCTATTTTTTAATAGTATTTTCTGTGATACTCATGTGCAACAAAGGTAACAGCTAATTATGGAAAGAGTGTTGAGTGTCTGTCATCTCTTTCCTATCATGTTTGCGGTTCTGTTTTCTTTTTCCTTTCATTGTTACCTTTTCTCCAAAAGGAAATTGTTCAAAGTTTAATTATAAACCACAATTTTCTCATAAAAATACACATCGTGTTAAATATTAGTGTATATAGGATTTATGCAAACTCTGTAAGCGGTGTTGTGTAGCAATTTTTTGATTTACTGTTTTCTTCTGAAGAGGTTTTTCCATTAATAAAAACTTACTGTCTTTTCTCGCTTTATTTTTCTGATTCGCCAAGTTGATTCTCATGTTTACAAATATGTTCATTTGGAAAAGCTAGTAGTTATTAAAACCTCATAACAGAAGCTGATTTTGGCAGTTACGTTGCTTTTTTTAGCAATTTGTTTTCTAACGTTATTTTGTTTTCCTTTGCCTTGGGCTAGAGAATTAATTTTGTTTTGTTGGGGTGAGGAGTCATTTGCTTAGGCTGTTTTTCTATCAGAGGAGGTTATGGAGCAATGAAAGATAGTTAATTTGGAGAGGAAAATAAAGAGCTGTGCTGTATCTGGGAGCGCTTGCCTTGTAAAGTGTTGTAATGTGTTTTATCTATGAAATGGTATTGAACACTGGCAGTCTGAGACAAGTACCTGGCTTTAATGGAAAATCCACCCCAAACCACGCTTTCGTGAAGGGACTGGAGAGAGATGTGGCCTTGTGGCTTTATTTAGTGAGGCTGAGACGTGGTCACAGGACTGGGGATGCTGAGATGTCTTTGAGAGGCACGGAGGTGTCCCCAGGGCGAGGCTGGTGCTGCTCCAGTGCCGGGGTCACAGCCCGTGTCCTGCTTGGCCTCGGTGCCACAGGCTGGCCTGGCTTGGAAGGGACCTTAAAGCTCATCCCAATCCACCCCCTGCCACGCCAGGGACACCTCNCCCTGCCCTCTGGCAGTGGAAGCCATTCCCTGTGTCCTGTCCCTCCATCCCTTGTCCCCAGTCCCTCTCCATCTCTCCTGGTGCCCCTTTTATGCCCTGGGAGGGGCTCTGAGCTCTCCCTGGAGCTTCCCTTCTCCAGGTGAGCACCCCCAGCTCCCCCAGCCTGTCAATATCAACCACAAAGCCCTCGATTTCATTTTTAGTGCCCAGAGTGAGTGAAACAGAAAAATGTCTTTAAGGAAGTCTGTCCCTGTGGACAAACAGTGCTCCTGCTGGTTCTGCAGCAGGAACCGACGCCAACGCTCTCTGCGCGCAGCAGCTCTGCTGCTGCTGCTGTGCTGCAGGACGGGGATTTTGTTGTTGTAGTTGTAAGTCACAAATGGACATTGACATCAGCTCTTTTGTAACACCCACCTTTGTAATACCCACTTATTGAGGCTTTGGATTTTATCCACCCTTTTCTCAATGTGCCTTTTTTCCAAATTATTTAGTCGTGTTCTGTGTCTTTTTTTTTTTCCTTTTTCCATTTGATCTTGGTGTTTAAAACCAGATACTTTTCAGACATCATTAAAGCTTCTGCCTCCATGAAATTTTAACACATGTGACACTTGAGAGGCTCTGTAGTGGGCAGCGATCATTTATCAGGCAATGCTTTTTAAGACCTGCATTATTATTCAGTGATTAAAAATTCACAGGAGTGAAAAGATACCTTTGTAAATATTTTATTCTTTCTTTTTTTGTTGTTGTTATTTTGGTTTTTTTTCCCCGACAAGATTTTTTAAGATGGTAATACCTGCTATGAAAGGCTGCTAGCAGCTGTGGGATGATTTTCTGTGGACAATTCTGGTGCCCAGGTAGGCAGTGGGAGATGAGAATTTAAGGGAAGGGCTCAGCATGTTGAATTGTTTCACAGTCTGCATCTGGCCATGTTCTCCTGAGAATGAGCAAAGAAATGGGCAGTAATGTGCAGATTTTTCTTGTGGTGTTTGGTTGAGATACTGGGAAAGCTTTGACACTGAGTGGAGTTAGGAACTGCTGGAGGAAAATTCATATTAACATAAAATATAACAGATACTGCTAACTCTTTTTGGAGAGGTAATTGGCTGAAGTGTGTGCATTGTTTGCCTAATTTCCACTTCTTTATTGCTTCTCTTTTTATTATGGAATAATGAGCGTTCTTGGTGTTGGACATTTGAATAGAAATGTTCACCTTTTTTGAGTCTTTTGTGTGTGTTGTTAAAGAGCTGGTTTAACACAGACTGTTTTGGGAGGGTCAATTAATTTGAATTTTTGTGTTTGGTAACTGTTTAGCTGTAGTGTTGTGAATGGGATGAAAATGCCAAAGTCAGCTGTGGTGGGAACTCCCAGAATTCCAAATGACAAGGCAGTAAATTTCCAGCTGGTTTACACCCGGAGTGTTGTGTCACTGGAGAAGTTGGATCACCTTTCTTGTTTAGAGTTTTGCTATTTCTGGCTGTAACATCAGCATCTGGTTTTGACCAGCTCCCAGTAATCACTATTGAAGTACAAAGCTCAAAATGTTTTATTTTCTGACCTCATGTCTTAGAATTTGTCTGAGTCACCCGCTTTTACTATTTCATGTCGGGAAAAAAACCCATTTCTTAAAAACCTCTTGTAGAAAGGAATGTTTTGTATAGAAAATCTCTGAAAGTGTGCATGAAATATGACAAAGCAATGGTGTAAAATCTTTCTTTGTAAAGCTCACTTGTAAAAACATTGAGAATAGAAAAGATTTCTTATGAATGGAAAAGACTGAAGAGGAGTGGACGTGTGTGCTGGATCAATAGATGTGCCATCTCATCCCTTGTCAAAATCTACTTATTCTTTTTGTAAAGCACAGTGGAAGTTAAAAAATGAATGTGGGTGAATAATGCTTTGTCAAATGTCTCTGACAAATGGGATTTCCAACAGTGCAGTGGAGTCAGGACTAGTGAGATGGGACAGAGCTCATAGTCATGGAACTAGACACAGGAATTCCAGCAACATTTTAAGGATGAGCTTTCAACTTATTTATTTCCTGTTCCCCTAGGAAAAAAAAAAAAATCTCTTGCAGCAGTGGAGCAGTTTATGATTGAATTGAATTGGCATCTTCCCAGAGCAGAGAACTTGTATTGACAGTGTATATATTTCAGCTGAACAATTTTAGTTAAGCAGTTTCCTTGCTGGAAATGTCAAGTTTCAGTAGTAGTACATTTTGGGGATGGTAACTGATATTTAAGATAATTGTGCTGCATGGATGCTTCTCTTTTTCCTGAGTGAGCACAGATAAATCCTTAAAGGAGACTTAAAGACAGACGCCTTGGATCAGTGCAGGTTTTAGCTGGATCCTGTGTTTTGTTGAACGTTGTACTTGAACTTCTCTCTGGCCTGAGCTGTGGGAACGGCAGATGAACGTGAAGGTTTGTTGTGCTGAGGTCGTGTTTTTCTTTTGGGAAGCAGCATTCTGGTGGGAGAGCAGGAGAGCAGCACTGCAGGTGGGTGGGTACTGGAGCTCTGCCTGCCATTTGCACTTCCACGTGTGCCCTCAGCTCTGGGTCCAGCTCTCACTGCACACAGCGCTCCAGGCGTCACAGAAGTGTCACCTGCCCGTTTCTGAAATGAGCACTAACACGCTAAATATCCTTTTAAATGCACTTGCTTCACTTGCCCAGAGATTCCAAGTGGCAAGAGATCGTCTGAACCCCTTTAGTGCCGTTCAAAGCTCTCCCTTTCCCCTTGGAGCAGAGCGATGCAAACCCAAGTGTTTGTTTTTTGCCTTGCAGTTTAGGTCTGGGGAGACTGGGTCTTTGATATTCTGGGTTTTCTCCTCAGATGGAATAGCAAGGCTCTATTTCAAGGGCACTGCGGGGAATGTGTGATACTCAGAGAGCTCTTCTTGAGTAGGGAGGAAAATTATTTTAGAAAGTTGATGAGGCAAACTGGTAGGATTAAACTGGTGCACGCCATATAAAGAAAAGCTGGTCAATCAAGAGAGAAAATACCTTTAAAAAATAGAATTTTTCTATTATTTGGATGTAATGCCCTAGTCAAATACTATTTTTTTTCCTCTTGCATTCTTGAATAAATGAGTGGCAGCAGAATGCAAAATACAATTGACGTGTTTATAATGTTCTTGTGAATTTTGGCCTGGTGTTTCCTTCCCTGTTAATCCCTCAGTTGTGTAGTATTTTTTAAATTGGGAAGGTTTTTTTCCTGCTTTTGTCGAATCCATCTCAGCCAGAAAAGCAAACGCCTGCTGTTTTATGGGATTGTTGCTTTAAACTGTGTGTGCTGACAGAATAAATATTCAGGAGACAACATCATTTTGTGTGTATATATATATATATATAGGCAAGGGTGTTTTTTTCCTTTTCAGCTGATTTTTTTCTTGGAAGAATAATGCTGGTTACTGCTGTGGGTGGGGAGGTGTCTGCAGCGAGGGCTCCTCTTCGACCTCTGCTCTGGTGAACATAGACAGCAATGTTTGCTCTGACAATGCATTTGTGCCTCTATGAAAAAGGTTCTGAATCGTTCTCCTGCTGCTGTTCCTCCGAACCCATTCATGTTTCAAACTACATAAAAAGGCATTGTGAGAGCCAAACACTTTCATGCCAACGTAACAATATTTGAAGAAGATAATCAAAGCTGTTTGTTCTGCTTTACCGCTTTTGCTTTGTCTGCAGTTCAGGTCTTCATTATGAAGCAAGATGGTGTCTGAAACATTGTCTGTGAAAGAGGTTAAAAAAAACCCCAAACCAGAATAGATCTGGGACTAAACCACCACGGGAATGGGTATTGGCTTGCTGGAATATTCCTGGCTGTGTATTCTGTGTGTTCATGGCCTGGTGTGTGCCAGGCTCCTCCAGGTGTGGCTTTGGAGAGAAACATTCTGAAACCTTGACATGGGAATGTGCCTTTGTATATACGGACATAAATACATGTATAAAAACTTACTTTATTTGGAGTTACGCTTAAAAGAAAACCACAGAGGTTTTTATCTTTCTTATGATAGGGCTTTCATGTAAAATAATGTTAGTTTTGCTTTGTTGTAGAGGCAGAATTGTTATTTAAACAGTGCTATAATAATGATTGGTGGAAGCTTCAGCAGAGCAGAACCCTGGAGTTGTTTATATGTAGAGCAGAAGAGACAGTGAAGCACCAAGAGAGCCTTTGCTAACAGTATAACTCTTTCTGTCATGGTTTTGGGTTTTTTTTTCTTTGTTTTGTGGCTTTGTTTTTTTGCTGTTGGTCCTTCAGCCTTTTGCTTCGTTGTCAGAATAATAGGTCATATGGTAATTGAAAATATTAATAGAGAATAGCCAGAGCATTTGCATGCAGAAGACAGCAAGGAAGACCTGCATAAAGCACAGGCTTCTGCATCCTAACATGAAAAATGTCTTTATTTCTGATGGGCTATGGAAAGGTGTATATATAGAGAGAGGTGGGCTGCTCTGCTGAGCTTTTCTCAGCCTTAAAATGGTAATTTTCCCAGGAAATGGAATGCAGCAGGAGAGCTTTCCAAATAAGTACCTGTAGCCACTGACACTCTGAATAAAATCGTCCTGAAATAGATTTGGCTTTTTTTAATTGGAGCTGAAAGATGTGTCTTCCTGGCTGTGTGGAATTAGGAATTATTTTGTGGGGAGGAAGAATAACCACAAAAACCCCAAATCAAACCACCTAATACCCACTCAAAACCTGCCTGTGGATCACAAAGCTTTGCACCTCCTGAACCTGTGTTTGGAAGGAATGATGATGATGATGATATCAAATTTCTGATTGATTTTTTTTTTTTTCGGAAGTCAACTGCTGAATTATTCCTGGAAATTAAAAAGTCGGCACTAAAAAAAAATATATTTATGGAAGTGCCTTGCATGATTCCAAATGTTCCACCCAGGAGCTGAAGTCATGCATAGCAATAGATTGTCTCATATAATTAAATGATTGATTGGATTAGAGCCAAGCTGTTTGCCAAGGTGTAGAACTGACCTTTGGCATGGTAAAAATTTATGAGTATTTTGTACTTATTTGTATTTTGTATATCTCTCTGCTCTCAATCTTCTAGTTCTGAANGGTAAAAATTTATGAGTATTTTGTACTTATTTGTATTTTTGTATATTTTTCTGCTCCCAATCTTCTAGTTCTCAGGTCTTTGGGGGTTTTGTGGCAGATTATAGCAGCTCTCTGGCAAGCTGGACAAATAATTTGTGATGTCTTAGTAAATGCCAGTTAATATTTGTGCTGTTGACACCTGTTCTATCAATGTCTAATCTCCAAATCCCTTGGAAAGGTGAGATATCCATAACTCTGGCTGAATTTGGTTTTTCCCATTGGAGAAGGTTGTTGTTCATGTGAGAGGCTGAAGGCCACAAAATAATTTGACTTAAAAAACTCAGAGTATTGGAAATGTAAGGGGAGAAAAAAGAGAACATTTTAAGACTTCTCATGGTGATTTCTTTGATCCAAACAATAGTAGTGTTTTAGTGAAATAAAACTGGAGGTTAGGGATAGGGAGGGATTTTTATTATTTGCTTTATTTTGTCAAACTTTCTGTAGTATCGAGGTGAGAGATGAGGCAGCAGAAAAATATTGGAGATTCAAAGAGAGGGGTTGATGGTACTGGAATATCTGCTGGACATTAACCAAAGGCCATGCACAGTTATTCCCAAATGTGGTAATAAATTCCAACATAGTAGTTTCTTTCCAATAGCCAACAATTAATTATTTCAGTTTTCACAAAACTAAATGTCAGCTTAAGTATATTGTTTAAAACGTGACGTGTAACGTCTGTTGAAAAGCCTGAGATGGCAGGAAGAGAGGGGAAAAAGAATAAAAATTAAAAGGGGGAATGGTAACGATTTTGTTACTCTGAAAATGACTTTGCATTTTGCCATTAATTTTCCTGACTTCAGCACTGAAGAGCTTTAACTATAACATCAATTTTTTTTTTTTTTTGTGTTTTTGAAATTGAAATGTAGAAAAAGCATTTAGTTTGATGCGGAATTTTGCCAGGAGAGAGCTTCACATTGGTTGTTTAGTCTGCTGAGAGAGTTTACACTTTCATGGTGTGTACATTAAATCTTTCCCCCAAAAGCCCAGAGGATGTGCTGGGATGTGCCTGCTGCCCTCTCCTGTTTTCCTGCCCAGGGATCTCCTGCAGCTGCTGAGCTCCAGTGGTTTTGTGTCCTCTCCTGTTCTTGTTTTGTGACTGTGTGCATTTCCTGGGACGATATGATGGCTCTGGAAAACGAGAATGGAATCTGGGAAGTGGAGCTTCTGCTCCCTTGGTGTTCTAGTGCTCAGTGAATCCAGCAAGTGGGATTTTACCACAGCTGCTTCACTGGAGTATTTACCCAGCTTATTAGGGGATGAATGGTTGTTTGAGTTGAACTTTGTCCCTGCGCTTCCAAGTTTCATAAAGCACTTAACGATGACTGAGCCGGGCATTAAATCCAGATGATTTCAGTCCTTGGAAGGGAATGTTTCCCAATGACTTTATTTAGACTGCTTTCAGCCCAGAAGGCAGAATGGTGCTGGGGGTGTAACTCGTATTACATAAAATCTGAAAAAAGGATGTACTGCATCTTCTCTTTTATTCAGTGAGCAGTGTCTGGTTGATGTTGTTGAGCAGCAGCTGCACTGATGGACACTTGGTGATTCCTTCGGGTTTGCAGTGCAGATGTGTGACCTCTTTGACAGTCTGGAGATATGATGGCTCTGGAAAACGAGAATGGAATCTGGGAAGTGGAGCTTCTGCTCCCTTGGTGTTCTAGTGCTCAGTGAATCCAGCAAGTGGGATTTTACCACTGCTGCTTCACTGGAATATTTACCCAGCTTGTGTTTCATACCTGTACCAGCCCAGCCAATTTATTTTAACCTTGTCCCTGTGGGAGATTGGAGTGCTCTGCAGCTGTGCCACAGCAGCTCTGCTGCAGAAATGCGTCCTGAGAGAATTCCATGTGGGAAAGGGAAAGAAGGACCAGAGGTGGGACACAAACCCATGCGTGTTTGGGGAATAAAAATCATATTCATTATTGCACTATAATCATGCTGCAGACAGGAAAAATTTTATGAGGATGGTTTGACATCCTGTCCAGAACTCATCCTTATGTAGGTCAGAAATCAATTTTCTCTCTAGCCCCAAATGAACCAATTTATTCATGTCGAGATCTAGGCTTGAAATTTTATTTTACTTAGGATATTTTCCCCTTGTTCTAATTACTTCTAAAAAGAAAGAAAAGTAGGTGTAATTTGGAATTTAATTGCTGAAACATTCACTGGAAGAACAGGGAGATTTGAACACGTAGTTACGATGTACTACAAGAATAAATGTTAAACTAAAGTTTGATTTTTTAGCTGCCTGGTGCTAAATAATTTGTCTGCTCATGAGGGAGCTGGAGACAATAGGTTTATTGAAATGATCAACTCCAACTTAAGAAAAGGAAGAAATTTTCTCACATGCTTCTGAAATAAGGCTGAGAAGCAAAATGTTTAGTATGTAGTAGAGGGTCCTAGAGGATAAGGGAGATCACAAGGATAATTTTTGTACGTTTGGCGTGATCAAGGTATTGCTGAGCATTTCTGTTTTCTTTCCACTTGTTTTCCTGCAGAATTTACCCTGTGATATAGACTAAGCACCAAGGAACAGCCCCTCTTCCCATTTTGTTTTCTTTCAAAATTTTATGATACTTCCAGCCACTGCTGGCTCTCATAATTGAGTGAGGTAGGGACTTGACCTTTCCTGAGTAAACACTTGTTTACATCAGTCGGATCATGTGTCTGTTTTCTTTTCCACATTAGTCTCTAAGTCACCATATTTCTGACGAACCAGTAGGACTAGATTTTTTTTTTTAAAGAGCTTTTTGTTGTTTGTGCAAATTCGAAATAATGAGTTAATCAGCACCATGTGATTGACAGTGGGAATACAGATTATTTCTGGTGATAGGTGAAATACTGTCACACTCTACTCCCCCCCACCTCTCAAAGGAAAACTGGATGGTAATTTGGGAAGGAGATCAGCCGTGTTTAACTTCCTGTGAAAACCTAGGCTCCTTATGGTAGTGTTTGTTCAGTCACTTGTAGCTCTTCTGGTTGGGGTCCAGGCCACTTGTACAGTGATTTTAATAAGCTGGATTCTGTCCTCCTCCAAGGAAGGAGGTCTCTACATTCCTGGAGAATCTGATTCCTTTCAAGGTGTTTTAATTTTTCTTAAAATGACTTTGGGAAAGCTGTGAGTTCCTGTGTGTTCTCAGAGGTTTTCAACTCGTGCTATTTTCAGCAATGCCATGTGATTACCTAAGAATGTATTAAAAAACCCACCACCTTATTTTATGTTCCTCTTTTCCTGCCAGATAATCACAAACACAAGAGGGGAGTTTTGAGCTCATCTTGGGCTGATACAATTATTTTATTTAACCCTAAGTCATGAAGCTTTTGGGAAAAAAATATGAATAGTAACTGATAGTTTGTTCCAGAAAATGAAGGTGATGTTAATCTTAGGTGGAAATGACTGGCAGAACTGTTGAGAATGAGGTTTATTAAATGATCACTCCTAGAGGTGTTTGTGCAGGCTTTGGTGCTCTGGAAGAGTGGGGAAGGTTGGAGGTTTCAGTCACACTGCTGCCTGCCTGCGGGGATGAATTAACTTGCATCTCTTGTACACTGAAAGAGAGGTTTGTGTTTCAAGAGCTACTCAGCTGTGGAGTAGATAATGAACTGAGCTATTGTAAAACAAATAACTAAAACCCAAACCCGTTTAATTCTGATAAACCTGCAGTTTGTGTTGTCAGGCAATGGTTGCACTCTTACTGTAACTGCACAGAATCGTGGAGTGGTTTGGTTTGGAAGGGACCAGGAAAGATCATCTGGTTCCAGCCCCCCGCCGTGGGCAGGAACACCTTCCACTGATACATGGACAATAAAAGGCCTTGGCTTCAAGAGCTGCATTTGCCAGAAAGGAAGAAGGAATCTGTTTATTGCTTCTGGATGAATTCTGGGGTTTTGCTTGTTGTAATAACAACAGGGACACCCCCCTTCCATTCTGGTCAATAAAAGAAAGAATATTTTCGTTGGCGACGTTTCAGTGTTTCAGATACCTGGAGCTGAGTTAGTTGGAGCAGTAAGAGCTGATAAGCAGCTCTGAAGGTGTGCCAGGAAAAGATCTCCAACACCTCTCCCCCCTCTTCCTCCTGCTGTTCCAGCACTATCTCTGTGCTAGATAAAGGCCTTCCCCCACAGATCGATTATCTTTGTCCCTGGAGAGGAGCAGCCAAATCCATTAATTATTCCCATTTCCTTTGCCAGGCTAAGCAAGCGCAGTAGTCAGAAAAGCCATCTATTCTAAAATTTATTTTGAATAAATTCATCTATCTTATTATTTTAAGAGGTTATTTTCTTAATGTTCTGTTTATTTCTGACCGACCTCTGCACTGTTTAGCTTCTTTAAAAACATTCATCAAAATATGCACAGCACTGCTAAATGGATTTAATTCTTCCTTACCCTGCACTTGTGCTCCCAGACCTGTGTCTGACATTAATGAACATTGCTGGGATCATGCTGCCACACTGGTGGGGATTTACAGAGACAATGATTAGGTGATCAGGCAATCTTTTTTCTTTTTTTCTATTTATTTCGAGATGGGGATTATTCATCAAGGTCGAGCGTTACAGAGAGAGGAATAGGGTTGGTTGCTTTGTTTTATTGTTTTAAATATGGAAGAGATAAACAAAGATGGGTTTTCTTTAAGGCTTTTAGATGCCTAATGATATTTTCCTTAGAAAAACCTTTTCCTGTACTCCTGCATTTTGATATTTTGAGACTTCCCATACGCCTGAGCCCTCAGTGGATGCAAGTAAAGAATGCAGTACGTGAGGACTTGCCACAGCTATATCTGAGATGTGAAGCAAGCTTTGTGTTTATTCCTGTCGAGGGGCAGAAATGTGGCTGTGGTCGTTGTAATATGGTAATGCTGCCCTTTTGCTGACCGTCGTACCCAACTTCTTTTCCCCATCAAAATCAAAGCAAGCTTTGCAGTGACAGAATCTGCTGCTTTAGCTGAGAACCTTTAGCCTGCTGCCAACACTGCAGTCGAGGTGGAGGAGGTTGCAGAGCTGTGCAGTTGGTATATCTATCCAGAGCTATTTTTTCAGTGGGAAAAAAATAACTTTTCCTGATATATTTTTTTCCCCCTTGAACAGATATGCTTGATTTACTCTGTCATAATTAAACTTATCTTTTGGTGGACCGTGTTAAGCCCAAAGATTGTACTCTGAGGCTTGACAGATGGCTGTGTGCAAGCAGTGCCTGGATACTGCAGTAAGTTAGGAGGAGAAGAATTAATCCCTTGCATTTCTTCTTGTTTTATTTACTTACTTTAACGGTGCTTTTAATGTTTAGTTCGAAATAAGGTGAGAATTGGGTTTGTTCAGCCTGGAGAAGAGAAGCTTTGGGTGATTGACGTGGCTTTCCAGTGCCTGAAGGAGCCACGAGGAAGATGTAGAGAGATGACGTGTGAGGGATGGAGGGACAGGACAAGGGGGAATGGTTTCAAACTGACAGAGAACAGGTTTAGACGGGATATTGGGAAGGAATTCTTCCCTGTGAGGGTGGGGAGGCCCTGGCACAGGGTGCCCAGAGAAGCTGTGGCTGCCCCTGGATCCCTGGGACCGTCTAACACCAGGTTGGACAGGACTTGGAGCAGCCTGGGACAGTGGAAGGTGTCCCTGACATGGCAGAAGGTGGAATGAGATGATTTTTAAGGTCTCTTCCAACCCAAACCATTCCATGATTCTGTGATAAAATCAGTTTGGCCAACAAAAATTGCCCAGTGAGATTCTCAGTTTCTCGCTAAATGTTAAGAGTTGCTTGACTCTCCCTCATGAGACACCATCCATTTCTGTCCCTTCTCCTGCTGCAGATACTTCAAAGAGCCAGCAGCTGGTAGCCTTCTACAAAACCCAGGGAAAGCTGAATATTAAACCCCAAATGGCAATATGGAACTCCCAGAAACGAGGTCAGTGACCAGCGATGGCACTGCCACTTTCCATCTCACCTGGGTGTGTTCTGACCCAGCCCCAGAGCTGGTGGCAAAGCTACCAACAAGGTCTGGCTTGAGCAAAAGCACCTGTGGAACATGACCTTGGCTCTAGGTGGTGTCCTGCAGCACTTCTCACTGACTTTTCATCGAGTTTTAAGGAGATGAAGCTGTTGCTAAAATACCTGAGAAACAGGACGGTGCCAACCCTGCAGCAGCTGCCAAGGTGTGCTGGTGGTTTATCTCCTAACCACAGGTTGCATAGTTATACAAATTTGCATTAATTCTGCACCATTTTTAAAAATAAATTCTGTTATATGGCGATTTTCACACCTTGCCATGCAAACTACAGCCAGAAATTACTCAAGGCTGCACTTATTCCCGTTGCAGAGAAAGATGTACTGGAATTAAGGTTAATTCAACCTCACAATGTTCACGTTTGGGGTGGCATTATGTAGTGTTAGAGCTCCCTACTAGTCTGGGAACTGAAGATGCCAGGAGAGCTGTGTGTACAAGGCTCGTGTCCTGTTTGTGACCCTCGGCAGAGCTGGGTGGCAATGTCACAGGAGCTCAGCAGCCTGGCTGGGCTCACTGGGCTCTGGACCTGCTGCTGGCTGGGATTTCGGTGCTTTCTGAAGGCTCAGTGCGACTGAACGTTGTTTTTCTTGCTGTCCTGCCTCCCTCGAGGGATGTCCCGAGTGTGTCCCTGCCCCTTTGTGGCAGTGGAGGGGATTCTGTGCTGCCTCTCTGCTCCCCCTGCCCACACAGGCATTCATTTTAATTAACACGCAGCCACTCGCTGCCTGCTGCATGATTTGTATGAATGACTGACTTTAATTTGACCTCCTGGAGTGTGAAGGGATTGCAGCCCTCAGTTGAATGTTATAAGTTGCTGTCTTTCTTGGAGCAGGGGCTGATGAAGCACTGCCACTGGAGAAACACCTGTTTGAGCTCGGGCACGGAGCTGGGCCTGACAGGGCTCAGCTTCTTCTCCATCCGAGCGTAAAATGAAAATAATGGTAGATTTATTGTGGTTCTGAGGAGCTATCTGGCATGAAGGCAGCCATTCATTATACCCACTTTAATTCTAAGCCTGAACTCTGGATATAATTTTAGCAAAATAGTCTCCTGCTTGGATCCTCAGGGTGTGTTCTTTGGAGACTCGGAGTAGGTAATTTTTTAATGCTTTCTCAGCTCCCGCTTCCAGTGTGCTGCCCCTACGGAGATGTTTTACTGACTGATCCAAGGAAAGTGTCCTTGAGGGTAGGAGAGAAGGGCTGGAGTGCAACGCCAGCTCTGCAAAGGCCAGGGGAGGAACTTCAGTTTCAGCAGGACCTTGCAGACACTGACAGTTCCTTAGGGCATTCCCCTCCTGTCACCCACTCTGAGCCAGGATAACCAGGATAACTTTATTTTTAAGGGTCACAGAGGTGATTCAGTGAGCCAGGTGAGCTGAAATTTTCCAGTGAAGGGGCAGAGCTCAGAAGGAGTTCCATCTCCATGCTGGGAAGCCTCTGAGTTACACATGGACATGCTCAGGAACACATGGAAATGTAGAAAAGACTCCTCACTGGTAGCTGCTAAAAGGAGAAGGACACTAAGATTTAAACCATCATTCCTTTTCTTCAGTAAAATATTGAATAGCTCATAAAGCTTGGAAAATGAGAGCTAAAGATGCATCCCCACGTGAACAGCCAGGATCTGGTATTTAATAATGATTCTGCTTGCATGTTGAGATGGTCCTGCCTTTGTCAGGAGGAAGGCTAAAATTCCAAGCTGATTTCCATTTTAAAGGAAGAGATAGAGGGCATGGAAACCAAGTGGAGCTCTCGGGAGGCAACGAATTGAAAAGGTGATTCCAGAACGAGTAAGAAGTTGTGACCTCAGTCACTTAGAAACCAGCCTGGTAGAAAAATACCAGAAGGAATCTTTTTTCCCTCACAGATGATGTACTTAAAAGCCCCACCCGCCAAACCAGATATCTTTTATTTTTTTTTACTAGCTATAAAGGTTGTGATAGAATTTTTTATTTGTTTTCTCTTAAAAAATTCTTTATTTCCTTTCCAAGTTTGATGAGTGGGGGGGGGAAGTGGCATTTTTGATAAATAGTGGTTCTTGTTGTCTGGGGACTGTACAGACATGGGAACAGGTTCCCCTGTTGGGCATTAAATCCAGCCCTGTGCCATCACTCCTGATTTCTCAGTGGCCAAAACACAGGATGCTTTCACTAACAGAAGACACTTATGGTTTTTAATTGTCTTAATTATTACTGAATGCTCTTCCCTGATTTCCTCTTGCATTGGAATTCTGAGGAACTGGAAAGGAACCTGTGGTTATTCACCAGTGCCTGTGGTACAGCGGGCAGTGTTGAGTTTTTGTATTCACTGGGGTTGGATGTACACGGAGAATATTGGTGAAATATTTCCAGTCTGAAAGTGTTTTTCAAACCTAATTTGCATCTTTAATTTGAAAGCCATCAGAAATAGATGCAGTATCTTCTTCCAAATCCTTCTGATTCTCTTTGGTTTAATCAGGTAGATACTCAATGTTTTTTAGGGATACTCAATGTTTTTTAGGGATACTCAGTGTTTTTTAGGGATACTCAATGTTCCGGGCTGCTTTGTTTTGACTTTTTTATCTGTAACTGCTCTCATGGAGTGCTTCAGATTCAATGAGACTTAAATAATGTTTAGAACAGTACAGAGGAATGTGACTTTTGTGAACATTTGGATTTTCCTCTGGGTTTGTGCCTTGCACCTGGAATCTGATTGGCCACCTCCAGTCTGCAGAATTTGCCTTGCTGAGAATTCTTCAGTTTATCTTCCTTGACTGCTTAAGGACTAATTGCATAAATAATTTTTTAATTAATTAAGAGCATATAAACCAAATAGCTGCGAAACACGCTCCATCAGATAAACTTAATTTCACCAATCTTTTCTTAAAGGACTGTAAAATAGTATTTTTAAAAATGATTTTCTCTCTGGTTTTGCCCTACATTCTTATATTGGGAGATATTTTAAAGACCTGGCATGTTTCCCAGGTGTTTTATTTAAAACTCAATAAAGGAGGCTTAAATTCCTTTCCACAGAATATTTTAATTCTGCGTTACAATTCAGATGAGTTTTTCTGGGTATGGAGGATGCTGCAACCTCTTCATCAATATGAAAGGAAGTTTTCCTCCTTTTACAGATGAAAATGTATTTTGTGTGCTGGCTTTACTTAGGTATGAAGTGTTAATTGGAGGTTTCTAATTTGATGTACATATTTCTGGTAGGCATTTAGGTGCCGTGGTGTGATGAATACTAAATAGGAAGCAGGGGATGATGTGAAGGGTCTTGATGCTGTTCTCTGCCACATTTCTTTTCCCATCGTTTTTTGTGAATTATTCTGCATTCCGTAGAGCATCAGTGACTTGCCATTCCTCCATAATTCTTGGAAGAAGCCTGTTGTTTCTGGAATGCTGGGGGAATATTCCCTTGGATTTGATGGAATGAGCAGTGACAGGGTTACAGGTGTTGCTGGTGATTTTCCTTCTGTGAACAATAGGGAATGATGCCTCTGACTAGAGAGGTGCTGACAAGCACATAATTGGTGTATCTTTGCTTGTATTTCCAATGACACTGAAGGAAAAAAGAGCCTTTTCACCCAGATTGTACCATAGAGATCCATTTGTTTAATGAGTGTTAGTTCAATAATTCTGTAAAATTCATCTTGTGACGTGAAGGTTTCCCATGGTTTTAGTGGGATCGGAATGGGGATGGTGCTGAAGATAATATATCTGGAATTCTGTGTGGTTCATTAAAATCAGCTATTTTGGGAGGTGTTTTTCCTGGGCTTCTGAAAAATCTCCTATCATTTAATGAACTTTAATGCTTGGCACTGTATTTTGCTTAGATTTCCGTAGTACTGCCTTACCTTTTATGCATCAACAAATTCTCTTAATAAAACGTGGGGAGTGCCTGTAATCTTCCTCACCCTTCCCAAATGTGTGTTTATAATTAATCCATGTGGGGTTTTATAACCTCAACTCAAGCACTGGTATTACTGTCTGTAGATGTTAAAGCTGGTCTCACACACAATCAAGAGATCTCAGGAAACTTCTGTACTTTCAGTTGTGCTTGGCTCAATTATTTTCAAGTTCTGAATTAATGCAAAGGCCCCACGTGCACCTTCCCCCTCTTGCTTTTGCCAGAACCCATTTCCCATCACAAGCTCAAGTCACTGCATGCTGGGACAAACAGACTGTGGGCTTTGAAAATGTTTGGAGTTAGGTGGTGTTGAACCGAAATATTTCAGGGTAAGGGGCCAGAAATATTTTATCCAGAAAAATCATGAATGTAGAATTTTTTGCCAGCCTTCTGGCAAGGATTAGGGTGACGGGATGTAAATTGTGGCAACCATTTCTGCCTACATCAATTTAAACAGTGCTTTTCCTTCCTTCGTTGTCAATGAAATGAGAGGTGCTTTGCTGCATTTGGGTCAGATACTTTCCTGTTTCACAGCCTGTCATTTCGAATTGTCAAATATTTGCTTGTCTGGGGTTTGGCTGTAGTGCCAGGCTCCGTGTGTAATTTGTGTTTGTGTAGGTTTGCACCTGATGCTTTGGTGCTGTCAGGATGTGTGTAACGTGATCCCTGGCTTCCCCTGCTCCTGCCTCACCCTGTAACTGCTCATCAGCTGCTGTCACTCACTCGCCTTCGCTGGCAGCTGCAGGAGCATTGGGAATTAATCCCAGATATTATGGGCTGTTTGTGCTCTCTGTATGCTGTACCTGAAGCCATGGGTAATCCAGCCTGAACTGGGCCAGTTCAGGAGGAAAAAAAAAAACCAACAAAACAACAACATTTACTTTGTAAGAAAAGAAGAATTTTTAGCTTTCTCTTCATCAGGTTTTAAGATTCTATCTGCTAACAGTATCCAACTTTATCTTTGAGTTTTGGCACGTTATGGTGAAGTGAAATGTGCTCTGTGAAGTCACTTTGCACCTTGCATTGGCCACAGGAGTGAGTTTGAACATCTGAGCTATTAGATGAACAACTTGGACTGCCTAGCTTGGTTTCTCCTGGACATCTCCGTCTGGATTTTTGGGAGCAGGGTTTGGTTTTCAAGTGCTTATATATGGCAAAATCAGGTTTTGAGGGTTCCTTTTTTCTCCAGTCTGTAGCTTCAAATCTCGCACTGATGCTCAGCTATTAAATGACTGAAGGTGCAAATATTGGGATGCCTGTCCTCGGGCACCAAATCCTCTGCTCAGGCACTAAAAGGGGAGCCCATTTTTCTTAAGTTTTCTGTATCTTTATCTCTTTATTTGCATAAAGCAGGGAAGATTGTGGCTTGCAATGGCTGTATATTTGTATTTGAGCAACAACAGAACACGAATGGAGGTGTTAAAGGACCTTCTGACCCCAGTCCTAAACAAATATAATGATTCAGGATTTGGCACAGCACTGGCTCTCTTTGGAGACAGTTCTATACCTGCAAGTTTATTACTTTTTGTTGTCCATTTTGAATGACTTGCAATCATCACCATCAGGATTATTAATTATTTTGGGGGGAGCTGAGGGTGCCCTCTGGCAGAATTTTCTGTGTCTGTGCTTGTTTCAATACAACTCTGAAATGCTGAAAGTTTTTTGAGTCTGTCAAGGTTAAACTCACGGGAAGTTACAGGTGCTCAGGGGTGTTTGCAGGTCCTGAGCCCACCTGGCAGGGCTGTGCACAAACAGGATTGTTTTTTATTTAAAAATTTTTAATTTTAATTGTTTTCCTGATGGACCTTGTTCATCTGGTGAAAAAATATGGGACCTTAAATTGTGGATTTCCATTCAACTTTACAGAACCATCATAATTAAATTTACCACTTCCCCAATATGTAAACTGAGTGAACTTTTTGTGTAAGAAAGCATAGAACTAGCATACCACTGCATCTTTGTTGTCGCTCTCTTTTCTGTCTTTTCAGAGTATTTTTTTAGGGGGTTTGGGGCTTTTTGGGAGAGTTTTTTTGGTAGTGTTTTTTTTGAGGACAAACTGCTTATAGGGAACAGGCCAGGATCTTTCCCTGGATCCCTCCCCACCTCTCTCTTGTCTCTTTTTTTTTGCTCCAGCTCAGATTTGGTCAGAGAAGTGTTTTCAGTGTTTTTCATTCATTGTAAGATGTTAAAAGAATCAGTAGACTCACAGTCCTACAGATTTTCACCAAAGATGACCGTGAGGCTTCACTGTCAGACTCTGTCTTATCAATTATTTTCTTCATCAATTTTGATGATCTTCATTGATTTTTGTCCCGTGCTTCCATGTGTTGAACCACTTCTCTCCTGAGCTTCCTCATTTCCAGTGGATTTCTGTTCACAGGGAATGCCCATTTGTTGAGGCTCCCATTGAAACCATTTTCTGTTTGCTCTGTATTTCCTTTTTGCCCTGTTTGCCCCGTTTATCTCGGGATTCGGGAATCTTATCTTCTGAGTTATAAACTCCACACCAAACTGTGCTTGTGCGTGATAACCACACACACAGAACCTTGCAGACAGCTCAGGAGTGTCGTGGCTGCTCAACCCTCAGGGCCAGGAGAAAGAATTTCTGTGCCCAGCAAGGAGTGATGCAGTCCCTCGGAGCAGGGGTGGGAGGATGGCACAGCCTGGATTTGTATTTCCAGCCCTTGCAGCTGTGTTCACCCTGAGGTTCCAACCCATTGATGTTGAGAAGGAAGCAGCATTAGCACAGCTCCTGCTGGGAAGCTGTAGGGGAAGATCATGAAGTATTATAGTTTGTAGTCAATCATGTGTTAGGTGGTTTTTATCCTGAAAATCTGTTTAGAGGCGTTTCTTTTTCGCCTCTTGTTTCTGGCAGTCTGGAGGAGAGAGTCCTAAAACATTTGATGTGCTTCTGGGGATTTCATGCAGCTGAAGATAATGATTGATGGAAGGGAGCAAAGTTGTGAGAAACCCGATTTCTTTGTGCCTGCCCCGTGTCCTCAGGCTTGCTGAACTAATCCCTCTCCCTGGATTTGCACGTGGTGACGACGGCTTGGGTTTCTATTTTCAACCTTTGTAGTGTCACAACGTGGAATTGTGGCTTTTCCCACCGGGTTTTCACTTCTGACCCTGGATGAAGCCCATTGCTGGCACAGGACACCCCTCTGTCTCCTGTGCAGAAGGGAGCAGGGGCAGGGGAGCTCCTGAGCTCAGCACCAGCTGCCAGTGCATCACTGATTGCTCTGTGTTTATAGAAATCTCTTCATGAGGTAGAAACCAAGATCGCCTGAGTGGTTCCACAGCAGCATCCTTACCAATAAATGGCATTTTGAAACTCCATATTCCGGCATACGAAGCTTAAGCAAATGGATTTTCCGCTGTGAGACTCCTGCCAGTTATTGGTTAAAACCAGCTCCTGTATCCACCCAGAAGGAACCAGAAAAGCCACATAGAACATGAATTAATCCATGGATTATTCCTTTATGTTCTCTAGATAAATACTCTCTTTTAAAACCATTTTACATTGGGAGGAATTTAATGTAATTCAAATTATATACATTATAATCTAACTTGATAATAAATAATGACTTTCTTTCTCCATAGAAATCCGGCTGTACAGACTAAAATGCTCTAAGAGATTTATAGTGCTTTTGAAAAGAGATTTTCTTGTCTGACTAAATGCTAAGTGTTAGTCTGATTCCAAATTTGAAGTTGTCCTCTTAAAAAGTCTGCTGAGGTTGGGCATCACTTTTTGCTGTGCAGGGAGTGCATTATTAGTGCACAGAAGTTGGAATGAATTCTGGAACAAATGAAACAAAATGGTGGCAAGGTTGATTTTCTAATTTTTCTTTTTTTAATTGCACATTTTAAAAGACCCTGTTTTTATAGGGATGTGTTATATTCAGTACAGGTAAACTGAAGACAGCTACTGTAGCTCATTTCCATTCTTTAGGAAAGAAGCCAGCAAAAAATAACTGATATTCAAACCCTCTAAAGACAGGGTCCAAAACTTGACATAAATAAAAAATACTATTTGTTTCAGTAAATTTTCTGAAGCTGGGTGGACCCTGGTATTTTAAATATTAAACAGCATGGAAGAGACACTTGGACAGTGGAACTGAGTTCCAATCCTTTGGAATCAAATTAATGCTGTGGTGGAGGCCTGAGAGAGGTGCTTTGTGTGTAACAGGGATTGAGGAGAGGACACTGCACTGCCAGTGACAGAGCAGTTGGCCTTTGATTAAGTGATAATTTAAAAATAATGGTCTGAACAGCCTGGTTTTTGTGAATACAGATGAATTTCCAGCTCTGTGCACAGCAGCAGCTCCGCTGGTTCTGGTTTTGCTGAGAGTGAGGCTCCAGCCTTCCTCACGGTGGGGAGGATCTGAGACACTTCAGACAAAGTTAAGTCTTCAGGATTTAAAAATCTTCTGTAGTATTTAGGAAATGATTTGTAACTGAAGCGCAAGTGATAGAGGGCTGTAAATTCAGAAGTTTTGCATGTGTGCAAGAGGCAGGCAGGAAACAGACATCTCTGATTTATGTCTCTGATAAGAAATTGTTTGAAGTGCCAAACATTGCTTAAATAGCTGCAGCTCCATCCCACTGCTGGGAAAGTTTAGAGCGTGGATCTGGAGCTTCCTGACAGCTCCACTTATAGATGCTTTTGTAAATGAATTAACTGTGTTGCAAGGGTGCTCTTGCCTGGAATTTCTGTCTGTTGGGCAGTTTATCTGAGCAAAGACTAAGATCTCTGGTATTAAAAGGTCTGTAAATACCATTATTTAAGCTTTTTTTCCCTGTGTTTTTGTGTTTTTAAAATTTTTTTTCAACAGAGTAGTGCTATGAGCAGGTGAGAACAGATTATGAATACTTCTGACCCATCACTCTAAATAATTACAAACCTTCCTGAGCTTTGACGGTATTAACTTTATTAATTTTAGTACATAAGTCCTTGAATTTTCACCCTGTAAGAATGTCAGGAAAAATAAACTCTCAGTTGCTGTTGGCCACGAATAACTTGCGTTAATCATGAAATTTCTGTCTTGGCTTTATAAATTCAAGATACTTCTAGAAATACTTTGAGTAAGGGTCTGCTTTTCACACAGCTTGCTGGGGACCTTTTGCCTTAGGACCTGATGGGGAATTACTGTAAAATCCTCAAGAAAATAAATCAGATATTGCTATAAAATCCCTGTGTGTGTGTATCAGCTTGTCAAAAGGAGAAACTGAAATCTCATCCAGTCAATGTAGTGTAAATAGCTGCAGACAATGTTTGCCAAAAGGCGAAATTAACATATTAGAGGCACTTAACTGACAGTGTGTTGTTCTGAGTTATAGTGATTTGCTTCAAAATTAGGTTCAACAGTTTTGGTTCCCTACAAGCTGTTAATTAACTTGAGAAAACTGCGCTCCAATTAAAAAGGCTGGAGATGGTAATTGGGGCTTTTTTTCCATGGGCACTGTCTGGTCAAACCAGAGTGATTGCTATCTTTAGGCCCATGGAGAAGGAGGTGTCTCTTTCTTCTGGTGAGTGAGAGAAAAGAGCAGATGATTTGGACAAAGCTGAAGCATGGAATATGTTTTTTCTTAAGCAATCCAGAAAAGATTATCTAGAATCAGATGCTTTATGCAATTTCAAATAACACTCCATACCTGAAGTAAGAACACGCTAGAAATTATTTAGGTGATTTAGATGGATTCAACTTGGTCAGGCCCAGTGAAAATACATCCTTTGCTATTTAAGGAATTCTCTAAAGTAATGTATGATTTACTGCCGTTGGACACAGAGAATTTGTCAGGAGGAAGAATTCCCAGAGAGCTGGGTGGGGTGGGTGGGAGGGAAGCAATGTTGCTTTGCTTTGTAGGAGGGTAAAGAGGGTATTTGGAAAGATTCAGAATAGGTTTTTAAAAGCTGAGTTTGGCAGGACGTAGAGGACAGGTTTCATTAAAGAGTGGTCAGGTTTTACTGAGAACCCACCTCCTGTGTGGCTCTGAAAGGCTGGCTGGGATACCAGAAGAGGGAAAACACACAAATGTGGCTTCAGGAAGGCATTTGACCTGGTCTGTTAGGACATTTTCAGCAGAAAAATCTGATTTAGGTGAAACGACTGCAAAACAATTATGCGTTTTCAGGGGAACAGCCAGTTTAGAAGAATATTCCGAGTTCTCAGTGCTTCACTCTCTCGTTGGAATGGGTCACTCAAGAATATCTTCAGAGCCTGATTCCTATGTGTAATTTTTTTATTACCACATTGTCACTGGAATAGAAAAACACGTGCAAAGTTTAGTGCTTTCAGGATAGATGCATTTCACAAGCATTTCGCAGGGCAGTCCTGGAATTAAAACTGATGTTTACAAAAAGGTGTGGAATTAATCAAAACCATTGAAGAACAAATAAAAAAGGAAATGTATTAATTACTATTACAAGTAAAAAAGATAATTTGGGAGGGAATTGGGGTTAGGGTAGGGTGTAGGATTATAGCAGACTTTGAACATGACAGCGTTGTGTTTTACAGAATTTTTAATCTGAGGTGTTTGAGGTTACCTTTGTAACATAAACCAGTTCTGAGCTCACCCTCAGAGCTCATGGAGGCCCACTTAGCTTCTAGTTTGAGCACTTTAAAAAGTGTCAAAGAGAAGGTAAAGCAAAGGAGAAACTGTGGTGAGTAGAGTGGATAAAGGAAAAATAAAATGTTTGTGGGAAAGTGCTCTGTGAGGAAGAAAACCCTGAGAGAATTGGAAAACCATCAGCTGAGAACAGGATTCTTTAAATAGAAAGGTTCTGAAAAGAGGACGGTGATCAATTGTTCCCTGTGCTCCAAGAAGCAGAGCAGGAAAAGTCTCCATCAGTAAAGTTGGTGAGGAAGGTTTTAATGGGGTGGTGGCGAGGGGAGAGAAGAGGTGAGAGTTGAGCTGTGCTTGGAGGGTGGGCTGGAGCTGGGGCTGGGGCACAGAACCAAACTCTGGGGAAGGACTCAGGATCCTCCCAGCCTTGGCTTTTCCAGCTGAGCAAACCTCACCTCGCTCTTCCTGCGTGGCCCCTTTAGCTCCCAAAATTTTGGAGGAGGGCTTTGAGGGAAAATGAAGGGAACATTCCTTGAGGAGGGGAGCCATCTGTGCACAAAGATTGCTCCCCACAAATATGGGCACTGTGTTCCTTCTCATAAAGTCTCTGCATGGGCACAGTGGGAAACCCTCAGGCATGCTCTGGGTTTTACCCACTGAGATCTAGAATGTTCTTTGCAGATTTGAGAAGCGCTGTCGCATCCAACAGTTGTATTATTTTGCTTTCAAAACTCCAAATGAGCCAACGTGATGAGACAGCAGATCCACGTGAAGTTTCTCTGAGTCTGTTCACACTGCTGCACTGAAAGGTCGGAGGGTTGAGTGCTGATATTGCCTTAGGTTTAAGTGGATTGTCTCCAGATATTGGAATAACCAAAGGTGGCTCTGATGCTTTCCTCAGAGCTTGGGAGTTAAGCACTAAATAACACTCAGACCCCTTCTGCCATCTGAAAGCTGAACAACTTCACGTGGCTTCTGACCCATCTGCCTCACCTGCATATTTTGAAGCTGAATTGTTTGAAGCTGTCAGGAGATGACGAATTTATGATCTCTGTCGGGGGAAGGGGAGGAATTATAATTATGTACCACTTAACAGAAAGAGGCAGCATTACACAGCATCAAAGCAAACTGCAATGCCTTTTGGTGATGAAAATTAGTCTGAGTAATAAAAAAAGGTTACGTGCTTTAAAGAAGGAGCAAGCTGAGGAATTATTTTTAATGTAAGTCTTTTCAAATGAGGTCTGTTAGCAGCTTATAGCAAGTTCACAATCTTGGTTGGACTCACCACGTTCCATTTGCTGCTCTCCCTCATGCAAAGCAGCAAAGCCAGGTTTTTCTGCAGCATGTTTCAGAAAGCCACACAGTTCTCGTGATCTGAGCGTTTTTTTATTTAAATCATTCAGGAATGTTTAATCTAAATAAATATGCCATTCTTTCCATTAGCCTACGCTCATATATTTGTATGATCTGTGTTTAAGCAGCTGCTTAAATGGCTGCTTGCTGCTATATACTAATAATATCAAACAAAAATTAATTAGACAGCTTAACGACCCAAAGTAAACTATTTATTTCAAGTTACCCTTATGTTTACTACTTTCACATTTAAAATCTCTCATGTGACTGTGACTTGGCCTTTTGCCTTTGCATGTTGTGCTTTAGGACAAAGTGAAAAATCTGTTTTCAGAGATCTTGTTAAATTAAGCATAATCCTGCTCGCGTGCTGCATCTAAAGCAAAGGGACCTGTGGGGAAAGAGAGGCACACAGGAAGAAGGAGAGAGCAAACAAGTCCCCAATATTTGGAGTTATTCTTGGGGATTTCAGTTTGGAGAGAGCAAACAAGTCCCCAATATTTGGAGTTATTCTTGGGGATTTCAGTTTGGAGAGAGCAAACAAGTCCCCAGTATTTGGAGTTATTCTTGGGGATTTCAGTTTGGAGAGAGCAAACAAGTCCCCAGTATTTGGAGTTATTCTTGGGGATTTCAGTTTGGAGCGGTGACAAAGGCGATGATTGGCAAAAATGTTAACAAACAGCAAATTCTTATCTTGTGCTCAGCAAATTATCTTAAAGACAAACTTAGAAAAGTGAAGAAAACACAGCAGCTCTGTGGAAATGCACCCTTGGCGTTGAAGGTGGACAGGTGGGAGGGATTGATTGTGATTCTCTCAATATCTTTGCATTCCTGAGAAGGAGCAGCACTGTGGGAGCTGCCTGCTGGCCTTTTGCTCCCGAGGCTTTTGTGATACCTGCAATAGTTCCCAGCAGATTCTTGTACAAATCCTGCAGACAATGGTTTCTCGAGTGCTTTGCTTGACCTTCACCCGTGGAGAATATTCAGCAGTGAGAAGACCAACGCTTGAAACGTGGAGGACTCAATTTCAGCTCTATTTATGTTTTTTACATGGTTCAATGCTAAGAGCTGAGAGTTCAACCTACATAAATAAAATGCGCTACTTTCCCTTTGCAGCAGTTAAAAATATATATGAAAAATGCATTTCTGCAAGTGGATTGCCTTTGTCCTTTGGAATTCTCTGAGGCAGCAGTCTTGAACTGTTTTATATTTATAGGGCTTTTTTTTCCACTTGGAATTTTCAGTGCTTTCCAAAGGAGGGAGCTCAGGGAAACATTCAGCATTTAGTGTCTGGCAGGGGTGGAGGGTAACAGTTAAAAAACCCAAAACAAACAACCGATGAACCAAATGAAGAAAAATTAAAAATAAAATCAGTGTTCTGGGTTGGTTGGTGGACACAAATAGGAATGGCCAGCAATCTCGGAGCTATTTAAATGTATATTATATCAACATGTATCAGAAAGGAGTAAATCCCTTCCAGATATTTGATGTACATTGGTCCTGTCAGGCAGAAATGTTTTCAGGTGTCCATGTGTTCTGGCAGGAGGCATTTTCCCCAGTAATAATAAAGATGTGTGTGTGTGTGGGATCTTTCAGGCTAAATTACATTTTGGGATAGGTTTAGCACCTGTTCCTGTTAGTGTCACATTCCTCCTAAAGAAGACATTGTCAGAAATAAATTTCCATGAGTGCTGATGAAAGAGGCAATAAAAATAATCGATAAACAGTGCTCGATCACTCAGTAAGCAAATTTTATAGCTGTTTTTAAGTGTTTATCTGTAATTTTATATAAATAAAACCCATTGGTCTTTATCATCCAGATTCTTCTGAGGGAAGAGGGAAGCTTTTCCAAGGTGCTTCTGCAGCAAGTCAGACTTAGGCAGTGTCTCTTTGCTTTACACAACCTTTCATTCTTCTCTGTGAAAAAAGATCAGGAATCTGCTGCTCAGCTAAAGGGGATTGGAATTTTGTGGTTCCTTTGGTTTTCACCTCGCTGGGATGTCACTGCAAGAATGATCTAAAATTATTTATTCTGTGAAAATCTTGCTGTATTTACTCCTAGTTAATGATGTTACTATTTCTTAACTATAATATTTATTAGAAACAGTATGTATTGAGAAAAACATGGGGCTGGATGTGTGTGGTCAGCATTATTCAAAATGAATGTTCTCTAGCATTTGCTGTCCAATAACATTCCCCATTTGAACTTGTCCTAATCGGTCTACAAATCCCATAACCTTAAAAACTCCCTCTTTTGATTGAAACAAATCATAGTGGAAGCAGCTGTTCTGGGTATTCCTTTTCCAAATTTTCTGATCTTTATGGGAATATTGAAAGACTTTACTGTTCTCCCTCGTAGTTCTCTGAAAGCAATTGCAATGATTATCTTAATGTTTAGAGTTTTCCTTCATTCAGCCCAGAACTAACTTCTGAGTGGTTTTCCCAGTTAGAATAGAAAACTAAAAAAAAATTTTTTTTTGGGAATGGTTTCATAAAATATGCAGGTGAATGGCTATTGCAATTTTATTTTTCAACTCATCCTTTCTGAGGCAAAGCTTTTACTTTCTCTCCTGAAGCTTTGGTTAGTGGTGTTTGTGGGTGCTTGGGTACATGTAGTCTAAATATTTTGTAAGTGTATATACACGTAATTATTTTTCCTTTATTCACAGCAAAATGTTTACGGCTGTTCTTAAACTCTCTTTGTTTGGAGAGGCTCCTCTTTTCCCACAATTCCCAAAATCTCTTTTGCAAAGAAGTCAATATTGGCCTCAAAAACTTCCTGATACTTCCACTGTTCCAGTGTCCGAGACCTAGAAAGATTTTTGAATCAGGTGCCAAAACCCATAAAAATTTAGAAGTGCCTTCTTATCTGCAGATAAAATTTTACCTGCAAATAGAATGTAAAGTTGAAAGAAAATTTCCCAACAGGGCTATTTTAATAAATATGTTTTAGAGATTTTGCAATCTATTTGTTGGCTATGTTAAGGAAAAAATTAATCTCAACTTTCAGGTTACACGCGTTGTGTTTAAGCCAGACTCTGTACCATGCTACATTCAAAACAAAGATTTTGCTCTTCTCTGAATTTAAAAAAAACCAAACAACAAAAAACCAGCTTAGGCTGCAGTATAGCTGATATTTCCTCAAGACTTGCACAATCTTTTTATTGATTCCTTGTAATTTCCTACTTGGGCAATCTCTTTTTTTTTTTCCTTACTAGAACAAAAAGGGCACAAATTTAGTAGTCTTATTTGCTGGATTTTGGGTGAAAATGTACTTTTAATTACAACTATGCTTGGAGGGTCCTGGTGGCTCAGGTCTGCCAGTTTTAATGGGCATTAGAGGCAGGAATGGGTCTGTGATTCCCTTGTGGGTAGCTAAAGAGGGTTTGTGTCTGAGACGCTTTGAGACAGGATTTGATCGTGGTGGTGTTCCCCAAAATGTGCATTTGGGGGCTTGAACTCTACTGAATTTGTAGAGTTCCATTAGAAATCGGTATTTAGACGTTGTTAATTGTCTTCTGGTTAATTTGTTGTACGAGAGGCAGCAGAAGGTGTTGCTTTTTCTGCATTACCTCTTTTCCCCACTCTCCCAGGTACGTTTTGCACATTAACCTCGTTCCTCAGCTCAGGGCAGGGAGATGGAAACAGTCTGTCCCAACCTAAATAATTCTGTAATTCTGCAGGGCATTGCTGTGAAGTTAGAGAAACCTGGTCCGACTGGGAATGTTCAGAAGTCATTAATAACTTTTTTTCACTTCCAGTGAAAAGGATCTTTAGGAAGGGGAGGGTTTGTGGATAAAATATGAGTTTATATCAGCTTTGCTTCATAGGCTGAGAGATTGAGTCAAGCCTGGAAACTTGAATGTGCCCTCGTACCTTATTTTACTTTTTCTGGTCTCTTGGCCTGTGAGTTGAGATCAAGAATCCAAGGAAAAAGCACCACAGACTGACCTAAAGGGACGTGCAGAGATTTGTGCCAACCTTGCTGCGAAAGCTGTGATACGAGTATTGTACCCATGGATGAGGCACGGCAGAATTCTTTTACTGTTTGCAGAGTTTACAAACGAAACAAATGCACTCTTCCAGCTGGGGTAATGATAGGAAAGCAGCTTCACGTCTGCTCTACAGCATCAAATATTGGCTTTTGATGAAGTGCTGATAGTGATGTTCTTTCTTGAGCACAGATTTTCAGGTCTGGGGTAGAATCACTGGATCTGGAGGGGTTCCCTTCCCCCTGGGCTGCTGCTCTGCCTGCAGGCTGGGCAGCCTTGAAGGCCTTTCACTGCTGCCTGTGTTTTCACTGCTTGCTGCTTGCGTGGTTTTGTTCTATTTAGGGCAGAAATATTTTTCTTATAAGCGACTTTTTGAAGCACCAGTAAGGATTACGGTCTCATCTTAAATGTTATTTTCATGCACGATGCCACTGATGAGTGTTGAGTATTGCTTAAAATTAGGCTTAATTAAATACCCTTTCTATTCTGCATTTGCTGTAGAGTCCCTCAAATCTAGCCAGTAGGACTTGACAGTGGTAGGAATAGTTGCTGCTACTTCTGATTTGCTTATTTTTTCATTATTATCTTGCAAAACCACGATTGTGCAAAGATAATAAAGCTGTTTTTTCAGTGACGGCAGTGGGACTATAATGTGAAATTACTGCCTTCTTGAGTAGTTCTGAAAGTCACTTTTGGTTTAAATTGATTTCTTACTCACGATGGTGTTACCAGGTTCAACCCCCACCGTCCATTGAAGGGTTTTTTTGGAAGGAATTGTGCTTGCCTGCCTTTGGTTGTGTCAGCATTTCCACGGGAAGGTGATGCTGCACTGAAACCTTGAGACAGCTGGAGCTGTACTGAGACACAGGCACTGAAGGCTTTCAGAAGGTGAAACTTTGCTTTGTTTCATTAACACAGGGGACAAGAACAGGAAATCACAGAGAGGTAAGGAGGTATGGAAGTCAGAGAGAGAGAAGGAAGTTAGTGTTGGAATTCTAGTAATGTTAATTAAAGCAGTTGAAATATTTTACAGGTAGAATTCAAGTTTCATATTTAAAAAAAAGATGATGAACAACATCGTGGAAAAGAGGGGGGAGTGAGTAATTACGCTGTTGATATCCTTGGAAGGCAGAAAGCAAATATCAGTAGTAAACACTAATTCTCTATTCAGTGATGGAGGAGGAAAACCGTTCATGCCAAGTGAGAAGCAGAATTGCAGCAGAAATCATCCTGCAAAGACAGACAGGGGTTTGTGGTGTGCTTGTGCTTGGTCTCAGCCATGGCTGTGATAACAGGGATGTTTTGTCTGATCCTGGTTTCCACCAGGGTTGGGAAAGTTATGGGGAGGGGACAGTGAGGAGAAAGTTTTTCTTTCTTGTTTCGCAAATGTTGTTCCAAGGCTTAATCGCAGATGGATCCTCTGTTCCTGTGATGGAATATTCCTCAGAAGTTTTGCAGGGAATGTGGATTAATGAGTGCACGATAGCTGGGCAAAGTGTGTGCCCCCAGGAGGAAGGGGGGAAGTGGTACTTGCATATGTTGTGAAAAACATATGCAACTAAATTTAGCTCGTACGAGCAGATTCTACTTATTTTGAAGATTGTGGGATACTTCCAACCTTGGATGAAAAAGGGCATGGGAAGATTTTTTTTTATTTCTATTTGGGCTCTTGCATCTCTTTCTCCTTTTTCCCTCCCCCAAGGAAAAAAAGCCTCTGAACAGAAGACAAATTATTTCTCTGCCTACACTTGCATCTTAGTAGTCTGATTTTAGCACTGTGTCGTCATGCTGCAAGATTAATTGGCATATGCTGGTTTATGTTTTTAGCCTTCTCCAGTTTTGTACAGTAGCTAATGCTTCTCCCACAAATCTTAGATTTAACTGTGAAGGCTTAGCTTATTATCCAAAACAATTTCTTCCCTGCTCTTTTGAAATGCAGGAACATTAGAAACTGCCGCTCATTGTGGGTAATATATATTTTGTGTATTTGGTACTAATGCTGCTGGATAAAACCAGCACTGGATGGCTTCATATTTACCTGCTAGCACTTTGGAATCTCTGTTAACCCTTTTTAGTGGGTGTGCTTAGCTGTGAGTGCTCTGAGTGCAGTTCACACAAATATGGTGTCAAATTGACCTCTTCAGTTCTATTTTCAGAAATTGCATTTTCCTCCCTGTCTCTTCTTGGGGAAGTTGAACACTAACATTGGCTATATCATGAACCTTGCTTTGATCTTGTTGGAAAAGCATTGATTGCTTTCCCCTCTGAGGAGAAAAAAAATCCCCGCTGATATTATAATTGCATGTCTCATCAGTAGCTGAAAGGAAAAAATACTCATACCCTATATTCCAAAGTATATAATTTCTTCTCACAAAAGATACTTCCTCTCCCTGCAGATCATGCTTTGCATGCGGTGTGCTGCTGCCTTCTTGTCTCCAGCTAAACAAATACTAGTTAGTTGAAATAGATTTTAGGGATTCTAATTGTTTATAATCTTCTTACGGAGTCAGTGACTATAATATATTCAAATTCAGGGATTGTACCTTGGATTTTCAAGCAGTAAAATAAGGTTGTTTACCCGCTGCTCTGAAGCTTTAGAAGATATTCAGAGAATTCCCTTTCAACACTGCACTTCACAAAGCAGTTGGTATTTCTTCCTTGACAGCAGGTACCCTTAGGTGTTGAATCCAAAGATTTTTTGGCATCCAGAGGCAAAAGGATTTATAAGACAATTCTAAGAAGGTCACTAATGAATGCTGAGTCGCTGTTTTTAGAGGTGACTGTCTCAGCTGCTTTTAAAGCCTGTCCTTTGTCTTTGGAGGACCTCATTTCACAACAGAACTGCTGAAGGTTGAGTCAAGTTTGTTCAGAGCTGTATCCCCTGGAAACATATTGGCAAGCATGATTTAGCACTGCTTGTCTTAATCCTGTGCATTCCTGGCCATGGCAGGGCTGCACATTCTCTGAGCTTTCTTCCACGCTGTACTTTGAGCATTTAAAGTGTGTGAAGCCAAAGGCACTAAAAAGATGATCTGAAAAATGAGCTTTTTTTTTTTCCTTTTTCTGCGTTGTAGATATAAACCTCAAAAGTCTCAAAAAGGGGCTATTACATAATACGAAACGAAAGTTTTTGAAGTGGCTTAAGAATCAACCAGAAATGTGAAAAATGTATGAAGTGACACAGCTCTTTTCAGCAAAGAGTTTGGGGCAGTTCATGCCGACAGTCCATGTACATAAAATGGGTGTGCAGATAAGCTTGGTCCAATGACTGCTTCATTTAGGTAAAAGACCTATTCATAACCATGCTTTCCTCACAAAGGCAAGCTTCTGGACAAACCCAAAAGCTTCCAAAAGAATGGTGTTATTCAGTAGGTCTGGAGAGATGGAGAGGACGCTTATATTTTAAAACCCCCACAAAATAATGGCTTCAGGCAGATCTGGCAGGAGGCACTTGAATGGTTCTGACTTCTGTCAGCGTAAAAATGAGTAGAATATCTCTGTTGAGGGTCTAATTATTGCTTTTAAAACAAGAGAATTGTATCTGGACTCTGACTTAGAAGAAGGCCTGGATTTCATGGAAGTTAGGCCTGGTCCACAATGGACACGAATTTGTCTCCAGCTCAATCTGTTTCTTTCAGGAAACTGGACCACGTACCTCAATAATTTAGAGAAAATTTCCTACAGTAGAGTTCTGCAGAAAACTGAAAGTGATTCTTTAGGGAATTCTCCAACACGGAGCTGGGTCCTTTGGGAGATCCTGGGGTGGAAGTGAGCCTTACCACTGTTGTATTTTGTGGTATTTGCACCAATATTTATGGGACTACCATGATATTGTGATGTGTTGTCTCAATAGCTCTGAAATGGGGGAATCTCTCCTGTCCACAGAGACAGAAGGAGTCACTCAATCACTTGAGAAATTGGGAGATCTCGTGGAGCAGGGCAGAGTCATTCCCTGTGCCAGGGGTGCAGCAGCACTGAGGGGGAACAGCAACACGAGCAGCACAACATAGGCCAGCTGCATTCACAGTCCTATTTCTGCTGTGTTTTAGCCCATAATCTTGTTTTCTTGCTCATCAATTAAAAAAAAAAAGTTCAATGAAGTTATTATTGTATTGTCTAAAAGTCTGAGTTGGTGAAAGGAAATATTCCAAACAGTGTTCTCTTCCTGAGACAGCATCTGTAATTTTACAATTGGGATGAAGTGAGCAGAGGGAGAGTGGCTGTCCCTAGCTCATCTAAAATGTTATTTAAGGTGGTTGGTTTTGATTATTTATTTCTCTTAATTACGAAAGTTTTATTAAATGAATAAAACTAAAAATAGTTCTTTTGTTACTCCTTCCATGGAAAAACATCCTGATTGAGTACCACCACCCTTCTTCATTTCTTCCTTCTGGCAGCCCTGGCTTTGGGAAAGCAGGGCCAGGAAGGAAGCAGGGAGCCCAGATTGCTGGGGAATGAGCACTCACAATAGAATCTGTGTAAAATCCAGTTCCCAACGTTACCCAGTGCCCCTCCACCCCAGATACTGAGGTCCAGAATGAAACCCTCACATCTTCCCTGCTTGCAGCTGTTGCTCAAATGTCAAAACATTCTCCAAAGGATGTTTTGTTACAGAAAATGTGGGTTTCTGCCCATGGAACGTTTATTTCTTAGAGTTTCAGTAAATACATTTTTCGGAGAGAAATCTCCATTTTTTAAAAACTGTTTTCCTTGGTATTTCCGACCACCTTAGTTTGGGAAGAAGGAAAAGTTGCGAGGCTTTTTAGGGATAGGAACCCCTTTGTTGCAAAGGCTGTGTGATGGAGCAGCAGGGAGGAGCTCCTGGTTTGTGAGCAGAATCTCGAGCAGGTATTGGAGCAGGGTTCTGAGCTCTTCAGCACAATCCTCGGCCACTTGCTGTGGTCTTTTAGTCTTGGCTGCTTCAAAAGAACTGCAGTTACATCAAAATGCACTGCCTTGTTTCAAGGGAGGAGTCAAATACTCTGTTCAGTGTCCCCAGTTGGATTTGGAACTTAGAGGTCCCAGACATCACACTGATGCATTTCAGATTATTACTGTTACAGGAAGTTTGTCTCTTCTTGTAACTGTATGTAAATTGGGGTGAGAATAGACTGAGTATCTGAAAATCTCCGTAAAACCCTATTTTCTATATGGGAAGATTTTGCCAACAGGAAGCATTATTATTAATTTAAAATCAAAGGAATACACCGAAAAATTACATTATGGAGTGTCAGGGATGGCAACTTCAGTTTTCTTCTCTGTTAGTACAGATAAGTAAATGCAGTTGTATTTCTGTTTTATTGTTGCTTTCAGTTGTCTAATTGGAATGTCGATATTATGTGTAAGATGAAAGTATAAAGGCTACTCCAAATATGAAATGCTTTAATAAATCACATTTGCTTGAAGTGGAAGATCCATTTATTCCTTATGAAGACAGAAAGGATCTTTGTTTTGGAATGTGCTGCTATTTTATGCATCAACACTAGCTTCCAGTTGAGGTTAGAAATCCTAGAATAGTTTGGATTGAAAGGGAACCTAAAGTTCATCTCGTTCCACCCCCTGCCATGGCAGGGACACCTTCCACTGTCCCAGATTGCTCCAAGCCCCATCCAGCCTGGCTTTGGGCACTGCCAGGGATCCAGGGGCAGCCACAGCTGCTCTGGGCACCCTGTGCCAGGGCCTCCCCACCCTCCCAGGGAACAATTCCTTCCCCATATCCCATCCATCCCTGCCCTCTGGCAGTGGGAAGCCATTCCCTGTGTCCTGTCCCTCTGTCCCTTGTCCCAGTCCCTCTCCATCTCTCCTGGAGCCCCTTAGGCCCTGCAAGGGGCTCTGAGCTCTCCCTGGAACCTTCTCTTTTCCAGGTGAGCATTCCCAGCTCTCCTAGCCTGGCTCCAGAGGGGCTCCAGCTCCCTGAGCATCTTTGTGGGCTTTCCATGGCCCCACTCCACCAGCTCCAGGCCCTGCTTTTGTTTGGAGCCCCGAGCTGGACCCAGTGCTCCAGGTGGGGTCCCACTGACACCAATTACCCCCATAATAACTAATTACTCCGATCCTTCACGCTTGCCAGAATCAAGACTAATCTTTTAAAATCCTTGTTCCACCGAACTGTTGCGTGTCATAATGGGTTTTATTCCACTTGACATCCCTTCCCTGATGGAATAGCTGTTAGAGACTGAAGCAAATAGTTTGGGATAGGGCGGATTAGGTTTTTCTTCCAGTAATTAGTGCGTGTTTCCCTGTGCTCCTGCTTGGGTGGTGCATGAGAGGAGGCTGGGGAGGAGCAGTGAGACCACGTAACTGTATGTAAATTGGGGTGAGAATAGACTGAGTATCTGAAAATCTCCGTAAAACCCTATTTTCTATATGGGAAGATTTTGCCAACAGGAAGCATTATTATTAATTTAAAATCAAAGGAATACACCGAAAAATTACATTATGGAGTGTCAGGGATGGCAACTTCAGTTTTCTTCTCTGTTAGTACAGATAAGTAAATGCAGTTGTATTTCTGTTTTATTGTTGCTGTTTGGAGGTCGTTCTGCAGAGCTTGATTTGTATAAAATGCCCAATGTGGGAACGCTGTGCCACCCTGAGCTTGGCAAATAATCACTCTTTGGAGAGTGAGCGAAGAGCTGAGCTATTTCCATGGCTGCAGCAGGGACAGCAATACCTGCATTGATTCCTCCTGCAGAAACGTATCAATGGTGTTAGTGAAAGGAATTAATTTGTTGCTAAAATTACCTACTTTCTTTCAGCAGCAAGGGATAGTTATTGGAAGTTGCAGTAACACTTTCTCTAGCAGGGTCTGGTGGGGGGGGAGTCTGAGTTTGTAATTTTTATTTTAGGAAGAAGGTATTTTGACGTGGCTCTGTTGTGTGTGGGTGTTGTGCAACATCAAAGCCGGGGACCCGGGGCTCCTGTGCTGAGGTGTCAGTAGGTCAGTGACAGTACACTGCTCTTGATCTTTTAATCATGAGCTAGCCAAGAAAGAGAATCGAATGTTTTTATGACTCAGAACGCAGAGCAGTGTCACCTTGTCGAGAGCATTAAGTTGCAATGCTGTCAGCCCTTGGGGAAGTTTTTATGTACTGGCAGAGCTTTTCCTGTTCTGGACTCCAGCACCCACCTTGCAGCTGGAGCAGGGAGATTCCTCTGGCAGCTTCAGGTTGGGCACACAAAATGCACAGCACGTGATCTGTGAGCATCAGTGAGACGTTTTGTTGGCTCCAGGTGTTGTAAGAATTCGGCAATAGCTGCAGAGGAGGAATCCAGCTGGCCAGAATTGCGCAACAAATTCATTCTTTTCATGGTTTTTAATTTGGTGGCGGGAATGGCGGAGACTCGCGACAAAACATTTTTGGCCGAAAAATTCAAATTCATTGTAATCCCAAGTGTTTGTGGGAATGTATCCTTTTGAAATTGCAATAAAGCAGACCTCTGGAAACTGCTTGTTTCCTGCTGGCTGAGCTTGGCTTGGCAGTGGCACACAGAGCCTCCGTGACATTGCTGTGATCCCAGCCGGGGAGGTGTCAGGACTGCGCTCCCTGTTCCCAACAGGATTTCCCAAAGCCTGAGCCTCTTCTGCTTTCACCCTGCCACACTTGGTCCTTTTGAAAAGCCAGGTGCGTCCAGAAGCCACTGCTGAAACTCTTAGAAACTCTTAGAAACCAAGCCTTAATTGTCACATATTACAAAAACTATTTTGATTTCCTCTCCTGTGGGAAGTTTTCCAATATCGGTCTTCTGTTCCTCAGAATTTCTTGCTATATAATATTTTTATTTCTTCTTTTGTAAATCCTGTCAATAAATGAGGGAGGGGAGTGACAACGCTTGTGCTCTCAGGGCTGACTTGGCTGAGTTATGTTAATTTTTTGTCTCTACTCACATTATTCAGTCACACGCACAGCTTTGTTTTGGGTGCGAGGACGGCTGGAGCAGGAGTGACCTGTGAGGCCACTCGCGGTGACACAAGGCAGTGGGCAGGTGACAGCTCCATTCTTGGCCCTGAATCACAATAATTTCACCTTACTACTTGCAGGCTGTGTGACTGAAGTGCATAAAAGTAGCGTTAACCCCAGTTATTCAGAATTCATCATTTTGCAGGGGTTTAATTCCATGAAAAGGTTCTAAAAAAAAAAATCGTGCAGACTAGAGCGATGTCCCTTGCAATGATGTTTTACCATACAGAAATTTGGTTCAGAGAACCCAAACCCATCGGTATTTGTGCAGAAACACCCTTTTATCCTGGAGTGCTGTGTTTCTGGAATTTTTTGGGTAAGTTTTCCAAACGCTCACCTGCTCAGGGTGTCCAGCACCTTCTGCTATTTTACCTTGATTTTGCACCAGGCTCAGTGTAGCAGGGTGAACGTCACTGCTCTGAATATTTGATGTTGTCACTGGAAAAGTCCCAGCTGGAAGGTGCTCCTTTAATGGCTTTTGTTTGGTCTTTTTTTTTAATAAAGAGGCAGACAAGGGTGAATGTGACCTGCTTTGAGTCAAGCAAGAAGCTGAGAGGTTTTTAGAAAAATTTTATGGTTATGTGAACATTTTTAAGTTTCTGAACTTTTCAGTGCTTTAGACATTAGGAGTTCCAAGGTTTTTTAGCACTTGAGGTAATGTTTTTACCAGGTGTAGAGGTTCATTTACGTGAAAATATTGTAGAGTCTTGTTTCTTTCAGGTTTTTCCATATGGAAACAGGCACAGGAACATGTCACAGTGCAGGTACCAAATACATGTGCCTGACTGTAGAACTCAGATAATGAACCTTTATCTGGAGTGTAATTATTGTTGATATCATTGAACAGGAATTGCAAAACATCCCAAGATATGTAGAGGTAAAGAGAGTTTAATATTTAGGATTTAATTGCTTTTTCTAAATTCTGTAGTGTTGTCAGCCTGTTACTTTCCTTCATTTCTATGTGTTCTAGGGATTATAATTCTGTTTGTGACTGTTTCTTTCAATGTTTTACTCGATTTCTTTTCCAATTTTACTTTGGCAAATTAGACTTTACCAGCTTCTTCACAGTGATCATAGCAGTGCTTGAATATTAGACTTGGTTATGCATTTTGAAAGAGTAGAGTCTGATGGAGGAAAAATTAATGTGAGTGTCCTGAACATACTTCAGTGGTGCTCGGTTTGGAAATGCTTTTCCTGGTGAATCAGCCTTTCTGTTGCTTTTGTTTGGGCTGATTTTTTTTGTTGCTCTTGTTTAAAAGCCTTGGTGACTTCAGTTAAGTCAGTTTGAGAACAGTTTAAAAGCACTTCCACACCAGTTTTCATTTCCAACTTTAATTTTAAAGTGTGTTATGCATCTGTGCTGTGGATGGAACATTGAGGTTTTAACCCAGGGAAAAAGCCAGCAGAGATGACAAATCTTTGAAGAGCTCTCATGAAACAGGTGCTTTCTCTAGGACCTCTCTCTTAGAACAGCTTTTACTTCTCTGGTGTAGAGCACATCTGTACTCAGCAGGCAGGTTGGAAATTTCACAGATATCTGTAGCTTCCAGATGTCTTATAGGAAAAGCAATAATTATTATTATTCTAATAAGAGGAAACATGAAGGGCTTTTTCCTTTGAAGCGCGTAATGCTTTCTGTGTGATCTGATACCCTACACAGTGGAACAGTTGTACTCATTTAGAAAATGTCTTTGTTGAGGCAGCTCTTTGGAGTTTAATAATACTTCAAGGTGGATCTGATCTGTCAGCCTCAGCCCTTGTGCCCTGTTATTTCACAGACATCTCAAGGAACCTTGAGATGAAGTGAGAGCGTTGAATGCTATTGGCTTTTTAAAACAGTGTAACAGAGCTTTCCTTTTCCTTTAGAACCATTTAATTTTTTTGCTGTACTATTTGCAGCCCATATTGACTCAAACCCCAAACCAAACAAGGCAAGCCCACTGCTTTTTCTGGCAAAATAACCTTCAGCAGAAGTTCAAACTGGAATTTGTTGATGGTGCTGAGGAGGGTGGGCGCAGCTCTGTTCTTCTGAAGGAGCCTTCTGTCAGACCCTTAAGGATGACAGCAAAAAACCCCCAATTTTGCTTTCACTGTAGTTTTGTGCTATCCTCTACCACTTTTTCTGTGGCATCCCCGAACGTTTACAGCCATATGCAGAAATTGAAGGCAATCCCTGAGTAGTTCTCCAGGTTGTCCCAGGTCTGGCTCATGCTCCACCGCCTCCTCTGCAGCACCAGCCTTGGCTCCTGCTCGTGCAGACACTTGCAGCTCTTTTGGAAGAAGGGTTGTGTGTGTGTGTGTGTGAAAGGCACAGCCCAACTTTTTAACTTGCCTCATTGAAACTAAAAATGAGTGGGGTCAGCAGAGCCTGTCTGTCATTTGTTGTTCCCTGCAGGGGTTGTCGTCATGGCAAAATTCAGACTGAAAAATTCTTGGCCAGCCCAATAGCTTGGTGTCTGTGCACAGCTGGGGTGGTTATTGCTGGATGTTGACAGCAGTTTAGTAGCTGATTTTTTGGCTACTGAGAGATTTGGCTTCTGTTACTGTGCTGCTCCATTCTGCTTTGGAAGTCAATTATCCAAACTGTCACACAGCAGGAGAGGGGCTGGGGCTGTTGGAATCACAGCTGCCTGAAATAATTTAGCTCAGGTGAACCTTAAACCCCCTGGCTGGGAGAAGACAGGGAACACCAGTTTTATTCTGTGTGGGAATGCAGTGATCTAGCAATCCGTGTCAGAGACAAAGCAAAAGCTTTTGCCAGGCCCTGGCAAAAATACCGAAAAGGCTGCAAGTTCACCTCCCCCTGCTCCTTTGCTGTGACTGTCCTGCTCGGGAGGTTTCTTTGCCAAAGCCATTTACTGCCTGGCATTCCTTCTCCCAGCTGTTGTCCTGATGGTCCGTGTGAATGACAAAGGTCACCTATTCCATGGACCCACTTGGAAGCCTAGCTGATGTAAAAGCACGTCTGAACCAGAGTGAAATCCACACAAATACTCATCTCCAGCAGTGTCTCTTCACTCCTGCTGTTATATCAATGCACTATTTCCTCAAAACACGTTTTTATTTAGCTTACAACGAAGTTTAATATTTCCCTCAGAGAGTAGGGGATTGGTTGTTCCACGTGAGTAATCCCACAGCATTGCCATTTCATTTTCCTAGCACTTGTGTAACAGCCAAGGTATTGTGACATTTATAATCAACAAGAATTCAGATCTGCTTTAGGGCACTGGGCTTTTTTTCCTCCCCCTGAGTAAAGTGAGGTGTTTTTTTTCTTCGCTACATTTTCCCTGATTTGTGAAAGAGAGGAAACATTAATATTTGAGAAGCAGCGCTCATTTTTTCAGCAGAAAGCACAGTTTGAAAAATATGAAACAGGTTACAGCAATGAGTTATCTTCTTATTCATGGATGAGAAGCTGTTCTCCCTCAGATCATAGAAGATCATCTAAGGCCTTGTGATGTTCAGCGCAGCACATCTTCATCCAACAAGTGAGGTATCTCTCTTCCTGCTGTCAAATTATTTTGGCTGATCAAACTTCCCTGGGCCTTGGAGCTGTGTGACAGTTGCTGCAGTGAGAGGGATGTTGCTCAAGGAGAGGAAGCTGCTGTCAAACTTGGGAGAGAAAGGATTCTGGCAGTAATAGGACCATGAAGTTCAGGATTGATGGTGCTGGAGAAACAGAAGGGGAATTTTCAGAAATTTCATTTTGACCTTTATCACCAGAAGAGTGTGAAGGAAAAAAAATTTGCTTTCCGCCCACCAAGTGTGGCATCCTGGTAGCAGAGAGTTTGTCAGCACGGCGAGGAAATGTTCATGCAATCCTGCTGAACAGCGTGCTTGGCATGGCAAGAAATGCCAAAAACGTGACACTTGTGGCACAGCCAGCACAGGGTGGTAGTAATGAACTCATCCCAAACAGATGTTTCTCTATATATGCCTGCATTTTTGTTTCATAATTAACCCATTCCTGAAAGTTAGAGGTAAATAAAAGTAGCTATCCCATTAGTAATTTAAAAATAAGCTTTTAAACCAGATTTTTTTGGTGTTTCCATTATATATTTTTTTCATGGCAGTATGGTGGGTTAATCAATTTATGTGCTCTAGAAAGGGTTTCTAGCTTGAGTCACTAAAAGTAGTTTGTTTTGGTTTTAATTTTAAAATTATTTCAGGGCCATTAAAGGGTTTAAGGCAAAAACATGAACTCTTTCCTCAATCATATATTTCTCAAGATCAATTATGTTCTCTCATCATAGATTTTGTTCTGCTGAGGTCTCGTTAGAGACTGGAAAATACCAGTCATTGGATAATAAAGCCACTTGCAGTGCCTTTAGCTGAATTCTCAACAGGAAAAGATGTTTATGATCTGAATCTCCTATTTCTCTCATTTTTAAGTGCTCAATTTTCCAGTCCTTTCCTTTCCCCATTCCACCACCCCTTTCTTCTTCTTATAAGGATTTTGCCTGAGCACCATCAGAGCTGCAGCAGATTCATCTTGGTGGGGTTGAAGTTGCAGGTCAAATGTATGAATCAGATATTTAAACCCAGGAATGGGCTCCAGGGTGCTGCCTGGAGAATATTTATATCTGTATTTATCCCAGCTACTCATACAAGTGTTGGTCAACTATGCACGGATTTCAGCTCCTTTTATCTCAAGTTTGATGCCAAACTAGCAAAGAAAAGCGTTCCTGCTCCTCTCCCTTTTCTTTCTCTTTTCACTCCATTGAAAATGTTGGCCACAATGAAGATGTCACCCCCCAGGCTGTACCTGCAGCACGGCGCTCTGCAGCAACAGCAGCTCTCTATTATTAGGCAATAATTCAAGTGAATTTATAACTGTGGGTCATTTCCATACATTAGATATATTTAAAAGCATACTCTTATTTAATTTGCATAATTAATACTTATACAAAATTCTCCTTTTCTGAGCTCAAGTGTGTTGAATGTTACTGGAGCTGCGTTTGCAGGGTGCTGAGGGAGATGGGAGCTGGGGCCTGCTTGCTTTGATTTGTTGTGGAGAAAAACCCTCCAGCAAAAGCCTTTGACTTCCTGTGTGTCAGTGTTGAAACCCTGCAGGAAAAATGCACTTTTTCTAAGCCAGCAACAGCTTTATTTCTGGAGCCTGTGCTGTTGGGATGTTTGTGAAGTCAGACCAGGAGCTGGGTTCTGCATATTTTTCGGTGTGACAGAGAAAAGTTTAATTGATTCTTTATTAAAATCTTAGCTGCTAAAACCCTTCCAAAAAATGATGCTGGTCTAAAACATTTCCTGAATTATCTCCAGGCTTTGAGAAGTATTTATATTTTCCTTGTTGTAAGACCTAAGCTGGGAAACTGGCAGTTGGCTTTTAAATTGTTGTCATATAGTACACTCCTAATGAGGCAGGGATGTGTTTTGTATTTTAAAAGGTGATTGTGGTGCTTAAAAGAACCATTTTTTTTTCTTCATTAGATGACAGAAAGTCTCCCACCAAGATATTTTTGGTATAATCTCTTAAGTAATTGATGTATCCTCAATTAGTGTGTAAGTAACACAGCCAACAAGTTACCACAGCAGCAGAATTTTCAAATGATGTTAAATGGCATTAGACCAAAACATTTACCCTCTTTCCTCAGGAATCTTTTATAAAATAAATAATGAAGAGTGTAAGTACTGAATGTCACGGGTGGGCAAAGCAGTAAATTTCACTTTGCCTGTGAATGTTGCTTTGTGATCTGCTGCTGTCCATCAGAGATCTCTTTGGTAAAAAAGCTCCTTAGTGAGACATGGAAGAATGTGAAGTAGAGGGAAGCAGGAGAACCAGTTTTGGTTTTTATTGGTTAAATGTAGGTCCATCGGATTATACCCTCCATCAGGTGGATGGTGTGAAAAACATCATTGCAGGAGTTCTCTGCACTGTCTTTCATGTGTCAGCCCTGCTTCAACAAGAACAATGTCATTTATCTTCCATTTATCTGGAAGATAACAAAGCACTGAACAAAGCTGTGGGAGCTGCAATAGCAGGGGCTGGAGGCAACAGTTGAGGCCTTGCTCCTTTTATATAATAAATTAGTCTCAGGAACCTTCACTCAGGAGTGGAAGGTTTCACAAACCCTTATAAAAAGGAGTGCCTCTTCTCAGGAAGTTCCTGAGATCTGAGCAGGGACTCCAGATACAGACACTTGTGTGTTTTCCTGCTGGATCTTGTCTCTTGAAGCATCCTGACTCGTGTCCCTAGGGAGCCTGTGTCCTTAAAACAGGACTTGGGCTGCTGCTGGGGAGCAGAGACCTAGAAATGGGGTAAAACCCCGCTCAGGTTTTGTGCCTTGCCCAGTGGGGCTTTAGTTCTCTTTGGGATCCAGCCTCCAGCTCTTGTTTTCCCAGCTTTATCAACTTTTCCCTTGAGACTGTGAGGGTTAGGAGGAGAAGGGTTAACTTGCTGAGGAGATATTACAGACACATGCCCTAATTGTAGGTGCTATTATGAGAGTAAGGCTGAGCTGTGATGAATTAGGTAATTCCCTCTCACACGAGAAGAGGGATGAATTCTTAATAGCTGAGAACTGGAAGGCAACCTTATTTCACAGGCAGAGGGAAAACGGGCTCCCAAAAAGGCCCTGTCAGAGTCCCTGGCTCATCACGCTGTTTTCTGGAGGTGGGAAGCAGGTGAGAGTCTGATTGAGAAGCTTTTTATGGACTTAACCATAGCTGAGAAAGTTGAATCATGGCATTCCATCTTCCTCGTGACTCCGGCTCTCTGACCTCAGCTTCCTTTTAGAGACAAATCATTATTGATCCACCAGAATCCTTCTTAGAAATCATTTCGCATCCCCCTCATCAGGAACTCCCTGAAGGCAGATTGTTCTGCATGGATTTACAAACCATTGCAGATCACACGACCCTGCACCTCTCACCTGCTCATTTAAAAATGGAGAAGGTGCTTGGAGGTGGAGCTGGCTGTGGGATAAATCCTTAACTGATGTGTTTCTCCTTGGGAAGGTGGTCTGCAAGGAAAAGTTACTTCCTTTGTAAATATTGATGTGCTGTTATTGGAATGGGCCCTGGGAGGTAATACAGATGTGGTAGGAGTGCTTGAGGGGACAGGACAGAAAAAGCTTTTAAAAGCTGACTGGGAGCCTTGTTTTTGGATTATTTGGTGTGACAAGCAAACCTTTTCTTTGGCCATTTCTTAGGAAGAATGAGTCTCAGAAGAACGGCAAGTAAGAGTCAGGAAAAATCTTTTGCAGTTCTCTTTTTGCCCTCTATCTCAGCCCTTTAAAACTTCAGGTTTGTTTTTATCCCTCTCTGGGACTCCCTGTGCAAAGCTGGTGACTTCTGCCTGCTGGGGCCTTGCTCTTGTGTTCCTTCTTCTGGAAGCTCTGGAGCCTCTGTAGGAAATGCATCTTCTTTGTCTTCTGCATGGTTTGTACATTTTTAGGTGCTGACACAGTGTAATTAAAATTGAAGAAGGTAGGGAAGGCATTTAGAAACAGTAATTACTGGTATGTCAGTAACAAAATTAGTGGGAAGTGAGTGTGAAAAGATAAATCATCCTTCTGTGAGCAGCTTTAGTAGATGTCTGTGCCTATGGGCTTAAAATGTTATGTTTGAACTGCAGGACCACAGACGTACCTGTAGCTGCCACTAATGATAAAAAGTCTCTTAATGATCTCAGTGAGGGAATTAGCTGACCTTTCCTTTGCATATTAAATACTCAGAAATTAATTGATCACACATCGATATGCTGGTGCTTATCGTGCACGTCCGGTGTGGGTGGCTGCATCACAAGAGGTGTGGGCTGTGAAAGCATCTGTGCAGGTCTGCTCTGGGCTCCCAGAGAAAAACCCTTCAGCTCTGCTGAATATGGATGAGCCTCGCTTGCTGCCCAGCCCCGAGCCTGCAGGGCTGTTTGAACAGTTTTGGCAGAACTTGGTTTTCCAGGATCAAAGGAACCTGAGCCAAAGCTTAGCTCTGCTCTGGATGCTGGTCCTGCAGCGCTGCAAAGGAATCCAAATAAGACTCAGTTTGCTTTGGGGCTCTATAAACCTGCCTGTTGTAGCCGAGTTTCAAAATCAGTTTATAGTCAAATAGTGCAGGAAAATAAGTGAAGGTTTCTTTTGCCTTTTGTCGTTGTTTGTTATTTTTTTTTAGAGGAAGATGTTGGATTTCTTTCTTCCTTTTTTTGTTTTGTTTAAATGGAGCTGCTTGGATCTCTGTCAGGCGTGTTAAGTACATAGGCAGTTACTATGCCCTGATCATTCAGCCTTGGCAATCAAATCTTCAGAACTTAAAAATTACTATTTTGATTTAAAAAAAAAAGCTTCAAACTTGCGTTAGTTAACTACATGTTTAAATCTACTTTTGGGTTTAAAAAAGCTTTATAAAGACATGAAATGCTCTGCAAAAGCTATGTACTGAGAATTTTGAAGTCAATACAAGTCCTGACTGCCACACTATTCCCACTGCAGAGAGTCAAGCCTGTGTACCTTGGGAGAAACTCTCCAGGCAGGTGAGCAGCATTCTGAGAAACAAGGGTTGCAAACACGTTCCAGTCCAAATTCTGATTGTGTGAAATCAAATTGGGCACTGAAGAGGCTTCAAACCCTGAGAAATGTCTGATCAGCATAATGAAATCTTGGGAGCTGCAGCTCATTTTGCCTCTTTCTGCTGTTGGAACCAGAGCTGACATGAACTTTGTTTGCACTGAAGGATCCAAAGGGAAATATTGGATTCTGACCCTGCAATGAGTTTTGCATGGGCTCATTACCACTTAGACAGATGGGATACATTAGAGTTTCCATTTCTTGTTTCACTGGACTAATAAATGGTAGCTTTTTTAATAGTTTATGTTCATGAAACACTATAATTTTTATTACGCTTCAGTGAGATTTGCAAGCTGCCATTGAAATGAAAACCAAAAAAAACCAAAAAAGACCCCAAAAAACTAGCAAGTGATTGTAAAGCTGAAAGAAGATTTTAACACTATTCAGCTCAGATTATCTAAGATAAGGTTTAATTTTGCCACTTCCCTTTCCCTCTTCAGCAACTTTTCCCAGGAGCTTGTGCCACTACTTTGTCTTTGGGCTGTGTGCAAACCACCCAGGCTTTGCTCCTCTGCGTTTGAGGGCAGTGATCCAGGCAAATGTTGGTATTCCAAAGGGAATTCTGAGATCTCAGGTGGTCTCTTCTTCCCTTTTTTCTTCTTCACTACCGAATAAATTCCCTTGTGGAGTCCTTGCACTCAGTGGCAAGGTGAGTAACCTGCTGATTGTGTGATGGGGCGGGGTGAGGGCTGATTGCTCCATTGTGGTGCTGAGCCCCCCCGAGCAGGGGGCTGCAGGCTCCCAGCAGAGCCTGCATCTCATCCCGACCTCCCCACGGGCACATCAGCCCTCCTTTGTTCCCTGCGTTTGATTTAAACCCCTCTGCTGCGCGCTGAAGGCGCAGCAGGAACAATAACTCCCGCGAAGCAGTTCATAAAGCTGAAGAGTATCGATCTGTGTCCCATAGAATTAGAAATTACTGGCTTGGAGAACAGTTTGCTGCTCTGAGGATCCCTGCTTTGTCTTCGTGTACAGTGTTAAAGTTGTAAAGTCTTACCATGATAAATGACAGCTTCCTTCTACGTCTCCCTGCCGGGAGGTTGCAGCCAGGTGGGGATCGGTCTCTTCTCCCAAACAACAAGCGATGGAACAAGAGGAGACGGCCTCCAGTTGCACCAAGGGAGGTTTAGCTTGGATATTAGGAAAGATTTCCTCACTGCCAGGGCGGTCAGGTGTTGGAACAGGCTGCCCAGGGCTGTGCTTGGATCATCCTGGGGTTCAGAAGCCGTGTGGATGTGGCACCTGGGGCACGGGGTGGTGGTGAACAGGGCAGTGCTGCATTAACAGGTGCCCTCAATGACCCTGGAAGTCTTTTCCAACAATTCTATGAGTCCCGTTGGTTTCTTATCCCAAGCTTCCACGTCTAGAAAAGTCGGACTGTTTATTTCTGTACTCTCTCAGTGAACAGCTCCTGTCTCAAATATCGAGTGTTGAGGAAGCTGCTCACCACAGCTGTGCTGTGCTGCCACTCGAGCGACAGCTTTTGTGTCCTGGTCCCCTGTCACAGCTCCTGTGTCCCACTGGAGGTGAAAACCTGGGGGTTGGGTTTGGCTATATTATGTTTACGTTGGTTCTAAACCCACAACAAATTGTTATGAATGACAAAAAGCATCTTCAGATGCTCCAGGAAAGCTCTCTGAGGAGGCAACATTTATTATTGCATTGCACAAATTCATGCATGGACTGTGAGGAAGCAGTTTTCATTAAAAAAGGAAAAAAGTAGGAATCCTTTTTTTACCTCTGAGGGAAAATATCTGCATCGTGCAGAGTATTCCTTTGCAAGAGGATCCTGGTTATAGGATATTACAATAAAATACACATTTTCCATTTGGCAGCAGTGAGTATGGGTCACTTTGGAGATCTAGGAAAGCTTTTTATTTTGCTAGTTTAAGGGGAATAAAAGCAAGTAAATGAAAGGATGAAGACCAAGGCTGCTGGAAAGCTTGTTACTGATTTGAAATGGTCATTTTGAGACAGTTGAAAATGGACTTACTTAAAAACCCAAAACAATCACCTTCTCCCCTTGCTCATCCAAAAATTGGCCATTTTGTCCATTTACGAGTGCAGCTCAATCTCAAGCAGCGAGAGTGAGAAGTGAGAGTGGAGTGTAGCAAGACAAAACGTCCACTATTAGGCTAAAATGTAAGTACCAAAAATGGGAATAGAGAAATTTTAAGTGAAGTTAATGCATCCTTGCTTTGAAATGTGGTGCATTCTGTTATGTGTGGCTCTGGTGGGAAATTTGATCTGTTCTTTTGGCCTGTGGAAACAGGGCTGGTGAAGAAATATGCCTTTTTGTGAGAATACCTGGGTCCTTGTTAACCCTTTTACTCCTTAAACTCATGTTGGAGATTTATCTGGAGACAACGGCCACGTGTCCTCAGTGGGAAATAATCAAACTGTCTGACAGAAATGCTTTGAGTCCAGGGGTTGAATGGACCATAATTAGCTTGGTCCCCTATGGATGGAAAACTTTACGGCCTTTTATATGCTGGAAATCAATCCAGCCTTTTTCATAAGCGTATATTTTAGTGTGCCACCATAAATGTATCAAATAGTAAATATAATGTGCTATTCATGTGAGAAATATTCGGGGGAATGTGTTCCTTGGAGCCCTTGGCACTTAACACAACATAGGAGGTACTGTTTGGGAGTGAGATTTACTGCTAAGGGAACAAGTAATTATGAAAGTCTGCTGAGATTGAAAATATTACAAATTTTGCTGCTTTTTTGCCATGGCAGTTTGTACTTATGGTTTTCCCTTAAACAACTTGAGCAGTTCTGTGCTTTTCTGTTTGTTATTTTTTTTTTTTTTGTAAATTATACCTCAAAACCAAACCGAGAAGCTGCCAGGAGACTTAATTGGGCTATTCCAGTACCTGAAGGAGCTACAGGAAAGATGGAGAGAGACTTTTTACAAGGGATGGAGGGACAGGACACAGGGAATGGCTTCCCACTGCCAGAGGGCAGGGATGGATGGGATATTGGGCAGGAATTGTTCCCTGTGAGGGTGGGGAGGCCCTGGCACAGGGTGCCCACAGAAGCTGTGGCTGCCCCTGGATCCCTGGCAGTGTCCAAGGCCAGGCTGGATGGGGCTTGGAGCAACCTGGGATGGTGGAATGTGTCCCTGCCCATGGCAGGGGGTGGGACTTGTTGGAACTTGGTGATTTTTAAGGTCTTTTCCACCCCAAACCTTTCTGTGGTTCCATCCTGCTGTTTGTCTGAACTCATGGTCAGAGGACGGATCACGGCTGTTGGACGCTGTGGCTCCTGTGGGAGCAGAATCCACCAGCAGCATCCTGCTCTTGGGCAGCCTTTATTTTCTAAAAGTGCTCCCAGCTAAGGATGGTGCACAGAGATGTTTCCCAGCTCCCAGGTGGAAATGATAACGGAGTTACAGAAAAGGGAGTGGCTTCTGGTGGAAGTGAGGAGAGGCTGTGCGCGGCTTTTCAGCCGCAGGTCGCAGTGGTGTTCCAGCTGCCTGGAAAAGCAGCTCTTCAGGGTCTCTTTGCAGCCTTATTAGAGGTGGAGAAATGGCTTTTCTGGGAGTGCTGGAGGTGTCTGAGGAGTCGTCTTCAGTTCAGGCAGTGAATCGAGCCAGGCTGCAAACCAAAACCAAGCCTTGCTTATGTTGCACATTACAGGGATTAGAGGTACCCGTGAGCGGGGCTTTTCTCACAGCTCATTAACTGCAGGAGTGGTGACAGCAGCGGGGAAAGGCCTTGAATTTTTGTCTGGAGGGATCCATGTGGGCAAACCTGGGATGATAATGATGCCATTCCTTATAAATAATAGGTAATGCCCAACACAAGCAGTGTCTGCAGAGCTTCCAGGCTGAGTTTGGGTGGCAACCCCTGGTTCCAGTTTATTTTACTTGCTGCAACCCTGATACATTTCTGGATTTGCCTGCAGTTGCTGAGAAATAGTTATGATGTTTTGCCAGCTTATGTTTGTTTTCTCATTTCTCCATGTCGTGAAGACCATTAATGAAGTTTTATGTTGGTTTTCAGCTTCTTTAATTTGGCACGTGGGTGCTCGTCGTGTAAAGTTAGATATTTGGCATCAAGTGGAATTTGCAGTAATCTTAAAGCATTTTCATCGTATAATCATCACTGATAAATTCCTCTGAGCACCTTGTGCAAGCCTTTCTAAGAGTCTGTGAATGCTGAAGCCTCTGAGGATCTGGATGTTGATGGTCTCACATGAGGGCCAAAAATCCCTCAAAAATGTAATATGTCACTTACAATTCCTTATATCACATATCACAATGTGATATATCTGCATTTATTCTGTGAATGACACATTTTATCAAAAAAGGTTATTCAAGGCCTCCAAATCACTTTATGAATAGCATTTTTGCATGTATTTGCATTTAATATCTCTAATCTCTGGTACAACAGAAATCATGTTACGTTTTCTGTAGTTGATGGCAGGGGTTTTATTCCCTTGGATCCCTCTTCCATTTTTCTCTTGTCAACATGCATACTTCATCAGAACGAGAAGACAAATATATTACAGAGTTAGAACATTTAAAACAGGATCATTTTCTGCCTGTATTTCCTCAAGCACTCGTTCATGTGCTTGGAAATTATCTTGAACAATGGTTTATGGTGCTATGTACCCTAAACTAGAGTTGTTTTCTCTGCACAGAAAGACAAACTAAAAATCTCTAATCCATAATAAGGGAACTTTTTTATTGAAACCAAGATGTTTTACAGAGGGAAAACCCCCTTGTCAGAGAAAATTTAAGCTGAAATATGTTCTAATGGTTGTGAAAATAGTGGTGACTGATTATGAAAGTCTGCTAAGATCGAAAATATTACAAATTTTGTTGCCTTTTGCCATGGCAGTTTGTACTTATGTTTTTCTCTTAAACAACTTGAGCAGTTTTGTGCTTCTCTGTGGTTTTGGTTTTTCTTTGGCAGGGGGGGTGTGTGTGTGTGTGTTTTTTTTTTTTCTCTAATCCATAATAAGGGAACTTTTTTTAAAACCAACATGTTTTACAGCGGGAAAAACCCCTTGTCAGAGAAAATTTAAGCTGAAATATGTTCTAACGGTCGTGAAAATAGTGGTGACTATTATGATATGATTATGAAAGTCTGCTAAGATTGAAAATATTACAAATTTTGTTGCCTTTTGCCGTGGCAATTTGTACTTATGGTTTTCTCTTAACTTGAGCAGTTTTGTGCCTTTCTGTTTGTGGTTTTGTTTTTTTTTGGGGTGTGTGTGTGGGTTTTTTTTTTTTTTCTCTAATCCATAATAAGGGAATTTTTTTAAAAACCAACATGTTTTACAGAGGGAAAAACCCCTTGTCAGAGAAAATTTAAGCTGAAATATGTCCTGATGGTTGTGAAAATAGTGGTGACTGATGGGTATCTTGAGATAAGGTGATTAATGGGAAACTAAGGTAGCATAACCATCTTTTGTGCTACTGCCCTGAGGAATAAAGTTGTTTTTTCCCATTTTTTCTCCTTTTGCAATACAGCAAACCCCCATCCAACGCCCCCGTCAGAGGGGAAGCAGCACACTTGTCCTACTTTTGGCTCCTGGAGCACGTGGGGAACACCTCCAGACAGCAGGACGTGTTTTGAGGGCAGCCAGGGAGGAGCTGGGGTGGGATGGTGATGCCTTTTCCTGGTCTTAGAAAATTGAAAGCCCGGCACAGTTAAGGGATGAGGGGTTTTTACCTTGGTATTTAATAAGGATCCTTTGGTGCACCATTCGCCGAAGTGGAAGGCGCTGCAGTGCATGATGCACACCCCCACGATAAATCACATACGCAATTTATAGACCTTACAAATTAGCATATCTAACAAGGGTGCCCAGTGAGGGGCTTGGGTAAATGGTGTGACATCTCCCCATCCACGGAATTCCCCCCTGGATGGGCAGAACCTCCAGTTTTCAGGATATGTTCTAGAGAGAACCTTGCTTTCCCCAGACAGCGTAGGGTTTTCCGGCCTCCCGCTGCGAGGCCTTTAGGAGGTTTGGTCTCCTGGCTTAACAAATCCCAGGACTATGCTAAGTTATCAGACTTAAGGAATCACAAGTAGGTGTGCTAGGAGTTCTGGGGGATACATAAAAGCTATAAAAATGGNGCAAATGTCCTTGGTTCTTCGGGCTGCAAACGGTGTGTTTTGTCCAGCCAGGCCGGGAGAAGAGCTGTTAGCACTATACAAGAAAACCAGAGTTACAAACACACTAACGCAGTATAAAATCTAAAAAATATGAAAGTTAAAACTAAAGGTATCAGCATCACGGGGCTCAGGGGGCTGCGAGCAGCTCCAGGGCTGCCAGGAGCAGCTCCAGGGCTGCCAGGAGCTGGCGGTGGCAGCTGCTGGGTCCCCAGAGGGAGATCCTGCCAGTGCCACCACCGTGGGAAGAGCGGAGACGTCACGGCAGGGCCTGGCCAGGAGAACCCAGTTTATCCAGGCAGAGTGTTTCGGGATCCGTGTGTAGGTGGCTTCCTGCTGGAGCCTGAGGAGCTGTCAGCGTTGCCTTTTTGTGACAATGGTGTGGGGGAAAGCTGTGCGGGAGAAGGCTGGAGAGCTGAGGAATGGTTTAAAATACTTCTCCTTCACCCTGTGCTGAAAGAGCCCTGCTTTGCCTTTAGAGAGGTTCTAATCACCTGGTTTGTAAAGAGAGGGTTTGCTGGCGTGCTCCAGGGAATTCTCTTAGGAAGATGTTGCAGGGAATATCTTGAGGCAACTTAAAATCCCAGAAACAAACCAATATTCTTCCAAACAGCTCCTGTAAGCATTTTTTTCATAGGTCCATCTGAGGGTAAAAGGAATAGTTTAGGAATGGAGTTACCTGTCAACCACAAGGAGGATATTCACTATCCATTATATTTCTTTTTCACTAATTCATTATATTTGAACTGATAAAGTGTCCTGTTATCTGATTCTGAATCATAAGAATTCACCTTGAACCACTTCTGGATGTGCCATGGAAATAATTTCAGTATGTTATTTATTAAAGAGAATTTAAATTGACCTTTTTTTTTAAACTTGTGTAATTAATGGGACTATACTGGCAAGATACCTTGCAATAGTTCAAGTTTGTAGCATTTGTAACTGATAACAATCTCTAATGAATAATTAATGTGTGTGCTTCCTGTAAGTGATGGGGAAACCAGCTATCACAACTAGATTGAAGCTAGTTTGGGAAAATGTTGGAAAGCATCTTTGCATAAATCACCTTGCCTGGAAATGCTGTCACCCTACTTTGCTGGTGCTTTGGAAGACCTTAATAGAGAAAATTAATGAATTTTCAGGTAAAACTTTGTCAGAAAAGCAGTTTAACCACAGCTGTGTGACCAGGGAGGTGTTAAACCCTCTCTCAAATCCAGGATGTTTGGATGCACTTGTACCCACCCCTCAGGGAAGGGATATGGATAAAAGGAAAAGCAGGAGTGTTAAAGCCTTGTGGGAAATGCTGGGGGTGCTGCTCGTTCTCTGAATTCCCAGCGAGGTGCTCGTGGTTGTGATTGGGATCTGCTTGCCTGGCAAACTGCTGCAATCTGTGTTTTACAGATTTTTCCTGTGAGAGGGGCTTTAGCTGAGCTGCAGGTCAGCCCTTGGCAGGCCTTGCCCGTGGATGTGACCTTTCCACTGCAGGATGCACACTCTGCTACCCAGCAAAACGAGCTGGCAGCAGAACCAGAGCCCTGTTCTTTTTGGGCTTGACTCAGAGCGAACGCACCGTTCTCTCTGGTGCTTGAGGGAGATTTTCTCTTGAATGAAGTTATTTTCCTGTGCGCATCACCTGGGAATGTTCCCGGTGATGAAGGAGCAGAAGGAAGCACAGAAAAGAAAATTCCTGTCGTTTTTTAATACCTGAAAAAGTACCAGCACAGCCCCAGCTCCCTCGTGGCACGGCCTGTGCAGTCGGAATCGCGGATGGCCGTGTGAACTTATGCTGGAGCAGTGAGCAGAGCAAGGGTTGAAACCTCTCTGTCTGCATTACTGAAAAGGTTAACAGCCTCACTACACGCTTTGGGGTTAATTTAAGGCTGATTCATCTTTCTTACACGAAGCCTTGCAGCTCTGGAAGCTTGTGAGATAGGGCCAAGTTCAGCGCCCAAGCACAGTCTGAACTGCAGTGTAAACTCAGTGCAGTCCTTTTTACCAGAAGAATGTTGCAGGAATTCTCCTTCCTGTGCACACGGCAGCATTCCTTTGTTGCAGTGGCATAAATGTATTTACAGTAAATTGCAGCTAACTCGAATTTTCAATACATATTTTGGTTTTTTCCTTGGGAGGGGACATGGGTGATGTATTGCTCAGCAAATCTGTGAAGCTTCTGAAGAAATGTACTTTGATCAGCATCATTCAGGGAGGGTAACTTCTTTCCCCCTCATTAATTCTGCCTTAAATGTGGATTTTAATGAAAAACCTTGAAAAATGCTTTTGGCTTTTCTTTTTCTTTTGCCTTCAGTCGGTCATTTATATTCTGCACAGACTAGAATAGCACTGTGGGGGGAGCACTTAAATAGGGAGAAGATATTTGTCATCTGTCACACTCTGAAATTAAACTTTTGATATCGAGTTATTGCCTTAGAAATAACTTCAAAAAATTTACATGCAGAGGAAAGTACATGGTGGGGGAAGCTGTTGAACCAGTTATTGCATAACACTGTGTTAAATCCTCTGCCACTGAGCAGCCTTTAAAAATATTTCTTCATGAATAAATTAAAAAATTACATTCATACAATACCCATTTCTCTGACCACTTACATGGATTTCTTTTTTCTATTAACAAAATCACAGAGAGGAGGCTGAGATTTCCAGAGCCGCAGCAGAGATTTCTAATTAGAAATTGATATCAAGTTTCGTTCGGTGCTTTGAAAATTCTTGTAGTACATTTGCATACATTAAGGAGAGAATGGGGCCATGTTCATTAGACAGTTGAGGAATTAGAGCTCATCAGCACCAGTGGCAAGTGGTACAGGAAGGAGGCTGGGAGGAATATTTGCTATTTCATAATGGCTACAGTGGGAAGAATATTTGGACCCAGGCACGATCCTTCTGCTTTGAGGGAAGATGTTGAAGGATTATAAATGAGGTGAAACAGCTTCTCCACAGGGTTGGGATAATGGAACTGTTCCTGGCTGATGAGTTTAGGACCACTGAGGGAGAATGATGGACTCCTCCTTCCCAGAGCCAGTTTTATTTCAAAATTCTGCCTAAAAGCACATACCTGTTGGTGGCTCTGCTCACTAAACCTGTCATTTAGTGGGACAAGTGAGCAACTTGTATTTTGGGCTAAATCAAGTTCTTTGCTTTGTGGTTTTGCTCATCCCCCACGGGGATGCTGTGGTGCTGTTCCTAAAGCAGGGCACAGCAATCCCATTTCCTGGCACTCTGCAGGGACAGATCCCCTGTCTGCTGCAGGGGCAGGAATCAGGGATTGCTACCTGGGAGTGCTGGAAAAGCAGCATTTTGTTAGTTCTTGACTTGTGCTTTCAGATACAGGAAAATATGTGGTTTTTCCCAATAACCCCCACTGTTTTTCCAACATGATTTATGTTTTTTCAGATTTTTATAAGAGTTGAATCTGATTTGGTTTTGAATCAGTTTTTATGAGGTGTTTATTGCACAGCCTTAAACTGTCCAAAAGTGTTCTTGGATCACTGAATTGATCTCTGGGAGAAAACATTCACGTGTCTACAATAAATTCGGCTGTAAAGCTCTGTAACATCACATAGCTGTTATTATCTGAGGATTCTTCTAGCCCAGATAATCTCCTAGAATCAGAAAACCAAATTATTAGAGGAATTGGTAATAACTGTAGTTTATGAAGTGCTGGTAAATACAAACAGTGAAGGAGCTGGCAGATAAGCTGGGTCATAATTGTATCATATTTTTTGGTATTCCAGTTCTGCTGCAAATCCAGCCCCATTTATTAGAAATAAAAGGGAATGTTTAGAAAATATATGTCTGATATGACTGAGGGAAAAATATTACTGTGCCTTTTGAGCTACTGAATTTTCCTATAACCAAAACAATTTTAGAAGAACCAAAGTCCAATCTCCTGGGATATGAGCAGTGTGCAGTCAAATGAAGGTTGGCCATCACCCAGAGTCTTTCAAAATACAGAGCTTTGATTCCAGCACTTAAAATCTTAAATCCCTGTTTCATTATTTATTTTAAAGCTGAATACCTCCAGGGAACAAAATGTTTATCGTCTGAAAGAGACTTACATTTTTTTTCCCCTTTTTTAAATCTGCAAGAGATGGTCTTTGGATAAAAGAGATAAATCAGCATGTCTTAAACCCCTAACCATACCAAAGACAGTGCAGATCAACATCTAAATCATGCTGTACCTAAAGAAATCTGAACACCAAATTCATCTGGATCTATTGTATGATTTGGGTAGAGTTGCTCATTTGTATATTTTACGTTAAATTAACGTGCAGAATAGTCATTGCATGAAATACTTGAGGATTGAAGTCTGTGAAATTTCTTAGGTGGTGAATGCCTTTTTTTTTTTAAGCATGCAAACTCAGCACCTCTAAAATAAAGACAAGGCAGAGAAATACAGAAAACAGGGAAAAAACCCCACCCAACAGAAACCCCCAATCCCAAACCCTTTTTTGCCCCTTTCCTCCATCAGAGGAGGGGCTTTCATTGACCAAACCTCCCCAGAGAAGTCCCCAGCACGTGTTGCTGTGCCAGTCAGGACCCCTGTGTGACAGAGCCAGATGTGCTGGGACATTGCCCAGGTGTCACAATCCGGACACGGCCTGGGGAGGAAAGAGAGAACTGAACTCAGGAGTAATTAGCTAGAAATGCCTTTATTTATTTATATACAGAAGGGTTTTATACCCTAGGTCGTAGAAAGTCATTGGATCTTTGTCAACCACCTCTCAGGGTTATTGGCTAGATCCTAAAAACACACATTTCCTAAACAATCCTTCAGACTAACAATTACAATGTGCAAAACACCTCACAGGTGCAAGATAGAAGAATTATTTACTAAAGCTCTCTAGCTGTTTTGCAGATAGCTCTGTGAGAAAGTGAGAATGCTCACAGACACAGGCAGATACTGAAAAATCTCTCTGCCACCAAGCTTTCAGCGTCCACACCCAGGGACACTTCTACCATCAGCTCTGCTGTTCTCTCATTCCCACCCGGCTCAGGTCCGTGATGAAGGGAGGGCATCACTCACCTCAGCTCTGCAAACAGAACACATGGGATGATTTTAAAATCACCATCTAGGTCTTGCATGACCCAGCAGAAAAGCCGTGTTGTCTGTTTGGTGCCTACAACCCTTTTCTAGCTCCCAGAGTGACTCAAGGTGCCTGGGATGTCATTTTTACTTTAATGTCAGCAATTTTGATAAAAGGAGCACCAGGTTTGCATGTTTCACAACCTGAGTGCTGTGGGGCAGGGTTTTCAGCTCCCATTTCCATCGAGGTCTTGTTTGAGAGACAGAAGAACCTCTTTAGAAGAATATCTTTGGCTCATTTGGTAGAACAAGGGAAGCCACCACTTGCTGATTTTCAGCTCGCCGCCCGATGAGAGCTGACAGTGGATGTGGCACAGCCACGGAGAGGCTTTGCTGCCTGTCTGTCTGACAAACAGAGCTGCCACGCTGGCTGTCAGGTTTGTTTTGTAATGCTGTAATTACAGATATTGAGATCCTGGGGAATTATAGGGAGAAGGAGAAGCATTTCACACTGGGAGCTAAACTTGGAATAATACTGCACTTACGGAAGGTGGGAGCAGTTGAAGGTGTAGGAGAGGTCTGTACCACTATTGGAGGGGAATTTAGGTGAAAATGAAGCCCTCAAAATGACCAGTCAATTAAAAAAGTGATTTCTCTTCCACGGTGATGCATTTTCCAAGAATCACTGGGGTTTCTCTCCTATTGTCCTGTCTCTGGCTCTCAAGTGTTGTGATTTCATTTCTCCACCAGCTTGAATTGTAGCTGGACAGTTCATGACGTGCTTTTTGCTAATGCCACACTCATTCCATATTCAAACATCTGTAAACTTTGTCCTGGGATGCCAGAGCCAAGCAGAGCAGGGTTTTGAGGTCTCTTCCACTCAGATTTCCTCCTGGAGATGTCTTAACACAGCTGATTTTTATTTATCCCTGCTTCACCCAAAGCTCTGCCACCTTTTATGTTAACAGAAGTGCTATGCTTGATTCAAAATCTCCATTCATGCCTATTTCAATAAATTAAATTTCTTTTGTTTATCTTGAGAGATGGTACTGTAGAGCAGCAGCATTTGAGGACATTTAGAAAATAGAAAGTAATTCAGTGGTGGTGCAATGAAGATGTTACTGGAATTTGTTGTAAATTGAAAAACACAGACAAACCTGACCAAGCTACAGTTTTCATTTCGCCTTTGTTCAGTGTCATGCCAAATACTGATGCTCACTAAAATTTAACAAAATCATACAGATCTTCTGGGGATCATTCTCTATACTTATATAAATATGTGTTGATGGATGACATATTTTTCAGCCTGATCCTCATGCATTTGTGCATCAGGATAGGAATCTCTCATTCCAGCCTTTGCAAAGCCCATTTAAAGTATCTTTTGTGAGCTACAGAATAGTTTGGGTTGGAAGGGACCTTCAAGCCCATCCAGTTCCAGCCCCTGCCATGGGCAGGGACACCTTCTTTGTCCATTGACTGAAAAAGTGTAAATCAAATAAAGGAAATAATGGAAAATCTTAACTATCTGACTGCAAGCGTGCACATACTGAGTAGTGGAAAATCCTGCAAGTGGAAAAGCTCTTTTTAGGTGTTGGGATAATTGTACGTTGCTCGAAACACGCCTAGAACAGTTTAAACAGTTATTATAGAGTGTTGCCAGATTTTATCACTGCAGTCATGCATATAGATCAGTGATCCCTGAGCAGCACTGCGAAATGTGTGAATGAGGTGCACTTGCTAAAAATAACCCTACTGAGTGCTGCTCCTAATTGCCATGGAATCCTGGGGAAATGGTACCACTCCAGCAGCACAAAATTGACTTTAAAACGTTCAGCTCCGGCATTACACCTGGGTTTTTAAGAGATGATGAAATATTTGCCAGACCTTGGTCATCAGCATTTAAAAAATAAAGCAAACAATCGCCATCAGATTAAAGCTGGAGCTGTTGTAGCTCTGTTCTTTTCTCACTTTTAAGAAGTGGTGATGGGCTCTGGTTGTGTGCAAACACCTGGTAGGGCTGGAGGAGGCTGGAACTGCTCTGCTTTACCTTGAAAAGCCACTTCAGCAGCCCCAAATATAAAGAGAAATATCTGTGATTTTGTTTTTAAAGAAAAGAAAAAGTTCTCAGGATGTTTGGCAGCAGCTGAGCATCCTGGAGCTGACTGATAGACAGAAAAATGATCCTTTTCTTTCCCTCTCCTTTTAGAATTTCTTGTAATACTCAATCAAGTTTCCCCCATGCCCTTGTGCCCCAAACAGAACCTATTTTCCTTTTCATAGGAAATGGGTTTATTGATGAAGAGCCCACCATTGCCACCTCTGTGACTCTTCCAGATTTTTGGATATTGGATAAATGGGAACTCACCCATTTTGTTATAATTCCATCCTCAGTTCGGGAAGGTGAAACCTTTCCCTCATCAAAACCAGTCTTAAAAATCAATAAGCTTCTTTTCTTTCTAGCAAATTCTTTGATTATCCATTTCTTTATGGTTATTCATATTTTTAGGCAGCTGCAGCAAATGACTGATTTGCAGGCACACTGAATTTCTGATCCAGCAAGGGTTTAAGCTATTTAGGGAAATGAATGAAGCACAAAGGTTTTTATTTAACTATAAATTTTGTATGACTTTAATTTTTTTCACGAGTGACTGGCTTTCTTACATCAAACTCCTTCACAGGGAATCTTACAGCAATATGCAGTACCTTTGACAACTATAATTTTCTAAAAGTCTGGGAAAGCCAGATGAAAGAATAAATAAATATTGATCTGCCTGGGGTTTAAGTAATCCCTGATTAAAGTAAAAATGCATTTTAAAAGTAGCATTGATTACTCCTGGACTCTGGTTTTGTTATCTTTCCCAGGCTGAAAATGTTGAGTCTTTATAGAGTCAGAGGAATATATTGAGAATACCGATGAGACATTTATTTTGATTTATCACCCCAGTATTTGAGCACTTTTATGTTATCCTCTGAATTTATACTCAAAATCAATCTCACAGAAGTGGGAGGACTTTACTGCTGAGGCAAAGGGAGGCAGGAGGTTTAAGGACACACCTCTACTGCTGGGCACAAACAGTTTTTACAACTTAGAGTAAGTGCTGGAAATGGGATTTAGTCAGGATGGAGCCGAGTGTTCCCATCCCTGACTGCATGGAGTCCTGCTGGGAGTCCCCTTCTCGCTCATTTAATTACCCCTGCACCCTTTCCATCCCCTCTGGCAGAGATGTTCTGACTCGCTGTACCCCAAAGCTCTGGCACTTGGGCTTTTCCCCCTGCTGTGTCTCCTCGTTTGCTGTGTGATTCCTGGAGTTACCTGCTGATTTTTGGGACGGGTATCCAACACACGGATTCATTGTCAGCTCCTGGAGAAGACAGATTTGCTTTTTGCTCGGCTCCAGCACCATGTGTGCAATTCAGAGTGAGAGAGCTCTGGTTTTTAGCTGTTTCCATGCATTCCCACAATGGGGAATCTCTGGAATAAACGTGCTAAAGAGATGTTGGTAGCCCAGGTGGTGGAACAGGATGTTTGGCTTGGAACTCCTGCAAGCACTTCTGTCAGCTTAGGATGGGAGGGAGGTATTTTTATCACTTGTAGTGCTTATATGGCACTTCAATCAAGTGGGTTAGGCTGTTTTTTTTTTTTTTTGGCCAGATTTCAATTTAATTCATGATGTGTCACCTCCCTAACTCAGCTTTGGCTCTCCAGGAAGCCGCGTTGTCCTTTTAATTTCTGGCCGAGCAGTTGCGCGGTGGAACCTGGAGAACCCAGGAATGGCTTTTTGCATGTTAATAGCACAACATCCACTCCGTTTGGGCATCCCTCTGCGATGCTCCAAAGAGCTTTGGGGAGCTAGGAGAGAGACATTGCTGTTGAATCTCTGTGTCCTGAAGCTCCATTCCATTTGGGCATCCCTCTGTGATGCTCCAAAGAGCTTTGGGGAGCTAGGAGAGAGACATTGCTGTTGAATCTCTGTGTCCTGAAGCTCCATTCCATTTGGGCATCCCTCTGTGATGCTCCAAAGAGCTTTGGGGAGCTAGGAGAGAGACATTGCTGTTGAATCTCTGTGTCCTCAAGCTCTGGGAGGGAACACTGCTGTGCTCCTGCATAAATGTGCTGGTTTAGGAGAAGGAGCCGTTCCCTGAGCACAGAGGGGCTGTGTTGAACTGATTGCCTGGCAAGCTGTGTCCTGACGAATGTGCTGCACACGGGATTCTGTCTCTGCTGACTTAAAATCATCTCCACAAGGGGCTGAAGTTGAAAATTCCATCCTGGCATTAGATTTGTGACCCAGGGAGACACCTGTGTGTTTGTCCTGATGTAGTTCTTGGAAGAGATGTTTGTTTTCATCTCCAAAAGGAATGCAGGAAAACTTCCATTTATTTAGTGAACATTTTCCCTTCAAGATACTTGATTCTGAGAAAAATTGAGGTTATCAGTTCTGTTGAATATTTGTAGACCTGAATGCTACTACAGAAATAATTATGAGTGGCAACAAATGTGATGGCTTTTGTGTGCATTGTTAGTTTGATTTTTCTGGAATTAGGCAATATTTAATGCGTCAGTTCTATTGGAAGGTGTGCTATATTTTATTTTTTGAAGGTGTGTTAGAATTTACTTTTTTAAGACTCACTTTTAAATTTTCTGTTATGGAATAACACAGAAGAGATGAGCTTAATTTTATTAATTGTGCAATAAACCCATTTGGATTTAAATGAAACCAGCTGCTTTTCAGTGACTGAACTGCCTTTTTCTTTGATTTTACATTCATTATATCCAGTCATAATTTCAATTTCCAAAAGGTGTAAACTGTTTTTTCCTCTGTTTTTATCAGGTCCTGCATGCTGTGACACGAAGATCTCATCGCCTGCTGCGCTATGTTCGTGGTAAGCCTGATTTCCTCCTGTTATCCACGTTGCATTTATTCATTCCAGGGATTATTATATCAAGGGGATATCATGTTATTTTAGCAATCAATCATTTGAAATTATCATAAACACATGGACGTGAGTTTTTTTTCTGAATTAGTGACAAATCCCCAGTTTTCTACAACATCTGGTGCAGGATGAATTTGAAGAACATGTGAAGGATCTGATAATGGCCTCAACATTTCAGTGGTCAGGTTCAAGATTGCAGATAAGGCAGGATGGGGCAAATTTTGTAGTTTTAAGTAATGCAGTGGTATCAAAATTCCTGACAGGTCCCCACATGAGGAGATCTACAAACAGCAACACAAAAAGCCCAGCCTGGGTCCAGTGAGTCCCGTTTTGTCCTGGCTCCAAATCCTCAGGCTCTTTAGCTGTGCTAAGGAATTCTCTGTGGCTGCCAACTTCTTGGCACTTCTTAAAATAACTCGGTTAAATATATTTCCTAAACTCATTTTGTACAGGCGAAAGAAGCCCCTGTGCTGCTCCTCAGCAGCACATGTTCCTTCTCTTTCCCTTCTCCTCCAAATATTAGCAAATTGCCCCTTTTATTATGATGTGAAAATAAACCAGCTTTTGGGAGTAGGCCTCACATTTATCAAATGGTTTTCCCACTGTGTTCTGCCTTTTTTTT
>VZTG01001892.1:247248-314248 GCA_013397845.1 Melanocharis versteri | reverse complement strand
GTTGTGTTTTTTTTTGTTTTGACGGGTTAAATAGCAAACCCCTTCTGCATTTCTGGGTTTACTGATACATATTTTAAAATGGATTATTTTCCCCTGTGCTTTTTACCGGAAGTAGCTGGAATCCTCGTGTGGTTCCACTGTTCTTTTTTCCTTTGATTCCCCACTTTTATATCTTTTTTCCTCCTAAGTTCTCCCTCACCTACCAAAGGATGTTTGAGCTGCTTGATGACCTCCACCTCTGAGAGCAGAAGTTAATAAACAGCTTTCCCTCGCTGATGGGATTAGGGATGTCAGAGGAGTGGCCGAGGCTTTAAGGGACACGGATTTTTAATCTTCTTTCCTGGTTCACCTCAGTCGAGTCAGCCATTGGAAATCTGCCTCATTAAGCTGTCAGGGTAATCAATAGACACGTCCAGCCCAGCCTCCTGCTGTTTCGGAGAGTCAGAAATGTGCTGCAGCTTCCTGGAGGCAAACGTTCAATCCCAGGCGGTGCATTGGCGTTTCAATAATCATCCCCACCTCCCCGGGGGAGCCCGGGGCTTGCAGGGTCTGCAGCAGCCCCTGGTGAAGGGTTCTGGGCAGCTCTGAGATCACAAGAAGGACGAGCCCTCGCTCAGTTGCACGTCACATTTAATTACTCAGCGCTCTGCGCTGGGAGATGATGCAAGAACAAAAGCTTAACATCTGTCAGGTCTTTTAATGCCAACATTTTTTCTTTATTTCCTTTTATTTATTTATTTTTTTTTTGGTGGTGCTGTTTCCTACACTTTCCTGACATTCTAGCAGCTTTCCCATGTAATGCATGACCTTTTTTCCCTACAGTCTCCTGTACAACATGGTGATATTTGGAGCAGTTCTGGGGGTTTGGAAAGGCTGTGAGGATCTCAGCACTGACTCTGAATTTAATTAATCTGGGAGCCCCAGGGAGACAGTTCCTGGCTCCATTAATAACTTCACTTTCTCATTTTCTCAGGTTTAAAACGTTAGACCGGTATTTTGAGGTAGGATAGGAGTGTCCTTCATTTTGGGGTCCATCTAGCAGGGATCCCCTGCGAGCTCTGCAGATGTTCTCTGAGGCACAGCTTCCTGATTTTTCTTGCCACAGTTACTGCAGAAGGCCCCGAGCTTGGCATTGCTCAGCTAAAAGATTTTTCACAACAAATACAGTAAGCCGTTGTCATCTCAAGGGCTTACAGTTAAATTTTACTAATTCAAGTTGCTTTTGAGTCAGGCAAGTCTGACAGTGTTATTGTCTTTTAAAAATACATTTTATCAAGTCTAGCACAAACCACCAGATGAATTGAACTATAACTTTTTGTGATTTTGTTGCAAAAAAACCCCATTTTATGATGTTCAATCTTTCTGTAATGATTTTGAGAGGGAGAAAATTATGATTAAAACAGAGTATTAAAAATTCTGCCCGCAAAATAATTTGTGAAAAGGAATTGCAAATCTAGTGGCAAGAAATCTTTATAGCCAGATAAAACTGCTTGGGGCTTCCTTTTGTTTCTAGTTTATATTCACAATAATAAATGAGGCTGAAGTAGCAATCAGAGAGATCGATTAAAACTATCAGTACGATTGGTTTTAAAAAAGAAAATCAGTTGCCAGTCTTTTGAAAATACTGCAGCACAAGTTTTGCGTTTGGATTCTCTTGGCAAAGAGTTCTGTCCTCTGTGAAGAACTGGTGCAAATAGAAATGGCTTTTCAGGGAACCAAGGGTAAGCCACACATCTACATCGTAAATACCCAGTTCATCTTTCATTATCTAATATATATTCACTCTAGGTGATGCTGAACTTTTCAAAATAGTTTTATTGGGTCGCGGCTTGGTGCAAACCGGCGTCGCTCTCTTTCTGCAGTCCCTGGTTTCTCTGGAGATGCCCATGGCACCCTGAATGGGAGCTGGATTCTCATTCCCCCCTGGCGTGTGGCTGAGCTGATGAATGTGCTGTGGGGACTGTGGTGACTTTGACTCGTTTGTCATCTTTTGCCTGCTGTAAATTTTTATTGGAATTCCCGTGTAGAACGCAGTTTATGTTGCTGAACACAGAGGGAATAAAGCATTGGTGAGGCAGGAGTGGTTCCTCTGCTGCAAATTCCCCTCGCTGTGTCCCTTCCTTGGAGCTCAGGAAGGTTTCTCGTGGCAGGATGGGGCTTAGAATTGACCTTTAAGAAATGCTGTGTGTAAATAAGAGTCGTCGAACTTCTGCAGAGATGGGGCTCTGGATTGCAGGTGTTCATAATCAGATTAATTTACAAAGTAGATCAAGCCAATGAAGGAGGCATGGAAAACTGATGGAGGGCTTATCAAATTAGCTAAGTAGAGCAATTAATCAGGCAGGCCTTAACTGTTTGGTTTCTGTTTTTTTAATTATCCTGTGGAGCAGTTTGCTTTCGGCTTGCATTAAAGGCGGCATTGAGTGCAAGGCTGTGCTTGGGGAGACACTTTCCTTGTTGTCCCCTTGTCACCTCTGTGTCTCAGGCAGTGTCAGCAGCGTGGCACCACTCAGGGACCCGCTGGCATTCCCAAGGCACAGGGCAGGCTCCTGTAAATGAAATTTAAAAAAACGTGTTTAGCATGCTCGGTGAAAATGCCAACGAAAAGGTGCCAACAAAAAGGTACCAACAGTGGACATGAGATTTTATCTAAACAGTAACTTCTCAGTGAAAGTGATCAACAGGCAGCTCCTCAGGAGCTTCTGCTTGCAGTGTGGTAACAATTATCTTTGAGGTATTTAAAAGCACCTTAGAATGATGGTTTTAACAAGTTGGTTTTTATTTCTAATCGAGTTCATCCAGTTTGGGGAGTGTTACACATATTGACACAAATTTTTTGTTTTCCTGACTCCATTTGTAAATGATCTGGTATTTTCAGATGGACTTTTCCTGCCTTTCGCTACAGAAATAAAAAAAAAGGTTCTGTAAGTTTATCCCAAGAATACTTTTCCTCATTTCATTTCACAACAAACCTCTCTGGTAGCTGTCAGGTTTGGCCCTGAGAAATTGGCCTGAGGCCCCAAAACGTTGACATGGAATAGGGAGCAGAGATCTCTCTCCAGACAGGACCCTCCCACTTCCCTTTTCCTTCCATTCAAGAGGTCAAATAATTTCTTTTCCCACATCCACAATGAATCCTAAGGCACGTCAGAAAATGGGGAAGAATGGAAATTGGCACTTCTTCCTCCAAAGCTGAAGAAAGATGATCTGGTGAGAACAAGACCTTCCTTCAGATCTCTCTAAATACTGAGCTGCCTCTTGTGTAGAGGTTAAATAGAAGTTTAAGATCATTCCTTGTGCCTTCCTTTAAAAAATACCCAATGAACGTTCTGGCACGTTAACTTTGGGCATTTATATTTAGGAATCTTATCACAACTTAAAATGCTGCTGTAAAACTGGTTTCTCCTCTCTGTAAGTCCTCAGCTATTTTATCTTAAATATCCAGAAATGAAAATCTTAACCAGGGTTATCAACTTGGGTCAAGCTTTGAAATCCCTTTTAAACATTTTGAGTGATATTTTTCATGCCCTTAACACTGAATACTTCAAACCCCAAAATGTCCTGTGCTTAAGAGTTCTTTTGAAAACTGCAGAATCCTTGAACAGCTGAAGATTAAGAGGAGGTTTTTGGGTGCCTATTTCAGGATTTTTTGTAGACTGATCATCACGTTTGCCTTAGGAAGATAAAGGATAGATCTAAAAGCTGATGCCTGAGATGTGGAAGCTGCATTTTCTTTTATATCTCTGGAAAAGTAGTCTCTGATTTTTCTGATGAATTTCTGTCTCTTGCCTTGCTTTTTGAATCACTGAAAATAAGATAAAGCTTCTGTTTTAACCAATATGGGAAACTGCTAAAAAGCCTGTAAATAAGAGTAATTAACACCCACCTCCAATGTTTCCTTTTTCTGCTAGTTTAAATACGGGATTTCTAGGTCTAAAAGCATGTGAAAATAATTCAGACAACATATATGCGCTGTCAACGTGCTTGAATCCAATCAGTTATCCCTTGAGAAGGCTGGAGGGCTGTGCTAGACGTGCTCCAAATTACTCTGGTAGTGAAATAAACCCAGGAACTCTTTGATGTGTTTATCTGGAGCCTCTGAACCAGTCCAAGGTACCTGGATGTGGCTGATGAATGGATCAATAGCGAGGCAGGAATGATGGATGAGCTGTAAAGCTGAACGTTGCTCCTGAAGAGCTTGTGCTCGTACACAACCCTGAAGTGCAAATTTGAGGAGGGTATTTTGCTTTGTGGAGGCTTGAATTAGTTGGTTCTTTTATCGCTCTATCAGACGTAAGCTGACTGCGTTTCTCTCTTAAAATACAGTCTGGGGGAAAATGTTTCTTGTGGTGTTGGTATCAAGGTCTAAACCCACTAATTAGACATGATCTTTGTTAATAAACCATAAATCCTGGTGAGTTGGAAGCTCTGTTTCTGCATTCACAGTCTGGGGGGGTTTGGTTCATTGCACCACCCTGTGAAAAAGAAGCAGCATTTCTGAAGCGTGAGGATGGAGCAGCTTCCACAGCTCTGAGGCTGCACCCGCCAGGAGCCCTGACAGCACAGTTAAACACCTGATGGGAGATGTCTCTGAGAAATGGAGACACAAGCTCAGGAATATCCGTTTTGTGTTTGTGGCGGTTTCACTCCTGCTGGTGTCGGTACTCGCGGCTCTGATCCGAGACCCCGAGCTGTGCTGGGTGAGGGGCAGCTCAGAGCCAGAGGCAGCAGCCAGCAGGTTTTTGGGAGGGGGATGAGCAGAGCCCTGCGTGGAGCTGGGCTGTGCTGGTGCAGGTTTGGCCACAGGGGCTGGTGCCTCTTGGAGGCGAGAGGGGCTCTGTCAGCTCAGAAACCTCTGGGATGGGGCAATCGCAGGGGTCTGCTGCCTGTGAACCAACACAAGGCTTGTTTGGACAGCAGGCAGCCCTCAGCACGGTTAAGTGCTCTGGAACTATTGGATTTCTCCAGTTCTTCCCCCCTGGACATCTGAGGCAGCTCACTGACTGCAATTCCACAGGGCACTGTAGCTTTCTCTTTGATGCAGAAGGAGCCTGGTCATGAATTCGAAACTACTTCTGCCCTTTGAATTTTTTTCCCAATGATGTAATAAAATGTTTAAAATATCAGCTTGAAGAAAAGACTCAAGAGCCATAGGAATAGGGAGAGAAATCATATTATGCAATAATAATTACATTTATGATGTTCTTTTCATTTCATTGACTCTCTGTCTATGTTCCACTGGTGGCAATGTTCTTCTACCATTCCAAGTAGTAAAGCTGGAAAAGAGGTGATCCATTAATGGCAGTCAGGAATTACAATCCTTCTGTCTCATTTCCCACAGCACATAAGCCATTATTTGCAATTTTGTTTAATGCTTATAATATAAGTTTGGTATAACTGTTTATTATCCCATGGTCGTACTTCTAAACTTATTTTCACAATAGTTTGTGTATCACAAAAAGGATGTATTTTGCTCAGGATGCTTAATTAAGGTCATTGGTTTTTTTTGGTTTTGTAGTTGGGTTTTATTCTTCCCCATGAAGTGTATTATTTTTCTTTGAGAACCTTGATGTTGTGCTGTAGTCAGTAAAAAGAAGGTGGAATAAAATCCCCCTTTTTAATGGTCTGAGGTTCACGGCATGAATACATCTATTTTAATTTTTTTTTAACTTTCTGTTTTCTATCAAGTAAGAATGCTTTTACATTTGCCTAAACACTGCATCAATATTTCCAGCAAAATAATTCTTTTCCTCAAATTTCCTATTTAATAAAATACAGCCTCTTTGAACTCCACAGACCTCACCATCTGTTACTCAATTTTCACTCCATAAAATTTTGCTGACATCTGTTTAATCAAATATATTTTTATAGTCATGGAGAAATTTAGTTCGAACTTGGTATTATCCTGTTCCTATATGCCAAACAGAAAATATGAAAATAATGAACAGGACCTTGTGGGAGAGGAAAGGGGAACATTAAAGTGGAGTCTGTTACCACTTAGGGCACCCTCAGACCTAGAAACAACATTCCCGATGGTCCTGAGGGTCTCCGCAGGTTCTGGAGCTCAGTGTTCCCTCAGCTCCAGCTCTCTCCAGGGTTCCCTCAGCTCCTGCTATCTCCATCGTTCCCTCATCTTCAGTTCTTTCCATCATTCCCTCAGCTCCTGCTTTCTCCAGCCTTCCCTCATCTCCTGTTCTCTCCAGCGTTCCCTCATCTCCTGTTCTCTCCAGCGTTCCCTCATCTCCTGTTCTCTCCAGCGTTCCCTCATCTCCTGTTCTCTCCAGCGTTCCCTCATCTCCTGTTCTCTCCAGCGTTCCCTCATCTCCTGTTCTCTCCAGCGTTCCCTCATCTCCTGTTCTCTCCAGCGTTCCCTCATCTCCTGTTCTCTCCAGGGTTCCCTCACCTCCTGCTTTCTCCAGCTTGGCCAAACCTGGCTGTTGCCCATGGCTGGAGTTTCGGAGCAGCTGCTGGGGTTGGGTTTGGAAGGCCAGGACAAAGCTGATCAGGTTCCATCAGCCTGCCTTCATTCCGTGCCCTCGCTGTCCCCATCCCTGTGCTTTCTTCCTTCATCCCTTTATCCGGGGGAGGTGACTCCCCCAGGAGCTGTTGGGACTCCTCTCCTGAGCAGGCAGGACTCCCCTGTACGGAGTTAAGGGAGTCACACAGGGAGGGAAGGCAGATTCTCCTCCTGGATCCATCTCCGTGGGTTGTCCTCTCCAGATTCATTGTTTTCCCATCAAATGTCGTTGTGCTGAGGTCTGTGGGTGCTGTCACCACCACTGGAAGGGATGTTGTGGTTGTTGGTATCAGCGAGCCCTTCCTTTCGGGCTGCTTTTCCAAAGGAAATGAGGCATCTGCAACTCCTGGTTGTCAATCTGTCAATTTGGTTTCCTGTCAGGTTGGATCAGGAGATTCCCATCAGGACTGTGCTCTGACAGACCCTCCCCATCTCCCATATGGCACTCAAAACGAACATCTTTTTAAAACAATAATTTGTAACATTTGATAACCAGATAGCAGTCATTGTTCCTGTTGGTTGTCACCACTTTCTGTCAGTTCTCTTGGTTTGTTAAGGTACAATATGTTGCACCACATATCCTGGATTTTGGAGAAGCCGCTGTTGTGGCTTTTCTCTTGTTTATTTTCTCTGTTGCTGTTGGGGTTGGTGTAGAGACAACTTCCAGAATGATTGAGCTGTTTACTGCAGATTCGTATTGTTGTGCTTGGAAACTGAATTGATATTTACGACTGAGTAATAAATTTAGAATATTGGTTTTTAATTGAATCTGCAGCAGAAAATGCTGATTAACTTGAATTTAATGACAAAGAGCAATGCTTTTGGAATTTTTCATGGAAATCCCATTATCTGCACATGTAGTATTTATTATATTGAAATTATCTCATATTTTAAAATAATATTTTGTTTCCTTTCACGAAGAAGAAAGTCAAGTTGTTATTGTTGGTTTTACTGATTAGGTGGACAAAATCAATTGAGATGAAACATGAGTATCATTTTGCAATACTTAGATCCCTTCCTTAATTCTTTATTCTCCAAGACACTATTTATCTACCTTGAAGTTTTCTTTATTCCGGGTCATTTATTAAGGTATGCTTGAAAGAAAAACATCTGGGAGCATTCTTTGGTTTGCTTAAAACCTTCCATTTATTTGGAAGGAAAACTCCTCAGCTGGGCTTTCCAAAGCCTTGAGAGCAAAGCGAAAGCAAAGCTGCGATGCCAATGTTTATTTCTTTGGGGTTTTCTGATGGCAGATTACAAGGGGGGAGTTTGTTTTCTGGCCGTTTTGCAGATTGTTTATGGTAATGAACATGCTGTATAAGTTTAAACTCAGATTATAAGCAGAAGAGGTTTTGGCTGGATGTTAAAATTTAAACATGCTCTTTGTTTCGTGGCCGATAAAATTAGATTGCCCTCGTATTTGCTTATAATGAGATCAGCACTCTAAAGAAAACCAGCCTCTCTCTTAGCATGATCTATGCGTGCTGCTCGTTCAGAAAATACAAACCGAGGGAACTGGATTGATTTTGGATGCTTGTGTTGCTGTGGAGCTTTGGGAGGACTGGAAAGGCAAACCCTGCAGTGCAGCAGCGCTTTTCAGCCTCGGATGAGTATCCGAGTGTGGGATCACCTGGCAGCCCCACCCAGGCTCTGCTGCACGTCAGGGAGGCAAATTCTCCTGTTTTATTTATTTATTTGTTTGTTTATTTTGCTCAGCTCTATCTTTTGCTGGTATTTAGAACCGAACAAATTAAGCTGAACCAACGACAGGAAAATCTGCTGGGCATCAGGTACAAACTCAGGCTTCCGACTGACGAAGAGCCAGAGGAATAGCATTTCCCAGGGTCTCGCTCCTGTCCCCGGCACAGGCGTTTGGGAGGGTCCTGAAACGTTTCTCCAGCGGCAGGATGGGTGGGTGCAGGAGCGATTCCTGAGGTGCAGCTGATCCCTCTCACCCTCAGCAGATTCCTGCTGCTGCTGCCGGAGTCACCGAGGGAGAGCTCGGATGTGCTGCATTGCAGGTGCAGGAGTTCGGTTCTGCTCCTGTTCTGCTCTGCTCCAGCTCCAACCCACCCCAATCCTCTCCTTATTCTGCTCTACTCCACCTCTTACTCTACCCTAATTCCACTTCTCTTCCGTTTAAGATCACAAAGAAATCTCGGAGTTAGATGTACCACGCTGGTAGCCTTATACCTGGGGCAGGAGAAAATGGAACAGGAACCACAAGGAAAAGCAGCTGATTTGGGGATGGGTTTTTTTTGGTTCGTTGGGGTTTTTTGGTTTGTTTATTGTTATTTTTTTTAAATTTGATGATAAAAGAAGCTGTCCTGTAGAAACTTTTAGAGAGCCAAGTATTGCAGCAATCCATAGGTGGGAGAAGTCCAAGCAGGACAAGGAGACCCTGGCACCATCCCTTGCCTTGGTGACATGCAGTGGGACCTGGTGTTTATTCAGTGTTCCATGGTGAACCTCCTTCACATCATTTTAACACAAGGCTCGTGGTATAGAGGACTTTTTGATGTGGTTTGAGGTAGAGATCCATGGAATGTCCCCAACTCTTGCATTTCCAAAATGCCAGCTGAGCAGCATAAGCTGATAAGGGAAAAACAGGATATTTCAATAATAAACACTTGGATTTATTTTAGGATAGTTGGAGGGAGATGGCAAACAAGCAGAAGGAACACCATGATCCAGCAATCCTGACTGCAAAAACTTTTAGCTTAGAAAGATAAATTCCCATTTCCTTAAGAATACAGGCTATCACAATGAGAGGATAAGATATATCATGAATTAAAACCTAATTAGAAATTAGAAATAAAGTGGGGAAATTAAATGGCCTATTACTAATGCTGCAAAAGTGCTTTTAGGATGCCCTGGGGATCAAGGCTTTAATGATGATTTGTTAGTGAACTGCTGAATTTAAGAAAAAACTTCAAGTTGCACTGGGAATCTCTTCTTGCCACTGCAGAATTTTCCCTGGAACAGTGCATTTCCAAGGTTTTTGTTGTCAGATATTCAAAACAGATACTTTAATAAGTGTTCTTGCAATTTAACTCATTATTCCTGCTTTTGATCATGGCCAATTTTTAAACATTCCCTCTGCATTTTGTATTCGTGTAACCCATTTGTTTATTAAAGCCTATTTCCCCTGATTTTTTCTTAATTAAGAGCCTGCTTTTGCACTTGGTGAGTTTGGGGTTAAAAATGTGTAACCATCTGCTTCCCGTGGCACCCATGCAGTGAAGGAATACATTCAATGCCACACGGTGATGCGGGAAGTAAATTACTGTGAGAAATCGTCCCTGGGTGCTACTGTCACTACAATTTCAGTTTATTTTGGTTGTTGCTTTGCCACGACATCAGCGATCTCATTGTGGGCTTTGGAAGTAATTTGGCTTGGACTTCATTAGGCAGAGGGAAATGCCCTTGTGCTGATGGAGGGATTCCACGTTGCCGAAATGGTGCAATGCTGGCCGTGCACTGCACAAATGTTTCGGTGACACAGCTGAGCCCAAAGGTGGCAGTCTGTGACTTCCTTAGGAGGCTCTTGGAATTGTTCTTTTTTTGGAGGAAAACAATGGTGATGCAGTGCCAAAATTGTTGGCTAACAGAAACGTGTTTTCTTCCCCTCTCAAGTTTAAAAACCAAACCGGTGTCTGGATTTCCACGCTCTGTGGTTTGCCAGGTTCTGGAAGTGTCTTCACATAGTGCCTCCAACATAAAAACTGTTGGAACAAGTCCAGGGGTGGCCACGATGTTGGTCAGGGGCCTGGAGCACCTCCCCTAAGGAGGCAGGCTGGGAGAGCTGGGAATGTTCAGCCTGGAGAAGAGAAGGTTGTGTGGACACCTCACAGCACTTTCCAGGCTCTGAAGGGACTGCAGGGAACCGGAGAGGGACTCCTTGTCAGGAACTGGAGTGACAGGACAGGGGGTAATGGGTACTAATTGAAAGAGGGGAAATTTAGGATTGATATTAGGATGAAATTCTTCCCTGTGAGGCCCCGGCACAGGGTGTCCAGAGGAGCTGTGGCTGCCCCTGGGTCCCTGGCAATGTCCAAGGCCAGGCTGGACGGGGCTTGGAGCCGCCTGGGACAGTGGAAGGTGTCCCTGCCCATGGCAGGGGTGGCACTGGATGGCTTTAGGGGTCCTTCCAACCCAAACCATTCCATGATTCCCAATAGAAGGAGGAGCTCTGACCGTGGTTTGTTGCTGGAGGTCCATGCTCAGGTGTTCGTGGGGTGAACTCCATCGGGTGGCTGTACCTCCCCACGGAGTAAATCAGGCATGGCTCTCTTGTGGTGCACTGACTTTGGAGTATTACAGAGTTTGGAGAAGAAAAAGGCTTATCTGCAGGAAGAAAATAGCATTTAGTACTGGTTTTACTCAGGGTAACAAATTTCACCTCAAAATGGCGCATTGACGCTGTCGCCTTTGCTTTGTTGGGCGCTTTGAGGAGCCACATGAAAAACCAGGTAGCAAAAAACATGGAGAGAGGATAAGGGAGACAAAAGAAGAGGAGAAATTAAAGAAATTACTGTCTCTGGACTTAACTTGGTTTATTTTTAAAATATAAATTTTGCAGAATGGTCTCACTTTTTTTTCCTTTAATTTTCCACCCCAACTTTAGCCGCAACTTTTTGTCAGATTTGACACAAATCACAGGATAGTTTAAAATACAATAATTATTTTCAGATGAGTTAACTTTTATGGAAAGAGATTTCCAATTTTTATGTTTTATGGCTGATTTTAAAACTTTGTGTTAAAAGTGAAGTTTAAAATATATGCAAAAATATTAAATATCCTTTTTCTTTCTAAAGTTAATCCAAGGTAAAGTTAATGGAAAGTATTCACTTTACACTTAGGTGTGGAAGAGAATGGGAACAGTTTTATTTTTTTCTATAAGTAGTAACTTCATGGGATTATAATGTCATATTTCTTGATAATACATTAAGTGCTTTTACTCCTACATGTACTTTCACAAAATGTAAATTCAGTGAGTCACAGTCAAAGTACAAAGGCACTGGGAGTTTGAAAGATTATTTTGCTTTATGCAGCAGAAACCATTATTTGGTATCAAGCCTCCAAACTTTTAAATCATCAAAGTTGCAAAAGTATTGCAGTAATTATAGTAAATACTGTGAATAAGCTACTCAGTTGATACCTAAATTTAGTTTATGCAGAGAATTAATAGACATTTTTGTTTTACATTTGTAGCATAATTTTAATTAGAAGCAATTAAGTAAAATTACATTACTCCAAAGTAAATTGCTGCTTTCCAAATTTCTTTAAATCTCCTTATATTCCATTAGTATGTGAAAGCTTACAGTAATTAAAGTTTGACTTGTTTATATTCTATAGGAAGAGCTAGAGAGGAGCTGAGGGAACCTTTCCATGTGGAAGGGTTTTACCAGATTGCAGACTGTTCTGATTCCTCTTTTTTGGAGCGTTTTTGCTCCAAAGCATTTGGCGCTGCCACTCTTGGAGCCGGGAGAGAGAATTAAATGGACAACTGATGAAGCTCTGCTCCCAAATCTCTGACGACGCTTCTGGTGGCGGCGTTGTCTCGGTGTTTTACGTGTCTGATATTTCAGCTGGAGCAAACATCTGCCCCAAAAAAGGCTCCTCGAAACGTCTGCACGGGGAAGGGTCCTGCTGAAATTTTTACAGCACTGCCGACGTTACGTCCCACATTAAATTCCTTCCTTTCCCATCACCGTTTTAGCAGCTTGCTTTTGCCATAAACACTTGTAGGAGCAGCCCGGGGACAAAGCAGTCCCTCTAAAGCCTCTTCCTGTGCCTCGTGACTCAGCCATGGATCCTTAGCAGAAAGTCAGGATTTTGGTCCGGAACAGCGTCTGTACATACGAAAAATGGACATAAAATAGTAGGTGGGATACTTGGAATTCACTTTTATGGCCTGAACGATTGGAAAGAAACGAATTGGTTCTCCAAAAGCCGTGGGGAGGAGGAGGCAGCTCCTGCTGCCAGGAGTAATTACGGCTCAGCCAGGTCCTTGCCAGTCACACAGGGAAGGGAGCTGGCCCAAATGCGTTGGCCACCACCCTGAGGAGTGCAAGAAAATGTTGTTTTGGCACATCTTGAATTGCATTTCCCTCTCCCTGAGTGGGGATTGGCAAATGAGCTTGTACGTAGCAGGCCTTGAGACGAGCAACAGCACTTAATGCATGTTTCAACTTCTTTTTTGGATGAGTTTTCAAGGTTTTAGAGACAAAAATTAGGTTTTCACATGAAGAAATTTGGTTTTTCTAATGGAATTGTCACTGCCATGCTGTCTTCTCCATCCTGAGGCAACAGACAAAATCAAATATATGTTCTTTTCAAAATACTCTCTGCAGATGCCTGCTTGGACCAGTAGTGGTGTTAAGATCCAAGCGCTGGGAGATCCAACATGGAAAATGAATACTGCAAGTGTGATTATAAATATCATTAAGTTGGCTTTAAAATTATATTTTCAAAATCGTTATTATGGTTTTCTTTTTGTTTCATTTTTTTTTCTTTTCTTCTTTGTGATTCTTGAATATCCAAAGCCAAGAAAGAGAAGGAGAAACAAAAGTAAGAAGAAAAAATATAAAGAAGAAACAAGTTGGCAGCTTTTTTTTTTTAATCATATAGAGTAAGGAACTTTGAGGTACATTTTGAGAGAATTTAGATTTTTTTTTCATGTTGCCTTTTGCATCCTCATCGTGGGTCATGGTACCTTTCTTGGAGCTGATCCATGTGATATTTTTAAAATTAGTGGCAGTAAATTGTCAACTGCCAAGTGCTCTTTAGTCTGTGACAGCTTTGGAAGTGTGGTCCTGAGGCCACCTTCCTTTCCAGGCAGGATAACCTGGAAGGAGAGTGTGTAAAATGACAGTAAATTAACACACACCTGGGCTTTCTTCTGCTTCTGTGTCTTCCTGAATTTGCCTTGGCTACTCTGTTCCAGATCTAACTCATATATATATATATTTATATTTTTATCCCTTTATATTTATATTTATATTTATATTTATATTTATATTTATATTTATATTTATATTTATATTTATATTTATATTTATATCTCTCTCTATAGATATATATATTTATACTTATCCCCACCTGTTTTGCCAATGCTGCAGTCAATATAAAGGAATTTTGAGTTATGAAAGCTGCTGATGTCTTCTGGCGTGATCATCATCATCTCTCTATTAAAGGAGAATTTTCTGACTAGCTGAAAAGGTGGAATTTAGTTCTTGCTACGTTCAGGCTGTGACAGGTCCAACAGCTATTTTATTATGGTTTGGTTTTGAGGCTGGCAATTAAAATAAGTAAAATCCAGGTATGATGGCTGGTAGTAAATCTATTAAAGTATCTTTGAGTCAGTAGGCAGACATATATTAAAGTGCTATGAACCATGCAGGTATTTCTCCAGCGTAGAAATGGGTAAAAAATGGCTGGTTTTGCATCATGTCCTGAAAAACATCCCTTTTTCCATGAGAAGTTTGACTTGAGGATCTCCAAGTGGGGATGATGTTGCTGCAGAAATAGCAGTGTGGAAGTTTGCTGTGGTTCCCTTTCAGTCTGTCCTGGCCAGGTGGAATGGGCACCCACCTTCCTGACAGAAAAGCAAATTTCCCAGCCCAGGAGAAGCAGCCAAATCTGCTGGGTATTTTTGTGGGTTGTGCTACAATCCCCATAACTGGACATGCAAGTTCAGTAGTGGAAAAAGCCTTTTTATTGCACAGCAATGTTGAATATTCTCATTTATTTAAGGAAATAGAGGTGTTGGGAGTTTGCGTCTGCCTCTGGCCATGCAGGATCACCACATTAAAGACAAAAAGGCTTCTCTCCACAACTCTAAACAGCACTTCCCAATATCCTCTTTTTCCCTGCCTCTTGGGAATGGCTTGTGCCGAGCTGCAGAAGAGCAGCAGTTCCATATATCTGCCCTCTCTATCAAGTACATGAAAAAGGAGGTTTATTATTGGGACTGTAAATTCAAAAATCTTTCTAATGTGATTGTGGATGTCCTTTGTGTCATGTATTTCATGTACCTGAGTGCGTTTTGATATTGTGGTGAAATCTGTTATATTTCAGACTGTTTGAGAATTGAATGCTTACTTTAGTCACTTGACAGCAGTATTTTTTCATCTACTAGCAGTGAAAAAGTCTATTGCTCAGGATTTATTCCTTGAAAATTATTTTTCTGTTCTTTAGTAATAGAACATTTTCCATGGAAACTTAGACATTCTTTCACAGCTTAAGGATTAGAACCAAAAAATACTATTTCAAATTGATGACTTTTATTCTTATTACCTTTCTTCTTGTCAAGTTAAATGTGTTACGTATGAAATACAAGTAAAATTGAAAATGCCTAGATATGTTTTATCCCATATTACTTTCTGTTGCATTTGGTGCATGTTACATAAGAGGACATTAAACAGACTGTCTACATTCACTTTCAAAGTGTGAAGAAAATGATGGTTAAACATCTCTGCAAATGAAATTTTCAGCAGCTTTTATGTACTGGAATTTAATGCCAAAGTAATTACCTCTATTTTGATAACATAACAGCTAAGCACTGTAACATAAGGTATGGCAGACTAGTTAATAAGGGGGTTTTTTTGTTTGTTTTCAATATTTAAATCTTCTTTTCCTAGCTTTGATAAAATTTCCTCAAGCTTTATGTGAAATCATCTTAGATTGGTGGTGCTGGTAACTCAGGTTAACTTTAACTTCCAACTCCCACCTGGAGTCCTTAATAGTGTTCAATTCCATTTAACCATGAACAACCCAAAATCAGTTTGACTTGCATCCTTTTTTTCGGTCCAATGAAACCACTTCAGGCTTTTCTCTCTCTCTCTCTTTTTTTTTTTTTAAATAAGAAATAATTTTGTAAACTTAACCATGGCGCTGCTGGAGCTTGCCCACCAGTGGGTGTCCCAGCCCTGCCACCCAGACAGCGCCGAGCTGTCACGAGCTGAGGGTTTGTCTGAAGGAGGAAAAACCTCTGCAGTGCCCATTCCTGTGTTTGACAAGTGACCATGGGACACCTTCGATTTTCAGGCTTGTTTTGAGCGCCCAGCGATAAGTGAAGTTGAAATGCGGTAAAAGGGAAGTCGCGGGTCTTTGCTCAGCTGTCGTGAGGAAGGTTGGGGTTGTGGAGCCCTCGGTGAGCAGAGCCTGGAGGTCACAGCTCTGCTGTGTGCTGGCAGCCCTGGGGAGCACACACAGGGCAGGGGTGAGGTGGTTCTGGTGTTTGCAGGAGTTTCTCTGATCATTGAGCAGGTTGGTTCCCCGTTAATAATCGCTTCTGTCGACAGCTCACTGTGTGCCAGGGGAACTCGAGTGTATCTGGAAACGCTTCTGAGGAAACCCCAGCCACTCACAAAATCGGTGCAATCCAAGTGTGCGACAGTGGCAATTAGAAATCAGAGACTTTCGGGGGAATCAGAGGAGATCTGGGATGGGAGGCCTGTCTTCACTGTGAGGATGCTCATCCTGAGCCTCATCTTTCAGCATTTTCTTGATGACCTTTCCAGGATTCTTTCACTGTTTTCATCACTTTTCCACCCGTGGTAGTTTCTGAACAAGGATCCTCTGAACTAAAGGCTCCCTAACCCATTTCATAGTCAAGGTTATCCTTGAAAGTTCTTGTATTACTTTCTCTCAGACTTCAGCCAGGAAAGGAATGTTCAAGGAAAATTCATTTCAGAATGATGGAGGGCAAATCTGTAAATAACCACAGACTTTATAAATCAAGGCATACATAAGGCTAGTCAGAAAGATTTAGGGAAATGAGATAAACTGGTTTAAATTTTCTTTATGATGACACTGCAGAACAGTCTATAAGAATGGTACAAAATTGAACTCCCAACAAAATAGATGCTCACAAAACCACATTGTAGACTAGTCTGGGTTATTTTATATCTGCAGTTGGTAATTTAATCTGTTGCACTGCTTGTAGGTAAATACCTCTCTTTGATTTGTTCAGTCAGTGCATGTCTCAATTGATGGTCTAATGAAATTCCAAGAGAAAATGGTGCTTGATGCCCATGGCAGAGAACTTGCTGTGGTACAGTTTCTTTTATGTTCACATTATGGCCCAAAAAACCAAAACCAAAACACACAGAAAAGGAATATCCTCCTACAATCACTCAGCATTTAAGGAGGCAGCTCAAGTTCCATTTTCCATATTTCATCCAAATCCGTGGAGATTTCTCAAGTCTGCAGAGGCTGCAGTTATCTTCCCAAAAGGCAGAAGATGCACTTAATTAGTTGGTGATATTCTGATGTCTCTGATAAACAAACCATTCTGGTTCACTCCTGCTTTTGTGTGTAACTGGGGATGTGTGACCACGTATGTTTTTATTCTGTTTTTTCTATTGAGCACCTGGTATCTGCTCAGAAATAACAGAGACATTGATACTTTCACTAAACCTTTATCTTTCATTATTTCAGGGTTTATATATGTGTGTGTAGACCTTCTGTGAATTTCAGCCTTCTCGGAGCTTGATTATTATCTTCACACTCCTGTGTAAGAATCACTCATGCAATTCCATGCCTGCCCTGTCAAAGGCAAGCCTTCTTGGAAATGTTCTCACCCTGATTCTGGTGACCTCTTTTCTTTTAGGGAAAAGAGGAACGGAAGCTTTTCCCTTGAAGAGCTATACATACAAATTTTTTTTTTAATCTCTGCATTCTCTCAGCTGGCTCTTCAAATTTGAACTAAAGAGCAATCACGGAATGGTTTGGGTTGGAAGGACCTTAAAGCTCATCTCATTCCACATCCTGCCATGGGCAGGGACACCTTCCACTGTCCCAGGTTGCTCCAAGCCCCGTCCAGCCTGGCTCTGGACACTTCCAGGGATCCAGGGGCAGCCACAGCTTCTCTGGGCACCCTGTGCCAGGGCCTCCCCACCCTCACAGAGGAGAAATCTAAAAAAAAATCTAAAATCAGTATTGTGTAAATGCTGTTCCTTCTTCCCTGAGGTGCCGAGGGTTTGGGCAAGACTCCTGTTACTCAATGAATGTTAGCACTGGATCAAACCAGGCCTTTCCGACTCAATTTAGCCAGTAAACCATTAACAGGAAAATTAAAAAATCGCTCGCAAATTCCTTGGTTTAGGTTCCAATCTGAATTTCAAGTTGTGTGTGGATAAGATGGTGTGAATGTTTCCAGTGACACGGTCCCCAAAATCTGTGCGCATTTTTATGTAAGCACAAAAAAGGGCACACGTGCATGCACAAACACATGCAAATAGAAATGGAGTGTGTGCTGGCAACTAGGAAATGATGACAAATGATGCTAAAAATTGTGAGCACTTTGTCCTTCCCAGCACTAGGTAAGCCTGCTGAATTAGTATAGGTTTTTTTTCCCCTTGAGTATTAAACTATCACAATTTAAAGGTGTTTAGTTCAGCTTGATTTGTTGAGGGGATTATGTTTGTGGGCTTTTTTTCTTTTTTAGTACCACTACTGATAAATATTCTCACGTGTCCATAGTGGTGGAAAGGAAGAAAACATTATTTGACTTAAGACCAGTGATTTTTACTGTATCATCACAATTTCAAGAAATCTCTAGGTCTCAATGGTAAATTATAAACTCCAACCTGCATGAGAAAGTCTATTTTAATGTGCGTCCCAGCATTTCAATACAGAATTTCAATGTGCATCCCAACATTTCACTGCACGACATTTCAATGTGCATCCCAGGATCCGCCCTGCTGCTGGATCGTTACAGAGTCTTTTTACCATCTCTGAGTTAGGGAAATCCTGACTGCTTGGTGAAGAAACTAACCCAGACAGGAATTCAGGATTAAGGATTAGCCGAAATGTTCTGGGTTTCCCAGAAAAAAACCTATTTCCAATTTTTAGAGTACGAGGAAGCTTTTTTGATCGTGGAACTCTTTATGTTAGAATTCTGGAGGGCCTTTTTTCTCCTGCTTCTCTTATGTTGGCACTGATGGGTGATTAGGAAGAGGAGCAAGGAGAGCAGAAGAGGCTGGAGGAGCTCAGCTTGGCATTCAGAACATGGGCAGCACCAGGAAAAGTCTGTGATCCTTTGTCTTCAACGCTTCCCCCTTCCCTACTTTCTGAGGAGAAGGACAGTTGCTGATTTTTTATTTATTTTTTTTTCAAAGAATCTCCTGCTGAGATAATTTTTTTCCCTCCCCTTGGTGCTAGGCATAAACTATGCCTCTTTCTATCTTCAGCTTCCCATCTGTTAGCAGAAAGTGATGAGTCTGAGGAAAACTGCTCTGCAAAGTAGGGTAGCTTCCCTCACGAGAAGGTGCTGGGAATGCTTGACAAGTTCGTTGTGACCATTTGCCTTCTTTGTCCTCCTCGCTAATAATCAGCAAATGTCTCTGTTTTAACTTGTGCAGAGTATTTCTCTTGTAATTCCCTTCTCTGGGCTTAAAATACATTGAGTTTGTTGGGTTTGCTGTTGCATATGTATGATTTCTTGCCGAGTTTCCGAAGAGGAAAGAGCCTCATGAAGGGAAGTGTTGAGAAGGTGATTCATTCCCCAAACCCAGATTCCTTCTCCCGACTTGGTGCTTCTGAGTGGGGGTAGGAGAGGGGAAAATGCAGAGCAAGGAGCTGAAGTGGCTGAGGAGGAGCTGCAGAGATTTGGCAGTCGCTCCCCTTGGAAACATTCCGATCAAATCTCTTGGTGTGTCTCTGCATCCGTCACTTTTTTCCCCCCTACACTTGGNTGGGTCCGTCGCTTTTTTCCCCCCTACACTTGGATAATTCTTGAATCCTTGGTGTGTCTCTGGATCCGTCCCTTTTTGCCCCCCTACACTTGAATAATTCTTGAATCCTTGGTGTGTCTCTGCATCCGTCCCTTTCCCCCCCTACACTTCAATAATTCTAGAATCCTTGGTGTGTCTCTGCATCCGTCGCTTCTTCCCCCCCTACACTTGAATAATTCTTGAATCCTTGGGCCAGGGTGAGTCTGTTTGGCAGGCAGGTAGAGACAGAAAAGAGACAGAAAACAGGGAGTTCCAGCCAGCAGGGAAAGCAGATGACCAGGCTGAGGGGAAAAAAAAAAGCCCAAGGAAAAAGGCTGATGATCCCTGCTGAATACCAAAAAGCTGCAGGGGAATAAGATCTCCTGAGATGTCACTAATTTGGGAAGAAAGCTCCATTTTAATCCTGCATACAATTAGACAGCAGAGAAGCGAGCGAGGCTTCATTAGCTCAGCCAGCCACAGAGGGGGTTTCTTGACTTCTTCCTCTCTCCATTCATGGTCCCTTCTCCGTGGCTTCTCATTACTGGCGTTCTTGTCTGGCTGAACTTTTAACTCAGCTCGACTTGATTTATTGGAGCTCTTGCTGCTGTTGCAGCAGAATGCAGAGCTGTGTGTCCTCAGCAGCAAGAGCCAGGGAAGGTCTGCAGCTTTCCTAATAACCAGAAAATCTTGATGGTATTGGAAATCAGAGTTTTACTTAGTTTTGCATTGAAAGCTTGGACCTTGTTTGCTATTCTCCTATATATTTTCTAATTCCAGGTCTTCTGTTATCTTATCCATGGGCTCTAGAGCACACACTGGCCTTTAACTGCAAAAGCTTGTTTTCTGTACAAATTTGGATTCCTTTAATAATCCTAATAATTCTTTTGTCTATCAGGGAGCAATTTTTTCTTCTTCTGTCGTTTCCACTCAATGTTTTTTGATAATAATGAAAAAATATGCAGCCTTGTTATTTTTCATTATTTAACACAGATATCTTATAATTCTTTTGATGAACCTGATTTGATTTTGTTTTGTATTTAAAATTGTTTAACCCAAATACATGGCTTAATTAGAAAAAAACCCCCATGCCTTAGGCCTTTATTTATGAATTAATTATTTTTAATTGATTAAAGAAACAGAAAGCCATGTTTTTGTAGTCACATTTCTGACACACGAATTATCCACGTTTGGTGTGTGCCTTCCTTGTTCTTGTGTTTACACCATTATTTTCCTACTGACAGGATGGCATTGCCTGCATTTCCCTTATATCCATTAAACAAACACCCAATTTCCTACTTATCGGTATCTTTTCACATCCAGACATTTTCCAAATTGCATCGTGTCATGGAGTTTGTAGGTTTGTTCAGATGTGGGAAATGTCTGTTGCTCGACAAGCTGTTTGTCTTTCTGTTGTTCCACCCTCAATTTCCTAAACTCTCCTGGTGCTTTGCTTTCCACATTCCGGTTTGTTGTTTTGTCGTGGTGTCCAATGAACATGGAAGCAGTTGCCTGAAATAAATTCTGAGTTTTCTATTTGATATTTTTAGGGAATACAACCCTTCCTGGTGTCTGATCTTGCTTGAATTTTAATTCTATTTAGCAGTTCACTTACAACAACTGTTAAGACATTGCAACGATTTTAGAGAAACTTTAGACATTTTGTAAAAATGTCTCTCTTGATTAACTTTCATGTGCATTTAGCATTTGTAAAATGCATCAAGTTTAGGGGGGTTTTGCAGTGGAGACCCTGCACTGTGATGAGTAATGAAGTTCAGCTACATCAGGTGCTGATACCTGGTGTTTAGAATAAGAAATACAGGAATTTTTTGAAGCAGTAATCAATGCTTTTTTGGACCTAAACACCTCCAGAATCCAGTATTGGGTTCCTAAGGCCTATTGAAAGCCCCGGGTGTTTGAATTCCTAAATGAAAACGTGACTGTGCTTCTCCTGGCTGCATTTATAGGAACATCCTCCAGCTCAGTCTCACCTCTGCAGTAATCCTCTGTTCCTTGTTATCTGCTCAGATAATTTAAAGCTCTGACGTGCTGGGTTTTTCAGCTCTGTAAATGCTGTTCCACCACTAGCCTGCTCACCAGGAGCCCTCTCAGCTGCCCTGGCAGGAGCTGCCCAAGGCTTCACCCCTTTTTTTTATGGATGTCTGTGCAACGCAGGCAGCAGCAGGATTGTGAGACCCCAGGATCGTTTCCCCTCTAAACACAAACCTGGGGAACAGCCTGGGTTGTGCTGGGGTTGAATTGGGCACTCTGGAGACAAATCCCTGTGTGTGGCTGGCAGCTCTGCCCTGGGCTCCTTTCTGTGCTGGCACACAGTTCCCACCTGGCTGGCAGACACAGACCTGATTTGCACCACTTCCACCCCTGTTTTACATTTTCTTGCTTTGTGGTTTATTTCTCATCCTATGCCCAGTGCTATAGAGTACAAAAGATCAGGGTTTATCAGGCATCAGGACATAAGACTTAATCCAATTTCAGGTCTTTATATTTTGATATACTGTTTAAAACACTGTTCTGGAAGTGGAATATTCACCTACCATAGAGGCTTGGGGTCATGTGAGGTTTTTACTGCCTTTTGTTCTGTTTTTCAGAATTTCACTGCAACTTTGTCACCTATGTCCCAAAGCCAACTCGCAGCAACCCTGTGTTCCACTTACATAAACTTCATTTTTATATTTAATGAAACTTGACTTCCTGCCCAGAGATAAATCTTTGATGCACTCCGACCTGCCTGCATTTCTATTACCTGTGTCTGTAAAACCATTGTTTAATAGTAGGAAATAAAAAAGAAAATCCTTGTGGAGAATATTTGCTCAGTGAGCAGGGAAATCACTTTTGACAGCTAGAATATGCATTGGACCTTAAGGCAAACAAACAAAAAAAAGATGAATCCATACAGAAGGGCTTTTCCTTTCTTCCCAGGACTGTAAGAGAGGTTGATGGGGGAAAGTGCAGATGAAAAATACAATTAGATGGCGAGATGCTTTATGTGGCCTAAAGCACATGTAAGTAAGAAATAGTCAATTTAATTATGTTTCTAGAAAGCCAAGCATGGGAGAGATAATGAATCCATACAGTGGCCAAAAGAAATTTCTGTCTGATCCCGAGTGGTAATTGGTTTCCTTTTCCTAAATGGTCACCGTGAGTTGCTATTTTACCTTGTGACTTTCTCTTCTTCACAAGGTTCAGGATCAGGAGACCTGCAGGCTCCAAATCCCGTTTTCAGCGCTTGTTTTTTTCCCTTTGTTCCTTTCCTTCTTCCTGCCCCCTGTGCTTACCTCAGTGCAGCTCTGTCCCAGCCAGGTAGTCTGGCCAAAATAGCTGCAGCCATCTGGAGCAGCCACTGGGAACCTCTCGCTGACTTCCTCTCATGGCAAATGTCAGCTCGAATCTTCTCTCCCTTGCTCGCTGCTCCTTCATTTTCTTTTTCATTTTGCTGTTCATTATTCAGCAAGGTGACTCTGGGGTTTGATTGTGATGTGTGCATGAGAAATGCTGTGCAGGGGGAGCTCCGTTCTTCCCCCTCTGTCTGGGCCATTTTCCCAATCCCCATCAGGGTCTGCCTGCCACTGATATGTCATCTCTGCTGGGAGAACCATCACGATGCATTGCAATTATATTTACATTCCATGTGAGTGCAGAGCTGTCGAAATTGTCTTTTGAGAGATGCAAAGAAAATAAAATTCCAACAAGCCATTATTTTTCAATTAAGATAATTTTTTTCGAGTCATTCCCAACACATTTTTCTGTGTTTTCAGATGTTTGGTGAGTTGCTTTATTTCCTGATAAGCAAACCAAGCTCTGCTTTCTTTCCATGATGGTTATTCCTGCCACTTGAATTAGATGGGAATGTTTGGTCAATTTTGTTCTGGTTTTAAATAAGCTATGCTTGTATTTGTACAATTGTTTGAAATCATTCTCTAGGACCTTGATAAGGGAAAATTAGGAGCACATTAAAGAATAATCCTTGCATTAAGTTAGTTTAACAGTGATTTTAAAACAATCTTCTGAATAAAAAGATGAATGTTTTAGGATACTCTTCTGGTGAGTGTCAGGGTTAGGACAGAGCCTGACTTGTGGTTCTGGATGGTCAGAGCTGCCAGCATGAGGCTGTTGGGCTGCATTTGGCTGAGCAGGGTTTAAGCAGTGAGGACTAACTCCACACAGCTCTGCCAGCAAAGCTGAGCCCAAGCTTCCTCGGGGGCAGCAGTGACAGAGGACTCCAGTGTTTGGTTGCTTTAATGGTCTGAAGAGCAAAGTGGTTTTTATCACTAGACCTGTTTTCCTGAGCCTTTGCATAGTCTTTGAGTTGGAAATTAATAATGCATCATATGTACTTCAGAAATTCTCACTTTGTTGAAAATCGAGGGGTTATGTGATTGTCTCATCTTCTTTTTAGGTGTTTGTCCTGACCTTTTGAGTTGTCTGCACTTTGGCAGCATTCACACAATCCATCCAGTGCCTCAGACTGTAGCTGGAGCTGCCTGTCATTTCCCAGGAAGAATTTTCAGGGTGTGATGCAGATCCATCATTTACAAAGGGCTGTTTCCACTCCAGCTTTCACTCTTACATGAAATCCATCTTCTCTGGGCGGAAACTTTGAGAGCAGAATGGAGTGTTGGACAATAAAGGGTGATGATTCTGTTACTAGTGAGCAGAATTTTTGTTCCTAGGGCAAATCTTGGCATTGAGATGTTCCTGCTCAGGAGGGGAGTTTGTAGAATCACAGGATGCTAAAATGGGGCAGGGACACCCTCCACTATCCCAGTTTGCTCCAAGCCCTGTCCAGCCTGGCCTTGGGCATTTCCAGGGATCCAGGGGCATCCACATCTTCTCTGGCACCCTCACAGGGAACAATTTCAATTTCAGTTTTCTCTGCTACCCAACTGGCTGCTTGGAGTTTGGGTACCTTCACCAGAGAAGACTTTCCTCGTGACCTTCCTGTGTTTTCTTCCCATCTAAAAATCCTTTGCAGAGAAATGTAGGCCTGACAACTCCCAGCCAAAACTTCTCCTGTAAAAAAATGGGGCTGCTTAAAGAATTAGGAGCGAGTCCTGGAGTTGCTTTTGGAATTGCCTGTGAGGGACCCGATGTCCCCCTGCCGTGTGGCAGGGATGGACACCTTGGAGAGGTGACAATTTGTTGTCACCTTGAGCTGGGGTATTGTGTTCCCCCTGCACTCCAGCCGTGCTGAACTGATGAGCACAGGAATCACCGTGCCCAGAGAGAGCTGGACAAGCAGCTGCAATTTCCCAGGAAGCTGGGAGGGAGAGGGGGAAGCCACAACCTGTCTGGGACTGCTCTTGCTGTGGCGAGTGGATGTTCCACCGACCAGCTGGAGATACACTCAGCCTGAGAGTTTGGGGATGTTCCTGTCTGCACTGGGACACCTCACACTGCTGTTCTCAGCGCTTGCATGGACCTTTTCAAAATCCTTTCCTCCTGGAACAAGGTCAGGAGGGTTATTTTGTCATATGCTCCATTATCAGATTTCTTCGCCTCATTTACAGCAAACCCTTGAGGAGTTAAGCAGACAAGGAAATCCTGCAGGATATGGAAGTTGTTTTTTTTTTTTTTTTTCAATTTTAGGTGCTAATTCTAAAGAAATAGACATTTAGGCAAGTATTATTACTTGTGCAGAGACTCCTTCAAGTACTAGAAGTCTGGAACTGCCTCTGTTTCAGAGGCAAATAAAATTTGCCTTTTTTTTCCTAAGCCAAGGAGAATTAATTAGGAAGAAATGGACCTGTTATTTCTGACTGATTCAGATGGGCTTAGGAGGGCGATTTTGAAGGTTGGTAATTCCGAGAGGGGAATAGGATGGCATTTTGCATGAAATATCTGAATTATTATTGGTGATTACAATAGCCGAGTCAGGCTGATGAGCTTGGTGCAAGGCCATCATTTAGCAATCTGCAGCAGCTCACTGAGCAGTTTGTGCTTTATGGGTGACTTTGGGTAACAGTGTGAGGGAAAGAAGGATTGCAGAGCACACAGGAATGGCTGTAAAGAGGGAGGAGACAGTGAAAAGTGCCGTGGTCACAGTGAGGCTTTGCAGGGAACCTTTCAAACTCCTCATCTATCACATTTATTCCCACACTGGATGTGCTGCAGTGTCCAGGATGTGCTGCTTTAGACCCTCACGGTGACAAAGTCTGGAAAGGCACCACAGCCTGGTGATCTGGGCTCACTTGGTGAGGACGAGGGAGCTCTCGGCAATTTGGGATGGGGGATGCTGCTCAGGGCTGGGAGAGTGCCCTGCTTTTCCAGGGAAATGGGGTCAAACTGCCTGCAACCCACAGAGCAAATCAACTCATGTGGGACTCCCTGCTCCAAGCGGCCTTTTCAGTTCACTTGTCTGGAGTTGGAGGGAGAGGAGGAGTTTTGAACTTGGTGCCTGCTTGTTCTTTTATATATATATATATATATATGGAGAGTCTGTCCTCTTTCTTTAGCTGCTCTGGGTGCTATTGAGGGATTTATCTCATCTATTTTATTCCTACGTATTTGCTAGATAAGAAGCAAAAAGCGTTGCATCTGATATTTTCAAATCAGAGAGCAAAAAGTAAATATTTAATGCTATAAACAAGTATAAACACTGGATATGATAGGTTTGGATTTTTCCTTACAATTTTTTGCCTGCAGTTACTCAGACGCCCTCCTGGAGGGCTTCAATATGGATGGTGCTGCAGGATGGTGCTGCTCCTTCCCAGCATAATAATCTATATTTTAATGTGTCATTTCTGAAATGATGATGTATAGCTGCTGACAAATGTACCCCTTTTGTTTCCCAGAGTAACAAGTCGTTACATTGGTTTCATATTTATCCTCTCGATCTCGGCAAATAATGAAAAACGCTCTTGCAATCTAATTTAGCTGTGGTAGAAGACAGTGCTGGGAGCACCTGTCTTTCTCCCACCGCTGAACACCTGCTGGGAGGGTTTGGTTCATCAGCTTTTTCTCCTGAAGAGTTTTCTCTCTTTTGCTTTCCTTTCAGTCTGCAGCATCGCCGCCTCCCCGAAGCCGAGTGTCCCTCTGCCCCGAGGAGCGTGGGTGTCCCACTGTGCCTCTCCCACTCACAGCTCCAACAACATTCTGGCCACCGAGCCATCGTCTGATTTCCATACCTGCCCTTTCCTGAATTGCCAGAAACTCCAGAATGGCCCCCGTGCAAGGCTGGGTTAGCGACTCAGGGCAGGGCTTTGAGCGCCAGCATGCGTGTGCGGTTCTGGAAGCGCCTTTCAAAACCCTTGAGCTTCCCTGGCTTGGGTGGGACCTGAAAGCTCACCCAGTGCCACCCCTGACACCTTCCTCTGTCCCAGGCTGCTCCAAACCACATCCAGCCCTGGCCTGGGGTGCTGCCAGGGATCCAGGGGCAGCCCCAGCCACAGGGCTCCCCACCCTCCCAGCCCAGTTGTCTCCTGCCTGCTGCGGGTGGTTTTGTTCCCCCATCAGAAGGAACTCCCAGCTTTCACAGGATCAGGAGCTGAGGCTCATAACGGGCCTGTGTTGGTCTCTCTTTGGTGCAGTGAGAAGGGTTAAACTCACAGAGTTTGGGTCATTTCCTTGGGTAAGCCTGGCCTGTTAATGCTCCTGCATAGAAATTCCTGCATTATTACATTTTTAGCATTATCACGTATCAGTTCCGCTTCGGTCCTGCCGAGCATGAAGGCTAATCCAGATCCCAAAAGCAAGTAAATGACAAGGAAAAAAATTGACATTTACAACAGAACCTTCTATACAAATTGTTTATTTCATCCAAGCATGGAGCTGGATTAAAAGCTGCTTAAAAGTCCTGTTGTAGCTGGCTACTCAAATAATGCTTTGGTAATGTTGACAAGGACTTGGGTGCTCAAACAATGCCTGGGGACAGGTGGCCCCTGCTTCTTGATGGGCTTCTTAAAATCACTTAAAATTGAAAGTTTGCTGAAAGAATTTAAGATTAAGCACACTGGCAGAAATTAATGGATCTGTCTTACACATCTTCGTGTGAGGTAGAGGCCGAATCCCAACCTTCCTCCTCTTTCCTTGGGATTTTGGCATCCATTAGGAGCTCAGAAACAACGCTTTGTTCCTTTTGTCTTTATCATTTTTCTCTCGAATAGTTTTCCTCCAGGACCTTACTTCCATTATTTCCATATATATTTGAATTTTTTGCCTTCCAGCTGAAATCTTTACAGTGCCTAAATCAAAAATGGCCCCATTATAAATTTACAGTCAGTTTGGTAATGTGACAACTTAATATTGTTATATAAACATGTTTCTTGCAAGAAAATTTGTTTTGAGTGAAACCATATGCACATGTTAATGGGAAATATTTTTCACACTTCTGCTTTTTTTGCCATTCTTTGTATTTGTCTCAATACTTATTAATAGCATCCTTCTGAAACTTCTCTGATGAGACCATGCAGCAGATTTTTTTAAGCTGTAACTAGAGGACAATTTTAAATGTCTTGGATGTGATTCCAAACAGAGCTGTACGAGAGTAAAACAACATGCAGTCTCTGATTGATTACATAGCTATAATTATCCTTAGGGACTGATATTATATAAACCACTGGAGCAAAGCTCCCTCAATAGATAAACTCTCATTCACTGCTCTACGTGTAAATCCATCCGTGAGGACTTCTCACCCTGGAGCTTCTGCTGGGGAACTCGATAGAATGATCTTCATTTGAGTTCACGTTGTGTTCTTTGGGGAGGTTGCAGTACTCATTTGGACTCTTTCCCACCTTTTCCTACGGTAAAGCAGTTGCAATACTTTAGGGGAGGTTGAAGTTGTGAATTTTGACAGGTTTGAGGTAACCTCCATTACTTTCCAAGACGACACCGCGTTTTGTTTATCCTGTAAATCACGTCTCCGAGGAAGATCTGCTTGGCAAGCAATCCTTCCTGGTGCTTGGTGTCTCACACCTCAGTTTCCTGGGAAATTTAGTGCAGATGATTGTTTAGCTGTCAGCATTGGCTGTCCACTTGATTTAAAAAATAGGATTTAAAAATTGCTCCATCATCAAGAGATTTGTCCGACCTACAGGCAGTGGATTGTGGATTAGGAATGGTTTGGGTCGAGAGGGACCTTAAAACTCATCTCACTGCACTCTACCATGAGCAGGGACACTTTCCACTACCCCAGGTTGCTCCAAGCCCTGTCCAACCTGGCTTTGGACATTTCCAGAGATCCAGGGGCAGCCACAGCTTCTGTGGGCACCCTGTGCCAGGGCCTCCCCACCCTCACACCAGGAATTGCTTCCCGATATCCAATTTAGCCTTGTCCTCTGTCAGTTTGAAGCCATTCCCCCTTGTCCCAAGTCTCTCTCCAGCTCTCCTGGAGCCCCTTTAGACCCTCTGAGGTCTCCCTGGAGCCTTCTCAGTCTGTCTCCATAGGAGAGGTGACAAACATTTGTGTGTTTTTTGCTCTGTGTGGCTGTGTGAAAACGGGAGGGAAGCTGTCCCACGCAAGGCCATGTTTTATGTCACTGTTTTATCCCAGGCTCATTCTCTGGGGAGGGGATCAGCTCAGAGCTCCCCACTTTGAGCAGCGACTTTAGGGTTTGTTTTTTTCAGGTGTTTATTGTATTGTGGGGAATTTCAATTGCATTGAAATTCATCTCCTGCCTTAACGCCCAGTTGCAGCTGAAAGGTTTTTTCACTCTTCTCCACGGCTGCCCCTCCTCACTGCCCCAGGAAGGATGTTACCCCTTCCCCTGGCTCTGCCGTGGTGCTGCTGCTCCCTTTTCCATTTCACATTCCCTGGAGAGCTCTGCCTGTGTCCACTGCAGGGAAAACAGCTCTGCTCCCCTTATTTTCACCAGATTTTTCTGCAAAGCAAAGGTCTTCTGTATTATCTCGCAGTGGCTTAGTTTTTACGTGACTCCCTTTGTGGCAAGCACTTTGGAAAGCCTACAAATATCTATTGGCTTTTAATCTATGCAAATATATGGATTTTCCCTCATCCACGTGCACGTAGCAGGTTGTGAGCCATGACTTCCCTTTACCAAAAAGGAAAACTTTCCTCCTTTTTTCATTAATAAAATACATTTATCTGTGTGTCTATTGCTAGGTGCAATAATTTCTTTTTATTTTCCTGGTGTAGGTGCCAGGATTGCTCATCTGTATTACTCCTATATCTGCTATAAACTTAAAAAATGAGAAAATAATGACCCTCCCACCCCTTTCTGCTGCTCCAGTCATCTGCACTGGATAAATATTCCCTGTCTCCTGTCCAGTGGCAGCTGCTGCCTCTGTACAGCAGCTTCTTCCAGACCAAGTCTGCATGTTACACACAAATTTATTTTCATAAAATCATTACTGAAACCCAAAATGTGGCCTCGAGCTTTAAAGCATCTTTAGTTTTCCTGGGTTTAATCTTCTGGATTTTGTACTTTTGATACCTAGCAGATTTTTTTTTCCCCAAGTCCTCCTCCTCCTGTATTTCTTTTTAATCCTGCTTTTCCATGCAACACTCCTTTGCATTTTTTTTTTTCCCCAAGTTTCTGCCCAGATGGAGAGTTTTATATGTTCGTAGCTGTCAGGTTTTACCGTGCAGGGTTTTTAGCAGCAAGGTCAGTCCACGGGAAGTTCTGTTATTCCTAATGAAGGATAGGTGGCACTCTTGTTATTTTTGTTTGGTTCCTGAAATAAATCAGGTGTATGTGCTCTCTCAGATTTCTTTTTATAGAGTAAGTGCTTTGGAGAGTGTTCTTGAACATGAAGAGGATTTGATTTTTTTTCTTTTTTTAATGTGAACATGCACTTCAGTTGCCCGAGTCTGTGGCTGGATCACAGTACTCTCTAGGAAGAGAAAATGTTATTTTTATGGAGACTCGAAGGAAAAGTGCTCACCTATATGGCACTGCCTCATTTTACATATAAAATTTTGTTGGTTTTTTTTTTTTTTCTCTTTTCTTACTATTTCATAAGGCAAAGAAGAAAGCCAACAAAGCCTTTAATGTAATTTAACCTCCAGTTATTAATACCTTTATACTTTGTATTTTCTTGTTAGTTTGGGATTTGAAGCAGAGGCTTAAGCTGGCATGGTAATCCTAGCACTGCATGTTAGCAAGTCCTAAACAGCCCAGAGAGCCTTTATTCCTTAGAGCAGGGGAGTAAATCTGTCTTGCCCTAATTCTATCAATTCATTGTAAAATTGGATAAATTTGTGAGTTGGAGTGTTTTCTCTTATGCTCTAAAAACCCTGAAACACAGGAAAATTCATGCTGGTGGGGCTATGGGCGTGCTCAGGGTTTTTAGGAGCCTTAAAGGAAGATTGGAGCTTTAAAGTTCAACTTCCTGGGATGTTTTCCCTCCTCAGGAACGCGGTTCCATGGAGGTGTTTTAACCTTGGTGCTCGATTACTGAAAATCAGATCAGTCATTGCTCCCGTGGGCTGGCAGATCCCTCTGGCTGAGGCCAGGTGCTCTGGGACCTCAGCCCTGCTCCTCTTGATCCACTTGTCAATCCACTGATTCTGTTCCTGCTCTTCCCAGAAGGAGAAGAGCTCTTGCCCCACGGCTGAAAGGATGAGCAGAGATTGGGCAAGTTTCCATCCTGCCCCTGTCCAAGAGTGTGAGTCTCTTCCACATGAAATGTAAATACTCCATGTTTTGTGGCATTCTCTGGCCATGCAAACATCTCTGTGAAGGGGTCACAGCTTCTCCAGGGCCACAGACTGTTTCCAGGGAATTTCTCAGCTGAAGCCCTCAAAGCAAAGCCGTTCCCAAGCTCTGAATCTCCTGCAAAGCTGCTTTGGTCGTGTGGTTCAAATAGAAAGTTAAAAAGGTAATGTGGAAAGAAAAGGAGATGTTGATTCCAGACAGAAAACAAAAACCCAAAACCACTTGTGTGGATTTCATTGGCCATTTCATAATTGGTGTTACTCCCTATGTGCAGCATAATGTGCTTGGTGGGTTTTAAGATTTTTTTTCAAGCTTTTATTTTAGTTTACTGCTGTTTAGATCTCTGGACTTGATTCTATGCTGAGATGGTATGAACTCAGATGAAAGCAAATCTCTCCTGAAAGAGTTTCCAATCTAATTTAGATTTTAGGTATCTTCACTTTAAAATATTTAGTTAGTATATATTCACTGGGGAAAGAGTGCTTGATTTTAATTTTCATGATGATTGGATTGTGGAATTAAAACTTGATTGAAGAAGTGATTTTGTTTTATTGGATAAAGAAACATAACTCTGCAGTTTATTTTGCAGTTTAGATTTTTGGTGCCGTCTCATGTAACACAGGCTCCTGTATTACTCATCCCTCCCTTCTGCAAAGTCTTCTGGATTTTTTATTTCTCTTTTTAATTTCAATACCTTGGAGTGTTTGAATTGAAGAGTCTCAAATTAAAATCTATTTTGGGGCAGGAAGTTTTCTTGATGTTTTGGGTAACATTTACTTTTACTTTCTAATGCCAAATCCTCTTTCAAGCTGATGCCATTAAGGCAGAGGATTCTGTGGTTTGTATAATAATACCAGTCCCAAATGGTGGCAGTTATTGAAGTTAACACTTTTTGCCCAACTGTGGGAGTACCAGCATCTTTGAGAGATTCCAATTTTGGTTCTTATTTATGCTTGACATTTAATGTGCTTGACATTCTGATTATTTTACACCTACCTAATTTCTTCTAGCTCCAGGGATAATGACAATATTTTAAGCATCTGTGAAGTGTAGCTGTGTGTTATTGAGCAGGTGCAACGCTACAAATGGAAGGAAAAAGTCCCTAAACTATTTCTGGAATCATTGTTGGTTTTTTTTTGTGTTGCATATCTCAGGGTCAGGTAGAGTTGCTCACCAGCTTGGTCTGGTTGCCAGTGTTAGCTTTACTAACATTTAATATCCTTTTATTTACACATACATCAATCTGTGTGTGTATAGATGTCAATAAATTACAAAATGTGGACTGGGTGCTCACATGGTGTCCTTTGTGATCTAGGGGTGAGGCATTACAGGGAGAGTTTTCCAAGTTGTTACTGGGGATTTCTATTTCTCCTAAATTTTGGATTAAAATGGGCTGTAGAATAACACACTCAATACAAAATTCAGCCCTTTAAACTGAGCTCACGTGTCCATGGCACACCTTTAGTGTAGAACTTAAAGCTGCCCTGTGTCTTGGTTTATAGATAATTGGGATATAACCTGAGACATGAAAATATATGGGAAAAAATTACCCAGATGATTGTAAGTGTACTCTGTGTAAAGTCTTTACTCTCCCTTTGCAAAGTGATTTTATTAATCTTTTTGAGTTGTATTCCCATTTATTCTGTGGTTCCCTGCAGTTATGGCAGGTTTTAGGCTCTTTGGAAAAGGTTAAAGAGGTTATGAGGGAAAGAGGGAGCAGGATGAACACAGTGGGAAAACCAAATTCTTCAGAGAAGTGCAGCTGGTGGCCACAACTTCCTTTTTAATTTACTGGGAATCTCGTGTTGTTTTTGCCTGTTGTAGTTGTGAGTAAATTGACCACATGAAGAGTGATGAAGAGAAGTTAAAATACTTTATTTTACAGACCCATGTGGGTACATGTTAAATACTCACCCAAGTCCTCCCAAAACAATTGCCACAGCCCAGGAAGGGGTCCTTGAAGCAGCCCTGACTGAATGGGTTATAGGAACAATTTAAAAAATTCCTTTATTTTGCAATCTTGCCACCTGGTGGTACAGCCTGATAATAAATATTTGGCTAGAAACCTGTTCCGAAAGTCATATTTTCTTTGGTAGGCAAGGTCCTGAGAGTGGAATTTAAGGCTGGATCCTAAGCAGGTTCCTGTTTTCAGCAGGCGAGCTCAGGGTGTTCTTCCCTCACTGTCAGTGCCCCGTGTCAGGGCAGGGCAAGGCTGTGCATTAAATATCCCAGAGTCACATCAGGAGTGGCTTGGGTTGGAAGGGACCTTAAAAATCATCTCATCCCACCCCTATCCATAGGCAGGGACAGCTTCTGCTATCCCAGATTGCTCCAAGCCCCATCCAGCCTGGCCTTGGGCACTGCCAGGGATCCAGGGGCAGCCACAGCTTCTCTGGGCACCCTGTGCCAGGGCCTCCCCACCCTCACAGGGAAGGATTTTTCCCCTAATATCCCATCCAACCCTGCCCTCTGGCAGTTTGAAGCCATTCCCCCTTTTCCTCTCACTCCATCCCTTGTAAAGAGTCTCTCTCCATGTTTCCTGCAGCTCCTTTCAGGTCACAGTGAGGTCACCCCAAAGCTTCTCCTCTCCAGGCTGAACACCCCCAGCTCTGGCAGCCTTTCCTCCCAGCAGAGCTGCTCCATCCTCTGCTCATCCTGGAGCCTCCTCTGGGCTCTCTGCAGCAGCTCCAGGTCCCTCCTGTGCTGGGGCAGCTCTGCAGGTGGGGTCTCACCTGAGAGGGGCACCATCCCCCCCTGCCCTGCTGCCCACCTGGGGGTCAGCCCAGGGCAGGGGGCTCCTGGGTGCCAGCACGGCTGGGGCACATCCAGCCTCCCATCACCAGCACCTCCAACCCTTCTCCCCAGGGTTTCTCCATCTGTTCATCCCCCACCTCCCACCGATTCCCACAGACATGAGGGAAGAGAAAGTCTGGAGGTGTTTTGTGGTCCTGGAACACTGCCTGGTGCATTAACCTTCACAATATATTTGAAATGTAGTTTACAGAGGAATGGTGTCCGTGTCCTGGGAGTCCCAGATAAAATGATGCAAACTGAACCGACCCAGGTTATAGTAAGAGTATTTAAGGGATGTCGCTGTACCTGAAACAAGTCCCACAAATGCCAGCAATATGGAACTCAGATGTATTTGGATAGTTTAAATGTTCATTTGGGCACAAGGTGGAGGCTGAATAAAGCCCATGACGTGCAAAACCTGGCAGAGCTGACACTCAGTGGCAGGAGCATGGGGAAGCTCACTCCTTTGTGCTAATCCAGCCTGAAGCAGATGTGGTCTTACTGGTGTCTGCAGGGAAATCCTCATTTATAATGAAAGATGTTTTCACATGGTGTTCAAAGGGCCTTAAACAATCCAGTTTTTGCAAGCTGAATCCAAACATGATTTACTGAGGGGTGTGATGAATTGATCATTAGCTGGGGCTTCTCAGTCAGAAGTGGATGTTTGCTCTCCCAGGAGTGTCCCCTCCGGCTCTGCCACGTGCTGTGGTCTGACACGAGAGGAACCGAATGTAATTCTGTGCCTTGGGTCAGAAATGGCATCGTGCTGGAGCACAACGGTGCCCTTTTGACACAGAAACGTGAAAAATGGGTTTCTTTTTGCCTGTCCTTAGGGTGTAGTGGGGATGAACTCCCACAGGGAGCACCTGCATCCCTTCCAAGGAGAGCTGCTGCCTGTCAGTGCCTGCACCCTGCTGAGCATCGCTCATGAAACCTGCCAGGATGTCACTCACGAGTAAATCACGAGGACATCGCCGTGCTGGCCTAAGACCTCTCAACTATTCCCTTCCAAGTTCTGATGTCATGCAAGGAAAACCAGGGGAATGTCTCCCCTCTGCTCCTGGCCTCTCTGCTGGCCTTTCCCTCTCGCACAGGCACAGCACACACGGAGTTTTCAGTCTCTAAAAACATTAAAACCAACATTTATTTACAAATACGAGAGGCCAGAGGGCTACAGCTCTGATAAATGGATGAGAAGAGATATCATTGTGACTGAGGCCTGCAGTTTCAAGCTTTTAATTCATGTCTTTGGTCACAGAGTGGGAACTTTTTAATCACTTGATTTTACTGCAAAATGTCCCTAACTATTTATGACACTGCATGTTTGCTCTTGGATCTGTTTCTCCTGTGGGGTATCCTTTAGATCAATCCTTGTTTGTTGTATTAATTTGCTTAATTCTCTGGGGTTTGTCAAGTCTAATTATCTTCTTTCTTTCTTCCAGTTTTGAAATCAAGATTGATTAGCCAACACGAGAAGACCCAGCTGGTTATGTGACTCAGAACCCTGTTTATGAAGCACTCGCTCGTTTTTACAAGACAACTGTAAGTTGTTGCTTTTTCTTTTCCTCCCTCAAATTCAAGTTCTACTGTTGTAGCTTCATAGAAATTCTAGAAAATTCCTGAGGAATTTGCTTTTATTGCTAAATACAATCTTGATTTTTGGCTTGGTGACGCCAGCCAAGGACACAGAAGTGCTCTATTCACTTTACCACACTCCTACCAGAGGTTTTTTCCACATTGTGATGGTTTTATGTTGTTTAAAGAGAGACCCCCTCGGTCAGGAAGATCAATCTGCTGTCTCTTTACGTTGTGTTGTGTGAAATGTGGGATCAGGGAATGTGGCAAACCTGTTTTGGGGTGCACTGCTGGTGGGCTGTGTGAGGGAGATGCTGAGTCCCAGCTCGGAAGCGGTGCAGGAGGAGTTGGCACCTCTGCAAACAGGTACCTCTGCAGAAGGCACCATTCTCCCACAGCCCCCAGCCCCCGAGATTTTGGACTAAACAATGTTTCCTCTGTGCTTGACTTAGGCAGCGTTTCTCCACAATTATAAATTTGTTCTTTGTAAGGCAAACCCTCAGTTTCACTCGTGAACTAGAATTGCTCAGGGAAAGTGTCAGAGTTTTAGTCTGGAGTGCAAGAGTGGGGATGCAGAAATGAAAGTTCCAGCAGTAATATTGCATGGCTTAATTTTTTTTTTATCTTTATCATGAACTATGTTTTATAAGCTCAACTTAATAAAATTATTAGATCCAGGTGGAGTGCTGATACGTTTGTCATTTTGTTTGATGTGGCGTGAACCTTGTTTTACCCTTTTTCACTTGTGTGAAATGGTTCTGCCTTAGCAGTGGTGAGACTTTAATTTCTGTAACCAGGCGGTGGGGGCTTTAATTATTAAATTTTGGAAGCCATACATTTCCATGGTGCTGCACTTAGCTGAGCAGGAATGCAGCCAGTGCTATCAGGTCTGGGGCAGCACCAGCTTATCTCCAGCTTTTCTTTAGTTCTAACTGCACTGAAAGCCAGGCAGGCTGGGCTGGCTGAACTTCATAATCTTGTGGAAATGGCATTGCCCAACTGCCAGTGATTGTATAAAAATTCCATTATTTTGTAAGTGGAAGGAGCAAGCTGGTATTTATCCTGAATTTTCTCTTGAATAGCAAGTGATTCTGGTAACTTGCAAGTGGTGATACAATGCGTGTACAATCTGTATTTTCATTTGGTACCTCTCTTGTTGCCAAAGGTTCATTAACCAAGGAGGGAAAATGAGGTATAATATTCAAACTATTATTAAAAAAAAGGGAAAACAGCACTCACTACCAAGTAACTTTTGGGCTTATGAAATAGTAGAACCAATAAAGAAAAATTAGTAAGTATTAACTGTGAAATAGAGATTTGTAGAGTGAAGTATAAGCTTAGTTTTGATTTTTATGATTGCAAGGAGATTTCTGAGCACATTTGCTTTTTGACAACAGTAAATATATTCCAAATATATTGGAGATTAGTTAGCAAGTTATTAGGGAAGAGAGAGAATCACACTCTTTTTTCGACAAGTAAACATGGGGAACAGAAAGATAACAAGAGCACCCTGTTGCTTTGGGTGTCTCTTCACAGAACTCTCTGCTGTGATGAGTGTGGAACAGAATTAAAGCTCGATGTGAGAAGCACAAAGAAATGAATAACTCAGATAAAAAGGCTTTGCTGGTTTTCTGTGGGCAATGAAGGAAGCTCTCCATAGATCAGAGCTCTAAGTTCTGAGTGGCTGCTGTGCAGAATATGGCACAAACTTGTCCTGGATTAATTTTTTTGTATTGTGTACTGAAAAACCTGGCATAACAACTGTGGTGTTAGGAAGTTTATGGAAATAATTCTATTATACAAAGTGGCACTTGCACAGCTTTAATGCATTCAAAATATTATGTAATGTAAATGTGGACAGAAATTACTCAAAGGTTTGCTCTTTGTCCACTGATAATTTCCAGATGGATTTCCATTGGGGTGATGAGTGTACCCCTAGTTCTGACCTCCATGGAAACGTTTGATGGGCTCTTTTAGCTAAAACTAACCCAATTTATACCAAAATGTTCTATTCAGTGCCTGTATTATTTCAAGATAGAGCAGAATGAAAACATGGTCATAATGACTGTGTGGGCAACTGTACCACGGAGTATTGCAGAGTGCTCAGCATCACTCCTCCCTGACAGCAGCAGTTTGTCACTGGCGCTTTAATGAAGCTTTTAATAGGTGCCACAAGCTGTGCAGACCAAATATTGTGCTTGTCTTTCAAAGTACTACAGATTCCAGCTTCGTTTCCCCCCCGAACTCTTAAAACAAGTAGGCTATAATCTATTTGTCAGACATTTAAATGTCTGTAAGAGACTGAAAAGCGAAGACAGACTTACTAGAGAGGGAACTTTCTTAGTCATTCAGTTATTAAAAAAAGAAAAGCCTCCCCGAGGTTTTTTGTCCCTTTTTTTTTTTTTTTTTGCAGAGAAATAAGCAGAGTTTGAAATACTGTAATTTTCTCTATTTCTCAGTATAATAGTTTCAATTCCTGTTGTGGAAGGCAAGCTGCCAGGCACAACCACACAATTCAGCGAGCTTGTAGAGATAAAAAATTGTAACCCCCCAAAACAAACCTTCCTAAAGCCTTCAGCCTCTCCCATCCCATTCCAGGAGGATAAAATGGGCTGAATCCCTGGATTCCTGTGTGTTTGACTTCCCTCCCAAGCAGAGCTGAGGCTGCACACATGGAAGGTGCTGCTGCTTGCACCGATGAGCACAAAGCACCTGCTGTGGTCAGACCTTGGCAGGAGTTTTAGGCATGAGCCAGGAGGTCCCACAGCTTTGAGAAAACTCTGGGAAAACTCTGGGAAAGCTCTGGGAAAGCTCTGGGAAAGCTCTGGGAATGCTCTGGGAATGTGTTGTTGAGCCCAGGAGCCCACAAGGATTATTTCTTCTCAAAGGCAGCTGCAGGTGCTGTCCTCTCCTGGAGATGTTCCTGTGTGAAATCCTTCCTGGTTTAGTTTTGTCAGCCCTGTGATTTATTGGGGTTATTAAGGAGAGAGTTTGGGCTGTGCTGTTATTTCTGTGCTGCTCAGCACTGAAATGCCAGCTGGAGCCGAGGATGGAAAGCTGGAGAAATGGTTTTATCTTGTGTAGCTGCACCTGCTTTCCCCTCCTGGCCTGTAAATGCAGGGAACTGGGAAGCTGCTGGAATTTTGGGCTTTTCCAGCAGGGAGATAACCTTTGGCAAAGAGCTTTTGTCACTTCTGCCACCTCCACTGGAGGCAAAGAGCAAAGCATGGGGCTCCAAGTCTCACTTCACAGCAATTCCCAGCACCAATTACCCATCAGCTCACCCCAAACGATGAGAAATGTCAGCAAAACCTGGTTTGCAGGTGTGATGTCAGAGACAGCCCCATCCATCAATTCCTGTGCTGCTTTTGTCCCCTGCCTTTGAGGGGGAAGCAGAACCTGTTCCATTTTCTGTCACTGGGGCACGTGAGGATGCTCCTCCAGAGGGGCTGTGCAGAAGCAGAGCAGATCTGTACCTACAACAACCTGTACATTCATCTTTTCTTTGCACAACTGAATTAAATATATAAATATCTGTGAATGAATCTGAACTCTCCCCCAGAGCTACTTGTACACTCATCTTTTCCTTGCACAACTAAATTAAATATATAAATATCTGTGGATGAATCTGAACTCTTCCCTACAGCTACCTGTACATTCATCTTTTCCTTGCACAACTAAATTAAATATATAAATATCTGTGAGTGAATCTGAACTCTTCACCAGAGCTACGTGTACATTCATCTTTTCTTTGCACAACTGAATTAAATATATAAATATCTGTGAGTGAATCTGAACTCTTCACCAGAGCTACGTGTACATTCATCTTTTCTTTGCACAACTAAAATATATAAATATCTGTGAATGAATCTGAACTCTTCACCAGAGCTACCCATACACTCATATTTTCTTTGCACAACTAAATTAAATACATAAATATCTGTGAATGAATTTGAACTCTTCCCTACAGCTACCTGTACATTCATCTTTTCCTTGCACATCTAAATTAAATATATAAATACCTGTGAATGAATCTGAAGTCTTCCTCCTTTGAAGAGCAAACTTCCTTTAATTAAATAGTCTTTTCCTACTATCTGATGTTAGTGACATTTTATAATCATACAATTACTGCTTCATTTCAATTTTATGTTATTTTCAGAGGTCAGGAAGGGTAATATTCCAACATAACCACATTCAGTGAGAGGGTAAGAGCTGACAGGAGTTCTTGCATAGGGTTCTCATCAGGAGATCTTGAAGTGCATTAGAAAAATATGGATTTTTATCTCTGTTTTAATGGTGGTGGGAGCTGTGGCCCTGTGAGGTTGTCCAGCATGGCTGTGCAAACCTCTCCATGTGTTCTATTGCCTGAACATCCCAGTCTAAGGAGTCCTGAGCAATAGATTAAAACACAACACAAAAGCAAAAAAAAAAAAAAATTAATGGTATCTTAATGGAATAAAATTCAGATTTTTTTTTTCAGCTGAAAAAACGGAACATATTCCTGCTGAATTCTGTGTTGTATGTTCTGTTCAAATCATCTCTTCGATGGATTAACACGAAGTCAATACATAATGTCAGTTTATTTTTTAATGAATGAGTGTTACCCTGGGAATTAAGGAATTCTCACCTGTCTCAGTGTGACCTGGCTGTTAAAAAAGACAAAGGCCACCAGTGCCAGGGGCTGGTTCTCCTCTCTGGCAGAGAGAACAGGGGGTGTTTGTGCCCCCCAGGATTCCCAGGAATTGTGTGACGTTGGGGAGGAATAGGTGAGACTTGAGTGCCTGCTCCAGGGGCAGGAGGAAATGTATTTCATCTTTGTCAGTTCATAAATGGATGTAAATGACAGCCTGGCCCTGGTTTGAATTCTGTGGGAGCCAGGCAGGATAATTCCTGCCACGTCCAGGATCTAAAGTGTCCACGGAATTTTCTTGCACGTTAGGACACGATTGAAAGATTTTATTTCTGGAATCACATTTTAATGCTGTATTAGTAATTATGATGCCATTTTTTTTTTTCTATCTTGCTACTTTTGATGCACTTTTCTGATTTAAAAATCTTCGGAAGTATTTAATATAACAGAAAAGAGAAGCGTTCATAGTAATAATGAAAATATTTTTATAATATTAATTTTATTATAAAAATATATTATTTTAAAAGATCTATTTTAGTTTTGCACGTTGGGGATATTTCTTTTTCCTGTTTATTTAGTGGATTTGCTTCACTGTCACCAAAAAAGCTGCATTGAGGATTGGCATGAAGTGATTAATTTTATGTTCTCAGTGTTTCGCTGGGGTGTTACTCAGTAATTTTTGAAAAAAAAGCATTTTTTCCAGAACTTTTGCACTGGCCACCTCTGTAGGCACAAAGGGAGCTCCTCGCAGGTGCTGTTGGATGCATTTCCCTCTCTGAGGAAGCACAAAGTGCTCCAGGGAGCAGCTGCAAACGAGAAACTCCTCCTGACTTTGGAAAAACCCTTGGTAATTCCAATAAATTGCTTGTGATCAATGAAAGGCTGCCATCCATGGAGGGAAGTTCGTGTCTCTTTGATGGCACAGGGTTTGTGGGTGTGTTCCCGGATTTTTGCTGGCTTCTGCCTCTTCCCAGAGCCCGGATTTCTGCTGGTTTCTCCTAAAGCAGAGCACAGAAATGGGAATTTTCTTCATGTGACACACGGAGGGCTGAGCACAATTGAAATGCTAATATGTAGAAACCAGATCTCACAAAGGAGTGTGTTAACATTTGTCTTTATTCACTCTCTATTTCAAAGGATATGTGCCAAGCCTTGCTTGACTCTCAGAGCATTCTGCATTGTACAAATTCACCCCTGAAAGGCACAGAGGAACGTTTCCTTTTCGCATAGTTTAAATCTTTTGATGCCATGGAAAAGTGAATTTTTCCTTACCTGACCCCACCTGAGCCTGCTTTGCTGATTCCTCCACTTTCTCCAGCATTTCTGTGCTAAATTTCCCTTTTTCAGGGAGAAACTGAACTGAATATATCCAGCAGAGTCTGTATAGGGATTTTTTTTTTCTCAGCTGATTTTATTACTTTCCTGGGTGCTGGGAAGTCTCTCCCTCACTTTGGTGTTCTTTCCTCTCTTTTCCAGTTTGCCCTGCAAGTGCAGCTCCTCGCTGAGATCAGCCTGAGCTCCTTTCAGACGAAACACAAATTCCTTTTTCACCTTTTAGAATGTACCTTGAGCTCGTAGATCCTGTTCAGCAGCTCTGAGGTCTGCGTTTTGCCTGCTGTTGGTCGTGGCTGTTGGACTCCCATCGACTTCAGGAATTGTGTTCTCCCACAGCAGCACAGGAGCTGAATTCTCTGTTTGCTTTCCGTTTGCTGAGCCAACCATTTCCCATCGCAACCCATCTTCCCCCAGAGAGTTCACCTAAGCCAGGAATATTAAAACCTGTCCTGAATGGGTATTAAAACCTATCCTGAATGGGTGTTAAAACCTATCCCAAATGGGTATTTGATCCTGCCCAGCTCTCGCAGGGGTCTGGGATCCACTGCCCTCCCTGCGTGCCTTTCCCTGAGCTGGAGATCCCTTCAAATGCAGCTGGGGAGGAGTTTGGGACCTCCCTCCATCACCTCGGCCAACTTGAGGCTCGGCCCTGACTTCAGGCTCCTGTTTTGCCCCTTCCTTGTCCTCATCACATTCCAAGGCACAGGTTTTGAATTCCTTGGCGTTTCCATCATTTGCACCGTTTGGATGGATGGAGTGACTCGTTCCTAAACCTCGTTTTTGATTTACCCATAATCTCTCCCTGCAGATGTTGGTGCTTCAGTGCTCAGTGAAGTGATGCTTTGCTTTTTATGTACTCAAGCAACACATGGTCTGCAGCCAGCTCCTAAAACTCCCAAAGTGTTTAAGAATATGTTTAAATGCAAGGTCTTAGAGAAAATGCAAATTTATTACTTTTCACTTGATTCTCACGATAGATTTCTGGAGAGTGCTCTGAGGCTTTTTTTATTGGTGCTATCACTACTTTGCCGTCGTGCTTATGCTGATTTTCTTCCTTTGCCAGAGCCCCATAGCACTTGGTATCAGTAGCTACAATTTCCTGCCACCTGTGGTGGAATATATTTCTTCATTATGAGCTTTTTGCTGCTTCCTCAAGTTTTGTCTTTGATTAGCTGCTATGGAATTTTTACACATCATCATCACTTGTCCTGCACAACTTGATTATCTGATGGATATGAAAATTGCTGCTTCCAGCTTCAATTGGCTTGGATCATTCAGTGCTGCTTCTGGTACCAGCACTGACCTGAACTGGTGCTAAATCCAGTGCAAGAGAAAGTGGTGGAAAGCTGGGTTTTGTAGGGTTTGTTTGGGATTTGTGGTCGTGGTTTTTTCCCCTTTCCCTTAAAGTGAAAGAGCACTGGAAATGCCGAGGCTGGGATCAGTGACTGACCTGAACTGGGCTGGAATTCAGCAGAGATCATAACTTTCTAGTCTGAATTTGGTGAACGTTTTCTTAACCTTATTTGCAGCAACTTTACACCTCTGTTTTAGAATCTGTTGTAATTTTAAGGATCTCTTTATAAATGATGACATTTAGCAGAGGTTTGCCACTCGCTATTAAATCTTCCTGGAATGATGTACTGTGAATCCTTCTGCCCAGATCCAAACAGAAGAAAATGTAAATTAAACGAACTCCTGGCTTTATAAATGCAAACATGGATCTTCTTTTTGTCCATTAAATGGGCTTTTCTGGACTCAGTTTAAAAAACCCACACTTTTTTTGCAGGAACAGCTGTCCAGCTCCTCCTCTGCAGCAGGTAGTTCCTTCTCTCCACCGGCATTATCCGGGATGAGGATAAAAACTGGGTTTGTCGGAGTGTGATAAAAAGAGCATGTGTGTACATGAAGGCAAATGTAAATTTCCAGCATCAAAAAGAGGACTTGGCAACTGCAGATGTGTGGCTTAAACGCTGTGGGAGGAGAGGGAAGGAAGGGTTTTGTTTCTTTGTGCTGAGCTCTGCTGGAGCAGCTGCTGCGAGCTCCGCAGCAGAGCTGAAGTGGCGTCGTAGGTGAAGCTGCTGCTGCTGTCTGGGATGCAAAAATGCAGCTGATCCTGCTGGGAAAGCACTGCCCAGGGGAATGCTGAGGGGAAAAGAGAAGAATCATTTCCTATAATCTTTATTGGTGTTTCTATCTTCACACTTTCTAACCGTACCAAGCTCCTGAGATATCAATTCCAGCTTGGAGGGAGATGAGTCCACGTTAGTTTTCAGAAACTTGTGTGAGGCAGGGGAACCCTCTGGGCCTGGTCATGAAATGATCCCTGGCACTGCTGGAAAAGCTGTAAGGATGACCCCAATGGGTGTCCCTGTGCCCACTTCTCCCAGGTCCTTCTGCCACCTTCTGGGCTGCTCTGGCTGATGGACTTTTGGTTTGTTTGGTTGGTTTGCTTTGGGTTTTTGCTTTGGGGTTTTGTTTCGGGTTGGTTTCTGTAGTTGTTGCTCTGGCTGATGGCATTTCGGTTTGTTTGGTTGGTTTGCTTTGGGTTTTTGCTTTGGGGTTTTGTTTTGGGTTGGTTTCTTTTGTTATAATTGCTCTGGCTGATGGCCTTTCGGTTTGCTTGGTTGATTTGCTTTGGGGTTTTGCTTTGGGGTTTTATTTCGGGTTGGTTCCTGTAGTTGTTGCTCTGGCTGATGGCATTTCGGTTTGTTTGGTTGTTTCCTCTGGGGTTTTATTTCGGGTTGGTTTCTGTTGTTGTCGGTTGGTTGATTTGGTTTTTTTTTTTCCCAAACCTCACTGCTGAGGAATTCTTCCTTTTCCCACCATCCCACAGGTCCCCAGAGTGCCCAGTCCTGCAGGAGCAGGTGGTTCTCCCCTGTGAATGTCTCTGTCAGTGGTGCTGGAGGAACAGCACCAAAATGGAAATGAAATCATTGCCCATCCCAACTAAACTCTTTCCCTTTTGGCGTGCAGCATTTCTCCCCTCAGTGTGATTCCTGGGGGAATGGTGTGGCCATGGAGCATGTGAGGCTCAGGGAGCTGCTGAATCCTCATTTTCCCATAAGCTTTTTAAAATTTTTCCCAAATCCCATCAAGTAGCATTCTTGAAAATTCGCGATGTGCAGTTTCTGAGGCGAGCAAGCAGCAGGTTCTTTCTGCATGGGGAGAGGTTAGCAAGGAAACTTCATTTCCCATTTCCAGTTCCTGACAGACTTTCTGGGTCAGCAGTGGCCTCTGAACCAGAGCTCGGAACCACCAGGAGTGGGTCCTTTGTAGAGGTGATTCAGGGAGTTGTGGAGAGAGGTTGGTTCATGGATTTTGCAGGGTAGTGGGGTTGCTTTTTGTGAACAGACCAGACCAGGTTGTGATTTTGGGAAATCTGATGAATTGGCAGCAGAGGAGATCCTGTCAGAACAAAGGCTGAGTGCTCCAGCTCAACAACCCAGGCATTTTCTTTCTGATGGAAAGAAAGAAAGGAAAAGGAGAAGGAAAAAACCAACCCGAGGCAATGAAATGACAGACCAGCCCAACTGTTTTAGTGTTTCAGACTAAAGTATAGCAAATTGGGATTGCAAAGGCTAAGGGAGGAGACTGCAACAGTTCAGACATGAGATTATTCAGGATGAGAGGATTTTCTATCCTGTCTTCATGGAGTTTGAATTAATTTTGGTGAGATATGGACGGGTAAAAAGTAAAATTAAAGAAAAGGAGAAGCTGAAAAAATAATTTTATTGCAATCTGAAAGAAAAACGGCAGAAACAGAAACCCCTCCGAATCATCACTACACTTTGAATATTGAGAATATAAAAAGGGCTTTGGAGCACTGGATTTTTTTGCAGCCGTGTGTTTATGAATGCACAGGGGTGTTGGTGTGCCTGCTCGTACACGCACTGCTGCAGTTCAGCAGCAGCCCCAAGGTGCAGCAGGATTTAAACCTGTGAAAAGCTTCAGTTGTTTCCCATCTGGAGGCTCATTGGAATCCTTTGATTTTGCTGCAGGAGCCTTGACCTTTGTGATGGTGTTATTTACTTTTCCATAAATTTTGTACGTGATGAGACTTTTGTTCCTTCTGTGGTCGAATTGGAGTAAAACAGAGATAATTTTCATAGCATAAATTAAAAAGTGCTCAATTTAGATTTTTATCTTTCGCTTTGCTTACGAAATGCTTGTTGTGCTCACAAAATACTCTCTCATTCTACAACATTTTAAGTTCTTGTCATGGTGGCTCAGTCCTTGTCTGTGAGGAGCTGGAAACTCGTTTGAATGATTCATTTTGAGCAGCTATTTTGGGGGTACTCACATCATCTTGGATGCGGCTTCACATGAAATGGATGGGAAAATGGGAGTTTATACCCCTCCTCCTGGCAATTGAAATGAAAACCCAGAACACTCGAGCAGGAGACTGTCATTGGCATCTCTTTGGGAAGATCAGGCTTTAAAAATACAGCAGGGAAACAACAAGGCAGGATCCCGGGAGTGGGGAATGGTGGGAAATGGAGAAAATCCTGTGGGCAGTACCCAAAGTCACGCTTGGCTTTAAGCCACAGATGTTTGCAGAGCCTGAAGAGAAAACCAGCCAAAGCAGCTGAAATGGAGTGAAAAGTGCAGCAAGGCAGGAGAGAGGCTCTGCTCGTGTTCTCACATGTGGAGGCGGAAGGATCTGCTCCCAAAAGGGGCTTGGGGTTGTTTGTCACTGGTTGGGAAGGATGGAGAAGGAAGGGAGAGCACAGGTGTGTCATCAGAGCTCTGAGAGATAACCAGAAATGGCCATTTTCCAAACAGAGGAGTTAGATGTTTTATGAAATGGGATTTAAAATGTAAAAAAAATATATAAAATTTTGCACTGGGTAACAGTCGTGTCATTTTCATTGCTGTGGCCTCTGGCTCGAAGTTGCTGTCAGCCTGTTTGTAGTGTGTAAAATTCAGTATTATGAGCGAACGGAACACCGTGACAATATTTACGATGAGCGTTTCTAAAGCACAGAAACAAAATGCACTTTTGCTCATATACAATCAAAATGCAGCCGTGTATTGAAAAAGTTGATTGCAGCTTTGAAAGAGCAGGGAATTTAATGAAACTTCTGTTCCACTGGGCTTGGTTGCTTGTTGATTAATGAGAAATAATCCATATTTCTCAATGCAGGAAGAAGTCATGTATAAAAACCACAATTTTAATAATATTTTTCACGCGAGCTGTGAATTATATAGTTTAAGGGTTTTGTTCCATCTCTCTGCAGTGGTTTTTTTTGTTTGTTTATGGGCTGGAGCTGTAACCTAACCCAGGCAAAAGCCCTGTGATGTTACACTTGCCCAGTTTGACCAGTCAGGGATGAATATTCACTTGTTTTGTGAGCAGATGGGATTCCAGGTCCGCGCAGAAATCCTGTCAGAAGTATTTCCTTCAGTACTTCTTCTGTTCCAGCTCTTTTCACAGCCCTCCTTCCAGTTGGGACGTGTTTGGTGGGGGAAATCTGTGCTCTGACAAAATATTGAAAGGTGAGCCAAGAGGGAGCGTGCTCAGAGAGAGGAATGACTTTGTCTTCTCCACGCTGGGAGCATTCCCGACACATTCTCATGTGCTCCTGTGTTCTGAGTGGTGATTTCTGCCTGCCTGAAGGGGAGTTTGGGCTCTGCAGAATTTTGGGTGCACAGGGATTAAGGTTTGCTGCGTGGAAAGCAGGAATTGGGTCACTGAGGAACAGCTTTGTTCTCAGCTTTGTTACCAGCAATAAATGAGTTGTCCCCACGTAAGTCCTGGATTGCTGTAAAAGAGAGGTTTTCTCCAAATAAAGCTTTAATAAATCCAAGGAACTCTAGCCAGTAATTTTACAATGCCAGTTCCATGGAGTTCTAAGGCAGTGTAATCCACAGTATTTATAGAACTTCATTAAACATCACACCTGTTAATTCCCCATCAAATTGAGGACAGGGAAAGAAAGCAACTTAAAATGAAGAAAAACGGCTCTGCCACGAGGCCTTAATGATTCTTTCCATGTCTTAAGTGCATTCCCTGGGATTATTCTGCTAATTTTCCACCTCTAATTGTTTGTTAAATGAACTTATAAGGTGGTGTGGTACATTAGATTGGAAATTGTTGTCTGGTTAGACAAGACATTATTGGCCATAATATAATTTATATATCTGGACTAATTCTGCCATGCAGGGTTTAATAGCTTCTTCTAATAGATCGCTAAAATGTCATTTGTGTGATTTTTACCCTTTTCTAAAGCCGTCCTTTCACTCATATTCTGGAATACAAGGAAATTCTCCTAGAAGCAATTCTTTATGCGAACTCTCATCTGGGGAGAGCTCCTATTGCAAAATTTCCCAATATCTTCCTGCAGCTGATTTGAAAGTGCAAAAGGTCGAAAATGTCCTAATGTGGTCTGGAAATCCACGTGTCAGCACAGCACATTTCAGAAGGGCTCTTGGAGCTTTGTAGAAATTGCATTTTTCCTTTTGATTTTAATTTTGTACCTGGAAAGGATTAGGGGAAGGATTCAGCTGATGAGTGAGATGTAAAACAGAAAGCATTTTTAGAATGGAAGATGCAGATTGGAAAAGATTGGGACTCGGAGGGATGTGGTATGAAGAAGTATTTATATAGTTTAATTATGAGTAATAATTAGTGAGTGATGTCGAAATAACATTTCAGTGAATTCTTTCCCATCTACAATGCCAGATCTCCGTGTTTATTTGCTCCTGGTTTGTGCAATATTATTCCTGACCTTGTTCCCTGCTGAGGAGATATCTCCCAGCAGAGTATCATCTAACCCAAAATATCATTTCCTAGAGAGCAATATTGAGTCATTGATTCAGTTACTCACTCACTCTGCCTCTCCATCACCTATCGTTTGCCAGAGCTGCTCCCTGGTGATAGTGACCTTGTGAGATGACAGATTAATTCCAGTGCCTGGCAATTTGTGCAGCTGCTTCTCAGCCTGCTCTTGTACAACATGTGTATACAAAATATAATATTCTTTAATACATTAAAGCAGTTTAACTTTGACCAGCTCAAACTCAAAGGCAGGAGGAGCTTTTAAAACTCATCTTTTTTTTTTTTTTTCCTAAGTCCCTCCTGTCACCTGCAAATCCTTTGCCTCCAATCTGTTCGGTGGCACAAGGAAGCAGCATTCATGGAATTTTTACAGTGCCTGGCTGCAAGATCCACCCAAAACGTGTCACAAATCTCACAGTGAATGAGTCTGTGTGGTCCAAACGTCAAATTCTTGATGTCAGCTGTCGGGAGGAGCTGCCCAGCACAAAGAGCCTCGTTCAGGGCAGTGGAATTGGGCTCTCCAGGTACCTCTGGGAGAGAGTTCCTTCAGTAGCTGCTCTTAGAAAAGCAGCCACAACACCTCCAGTCCTCCTGGCTCCTCCCCAAAATCTCCGTGACAGCTTAACCACTTTGATTTTAATCAAAATGGCTTTTGGGAAACTGCTTCACTGTCACTGATTAATGTGGCGATTTTAAGGTGGGATTTTTAGTACGGAATTTAGGGAAATTTTTGACCATTTTCACAGCCCTGATGAAAACCGTTCCAGAGTTTGCAGCCAACCTGTTTCGGTTGGGGTTTATTGTTTTTTACTGATCCACATGGTTGTTATAAATACATGGTACAGAAGGTGCTGAGAGGAACTTATCAATAACTGGGAGCACACAACTTCATCCAACACTGACTTTGCAGTTGTGACTATGCCCATGCACATTCTATTTGCTCTTGTGGGAAATATTAGTGAAAAGCTGTGAGAGGTAACTACAACAAAAGGCTGTAACTTCTGAGGGGTGCAGAAAATTCTCTTTTCCTGCACACCGTGGAGTTTTCCGAGCAGAAGTGATTTATGTTTGATTTATGTTTGATTTTGCCCAGCAAATATAATCTCTACATATAGATGTTCTCCACTGGGACACTGCAGCTGAGTTTAGCAGCTTGAAGTCAGAGACACTTTGTGGTCAGCGAGGAATCATCATCCATGGCATAATCACCTTTTTGGGGAAGGGGATGATTTGCCCTTGTGAGTTTTGGTGGGGTTGAAACACATGGTTGTTCCATCACAGCTGCAGCTGGTGGAAAACTGGGCTTTGGCCTTTTTGGTTTCACCTGCAGGGTCCCAGTCCTGTGCTGCTCTGGCTACTGCACTCAGCCTTGAGCTGATCCAAGTCCTGCTGAGGTTTCAAGGAGCCTCCAGGGTGGGAACAGCCTATCCAACACCTAAAGCTCTGGCGTTGAAAGAAAAGCGCTTGGAGAAGAGTTTAATTCTTTAAAAACTAGGATGTGTGGTTGATTTTTAATGTACTACTCCTTAATGTAGCAGTTGTGCTCCATCCTTCCCAGGGCCAGCAGGCATTCCAGAAAATTCCATCCACGTAATTTTAGCATTGGGATTAATACCCAATGGATGTTCTGTGGTTAATGCACTTTCAGCCACATTCCCATTAAAAGGAAAAGCTTTAGTTCTTCATGATTTCTCTCATCCTGTTTTACTGGTTTTTTTTTTAAGAGGATTCATTGTTGCAGAGGGCAAAATCCAAACTTGAGTGACTTTGTGAACTTAAATTTGCATTTGAGCTGTTGCACCAGTTGGCTTCCAGTTGGGATTTTCTTATTCCTGGAGCTGCTGGAATACCAGCACGCTTTGCTTGGGCAGTGATAATGGCCCAATGGAGTAGCAGTTGAAATTAAGATCCATGAAGGAATATTTGTTGACAAAAGCATCAAAAGAATCCCATTCCCTTCTCCTTGAGCATCATCACTTCTTTCCTGCATTTAACCCTGCAGTGAGCTGGCTGGGGAAGGGAAAAAAAAGCAGAAACAAAGCAAAAGCAGAGCTTCAGGAAGACAGAAATAAAATTTCTGTCAATGCAGGTCTCTGAAATGAATGTCTCTGAGTGGAAACAAGCTCTGGTGGTCCCACATGGGGAGCAGGGAGAGCTGTGCTGAGGAGGAGGACGTGGCACAGCTCTCTGGCAGGAGGCAGCTCCTGGATCTGCTTGGGCGTGCTCCACTCGGGCTCTGAGAGATGCTGAACCTCCAAACTGAAACGTTGCATGGTTTGTGTGGTCAAAGAGTGCCGAAAGGAACCTGCAGAATCTGTGCCCAAGCAGAAAGATGAAACGAAACAAAAATTAGCAGTTTTTCTGTCGTGAGATAGTTCTTGGGTGAGGGAGCAGCGTGGCTCTCACAGAGACGTTGATTTGGGTCGCGAGGTTTATTTGTCACCTCTGAGTGAGAAATCTGAGCGTACAGAGACTCCAGAGCAGGAGCAAACACTGAGCTCCACACGGCAGAGCTGTGCAGAGGTTAACTTTGAGATTCTGGCCGGGCCTCATCTAATGTGATAATTACCTTCGGCACCTTTGTGTCTAGGCCTAATTCATCTCGCAAAGATAAAGTAATAATTTACCACTTAACCTCATTCTTGGTGTGCCAAATAACACAATTGTACAATAAAAACTTAGATGTGCAAGCTGGGAGTAGGGAATGGAGGCCAGTGTCTCGGGCCAAAGCACTGTTTGGACAGGAAAATATGCAGGAGTAGGTGGAAATTTTGCCTCAAAACAAGTCTTGCGTCGGGATTTTTAGTGGTAAACTGAGATTTGCTGTGGCGAGACGTGTCCGACTCTCCAGCAAACATTTGGAGATTTCCAAAGAGGCCATGGTTCAGGCAGTATCTCCGTGCCTTTGGTGGCATTTTATGGTAGGCTCTATAAAGTTACATGTACCTGGTTAATTTTTAGTTTTGTGCCGTGGCTCGGACACACTTTGTACAAATATGCTTTGATAGAGGCTAAAATCCCCAAACTCCAACCCGAGACAGTCTTCAGTGTGTTTGCAATAGGAGTGGCACAGGTTTGTCCAGATAAAGAGGGGAATATTTAAGAATTCGCGAGGTGAAGGAGACTGTAATTGCTACCTGGCACCTGAAGAGGAGATCTAAGTGTAGTGGATAGCTGTGTTGATGATTTCTCCATTAACTCCTGTGTGTGTGAGTTCTGTTTACAGCTGATTAATTGTTTATATGTAAATAAAGCTATTGCATTTTTCTTTCCCTCTGTAAGGACAGTTTTAGCTTAATTACGTCGGAGGGAGATGTGTGGGGAGCTGGGGAATATTCATCTTGTGATTCATTTTAAATTTGCTTCCTGTTTATTTGCTACTTGCTACACTTAATTGAGTTGGGGTTTTGTTTTTTTTTTTCTTTCTGCATGGAAAAATGTGCATTTTTTCCTTCTGGTTTTAATCTAATAGGTGACATTTTCGTTCTTTCTGGAGAATTAATTAAGGTGAACTGTAGCTTCTTTTCCAGGGACCCGAGTGGGCTGAGATGCCGCTGTCATTTCTCGTTGTGGATGTTTGAACAACTGTAGAATTGCTTTAGTTAATCGTATTGGGGCTTTTTTTTTTTTTTTTACGGTGTGAGAGAAGAGAAATCATGAATTAATCTCTTCAGTGGACCTTGGCTCCTCTCGCAGCAAAGTTTCCCTCCTGTAAACGCTCAGTATTATGTCAGCTCCCTAGAAGTGCTCATTATCACCTACACACCGAGTGTCAAGTGCTGCTTTCTAAAGAGATTAGTACCTTCTCCTCCTCCTCCTCCTCCTCCTCCTCCTCCTCCTCCTCCTCCTCCTCCTCCTCCTCCTCCTCCTCCCTCACGCTTGCTCAGCTAAGGAGAAGAAAATCCAAATCACCGCAGCCCTCCAGGATGAGGGATGGAAAATAACGCCCTGATTTGGTCGCTGCTTCAAGGAGAGAAATGAGATACAGGATGTGATTCCTCCTCAGCAGCGCTTTGGTGCTGACCTAATTTCACCTGACGTCAGGAGCTTGGGCACGATGGGGCTGAGCTTTGGGTAGGGCTGAGCTTTGGGTAGGGCTGAGCTTTGGATGGGGCTGAGCTTTGGCTGGGGCTGAGCTTTGGATGGGGCTGAGCTTTGGGTAGGGCTCAGCTTTGGATGGAGCTGAGCTTTGGGTAGGGCTCAGGTCTGGATGGAGCTGAGCTTTGGATGGAGCTGAGCTTTGGCTAGGGCTGAGCTTTGGCTAGGGCTGAGCAGAGCGGGGTTTGGGTTTTCCCAAACCTCTCTGCACACCCGGGGTGCTTCTTTAGGGAAACAGGTGCTGTAAGCAGGGCAGGCAAGAAAATCCAGGTATTTGCTCCCTCTGGGATAGGGGAGGGAAGCAAAACTGCAGTCAAAGTAACAATAAACCCAAATCCTAATCAAAGGGGACCTTGAACCACAAAACGATTTTTTTTTTTGGTTTGTTTTTCTTTGTGGCTCCTGTAATACGCCTGCACCTGTGAGAAGGTTTGGCTAATGGGGCCCCCATCAGGTATTTGCCAGCCACCTGGCAAGAACCTCTCACACCTCTCTTGTAATGGCAGGAATTTGGTGTCTTTTACCAGGCAGGACTGACAAAACCAGACAAGTGCCAATTAAGTAGGAAAAAAAAAAGGAGGAAAAATTCCGTCTACTTTTTTCCACAGTTGATATCCCATTCCCTTGGACGCTACCTGTGCAGGCAGTGAGGATACCCAGAATGAGAAAGAATGGCTCACAGTGGAAAAAAGTGAATTAAAAAAACATTCCAAGCAAAACACACCTGTAACAGCAATGCCTGCTTTTGTAGAACGGGAAGAATAGCAGCGTTCTTTGATTTCAACTGTGTTTACAGAGGTGAAAGAGAGACAACAGAATGAGCTTTTGGGAAATGGGACGTGCTGCCACATTGGAAAAGGGCAGGGAGCAGGAGCAGCATTTTCTTCCCCATCTCTTAATTTTTTATTATTTTTAAAAATTATTTCCAGCCATGCTAAGCACTCAGTCTGGATCTTCCTGCTGAAATCTGCACTGAAATAATTCTGAAAGCTTTTATGTTGTTTTTGCTTCCTGTTCAGAATCACAGGATCATTAAGGTTGGAAAAGATCTCCAAGATCACGGAGTCCAAGCTCTGATGGCACTGAGTACCACCTGAGGTGTTTCTTGAACACTTTAGCATGCCCTTGAAGCAAATGACCGGGATTAAGATTCCCTGCTTCTGTCCATTCCTGCTGTAAGCAGGCTCCTGCAGCCAGGACTGTGAGATGTTTGGATAATTCACCCCGATAAACAAAAGGCTGGGTTTTTAGACTGCGAATTCAAATTCTGTGGAGAAATACAGTGACACCAGCACTCTGGGCAATGGCATCAGCCTTTCCCATGGAGTTTCCATGTCTGAATGTTTAATAGCTCTGTCCCACTCACTTTTTCTGGCCGATTTCACATTTTTAGGAGAGGTTTTCCAGCTGTGGCAGTGCTAATGGCACTAAGGTGGTGCCTCCTCCTGGTGCCTTGGCCTGGTTTGGTGCTGTCCCTGCAGGAGAATCCCTGTTTTTCCCCCCCTCATCCTGCTGGACCTTGCTGGCAGGGAGGCCACCAGTTCCTGGCCCTGGGCAGCTCCTCCAGACAGGCCAGAGCCCTCGGGCAGAGATGCAGGCATTGCACCGGGATTTGGGATTTGTGGAGCAAACGGGGAGCGGTCCTGGAGGTGCAGGGGGAGAGCTCCCTCTGCCAGTGTTCATGGATGAGCAAAGGAAATTTGGAAGTGCTTCCCTGCAGGGAACAGGGCTGGCAGCATTGCTGCTGCTTTTCAGAGTTAAACTTTGGGCAGATGGATAAAACAAACTCTTCAGACAGTGCTTGTTGCTGTCAGAAGACAGAAACAGGCACTGTTAGCAAAAAACCCCTAATACTGGAGGGTTTTATGGAATTCAGGAAGCTCTTAAAGGTCTTTTCCAACCTGAATCATTCTGTTGGGCTTTGAGGAGCTGCTGCAGGTGTTGTTCACTGCATACAGAGGCTTTACATCCACATCACACAGAAATGGTGTGTGTGTTCTGAAGAGTGTCGGGTTTTGGTTGTTTGGTTCGGAGTTTCTATAAGATATCCCAGCTGAAAGCTGAGGAAGCAGGAATTCAGTTTTACATCTGAAGAGATCTGGAAATACAATTAAATTAATAGGGGTAATTTTAACGCAAGGAGCAAAGGATATGAGATGTGGAAGGTAAGCCAGAAAAAGAAGAGCTGTGTCCTGAGATCAGCCAGAAGAGCTGGAATTCCTTCAGACCTCAGTCTTGTATTGACTTTTATGCTTGATAAGTCGATGTTCTGAGATTTGACCAGAATGTATGTAGGTTAAAAACTGGGAGAAAGGCGCCCTGAACAGTTTGGAGGATTTTCTGATCCACTAAAATAAGAGAAAGTATTCAATATTTTTAAGAACTCACTGGAAGAAGCCTGTAGCCCTCCTCAGCTCTGTGTTATGCTCTGTAAAACATGGAATATTGAATTTACTCCCCTGAATTTTTGCTGCAATGTAATAGAATGCAATAAATTCCCTGGTGATTTGGCTATTTAATATTTATTTTGTATTTACCCAGTAGATTGTATCTGCCCGTGGAAGGCCTTCAATTCTGCGAGTTTATCTGAGTATTTAGCAATCTTCTGTTTGTCCTCGCTGCACAGCTGGGAGATGATCTATCGTGGATATATTTAGGAAGCGGACATGGTGAAATTAAATCACTTGGTCAAGGTTACGGGGAGAATTTGAGATGGATGCTGAAATTAAGCCTCGATCTTCCTAGCCCTGAGCTAATCCTGTTGCAGCGTGGTCACCCTCTATTTGAAATCTCTTCAGTCATCACGGGCTTGTTTGTGGCTTTGGCTGAGTTTGCTGCAGCCACAAAGCGGCTGTGGTGCCCGAGTGGGGACACTTCCAGGAGAAGCAGCCCCTCTCCCCCCACCCCAGCTCCTGGCAGAGTGAACCCCCTCCTCCTGGAAGAATTCCCCGTTGTTGTGCGAGTTTAGAGCTGAGCAGTGCCTCAGCTAATCGTTCAGCTGGATGGAGAAGGAGCCCTTTATTCCAGGTGGCATTCCCAGGAAGTGTCTTGGGGGCAGGTTCAGGAGGAGTGGAGCTGGGAATTGGAGATGCTGGCCCAGGCACGGCCCTCGGTGCCAGGCAGTGCCACCAGAGGGGTCAGTGCAGATGTGGGAGAAGCCTGCAGAGCTCTCAGACTCGGTTTTAGGAGTCTGGCTTGAGTCCTGGTCACAGAACTGGGGCAGCGTGGAGCTCAGCGCACACGAATTGCTCAGCTCTTCGCCCCAGGATTTTCCAGGATGATATAACCGAACATACACTGCGCTAGCTCTCATTCTTTTCCAGCTAAATATACATCTCTGGAGCCTTGTGGAGCTCGAGCTGATCATGTGGTGCTGGAGAGGCAACGTTTTATGTAAGGCGTGTGTAGGAGATCTGAGCGAGATCTCCACAGGGATCACATCAGAGCCTGTAAATGCGGGATCGGTTATTTACAGCTGAAGTATGGGCTGAGAGAGGAAGGGATAAAGGATCTGAATCTCACATTCATTATCTCCAGAGAAGTGCTCAATATCACACTATTTGCTCAGTGTAAACTGAAATTGATGCCTGATTTCATTAGGTGCCATGTTTATAAAAGATAGGCTATTGGTTTGAAAATTAAATTTCTAAGTTCACTTTCAATCTTGTGGTCTCAAGCCCTTAAAAGAATAAAATTCCAGAGCCCTTTAAGGTTATCACTAAATCTTTGCAAAACTGTATTACTTAAACTTAACTGGGTGCTGGTTTTGCTGTGTCCAACAGCAAATTTTTTAGTTCCTCTTGCTGGATGCACAAGTCACTGATGGTGTTCTAAGATAATGACTTGGATTGGTTCTGTAAGGGATAGAAAAACGTGCCAGAATAATGTTTATTGCCTTGTAGTGGTTAAACACTCCCTTCCTAGAGACTGAAATCCCTGCCTCGCTGCTCTCGTGCTGATTCTGCAAACACACCCAGAGTCTTTCACTGATGGAACACCAGTGCAATCACTCTCCCTATTCACGGTGCCCAAATAAACCACGTGTTTAGGTTTTCTCATAAACCAGGAGAAAAGAAGCCAGATTTTCTCACAAGTGAGGTAATCTTGCTCTTTACAGTGATTTCAGCATTTATTATTATTTTTGCCTTCCAGGAAACACAGGATCCAAAACTTGTATAAATTAAATATCCTGGCGTAGACTCTTTAATGCTATTGTATCTCTGATTTGTATAATTCATGATTTTTCCAGTGGATTCCTTAAATACCATATTGAAGGGTTTTAGGTGTTCCTTCAAAAACCATGGCCATCCTTCCTTCCAGGGCGTTCACTGAGTTTCTTTCCTCAGTTGGTTTTGAAGTATCTCCTTTTACACCCCTCGAAATTATATCCTCTGAGTGAAATTAGCACCTTCTGTTCGTAATAATGAGATAGACGTAATTTCTGTGTAATTATATTGAACTTATTTTTAGTTTAGGTTGTGAGAAAGAAATCAATGTAAAAAAAGTTCTGTTTTGTCAGATTTTTTTTCATAATCCTGTAGGGAGGAAGAAGAGGCATCCCAAAGATGCTTTCCCAACTATTTTAGAGGATAGACACAGGGAATGGTTCTTTTGAATTCCCCTGCTAACAAATGATCATTTTTTTGCTGGAATGAAACTCTTCTGGACTCTGGGAAGGGCTCTGCTGGTGTCAGTGGCACAACTTCAGGTGACACTAGTGAGGGGTTGGCCACAGATGTGCTGTGGGATCGGTGTTTTGGGGTTTTCCCTATGAACAGGACACTTGTTTGGCCATAAAAGTGTCTTTGTGACAACCAAGGGATGCCTTTTTCTTTTGGGACCGATTCCTTTGGACAACTGGAGGGCTGTGCACCTCTATTAATCAACACTGAGCTGTGGCCGTGTCCAGCACACAGTGTCCAGTCCCTGTGAATTTTTTCCCAGCCAGGCCTGGTTTGGGAAAGCTTCTCTGTGAGTCTTCTCTCCCAGCCACAGAAGTTACCAAAAATTCCACTATGTTAAAACCAGAAAATGTAGAATTCTGAATTATGCTTCATTATATATTTTATTATTTTCTCTCTTACATGTATGATCATCTTCCATTGTTGCTCCTGAGCTAGAATTAATGAAATGGCAAGAGGGAAAAAAAACCTCAGTGGGATTTAATTTTACGAATAATGTGCTGAGGGTTCTCATCACTACTTTATCTAAATATAACACTGTGAGCATCTCTGGTGCTTGTGAATTAGAGGATGTTTGGAAGCTGCAGCAGCTCCCGGGAAACCCAATTTTCCTCTCCACAAATCGAAGTTGGGAGTATTAAATATAATTAATATGGAATATCTGTGTTTAACTGTTTTATGGTATGTAAGCACAGAACATTTAGATGTCTTTAGTGAACTAAGCCGAGGACACGATGCAGGACTGCACGATTTATTTTTATCCTCAAGGTCAAGTAACATCTTTGAGCACTGACATCAGTGTTCAAGAAATATGGGTCTGGCTGCACAATTCCCTTCAAGGTTAGGAATTTCCCTGTATATATTATATATGTGCACAGATATCTGCTTTACTGATTATCTTTTTCCTTGGGCTTTTGAAAATAAAAGCTGTGTATTTTTAGAGACTGGAATGTCTGACTTAGAGAACAAAACTCCAAGATATGTAACAGAAGTATGAAGTTGATCTTTGTAGGACAGCACTGTGTTAAAGAAAAAAAGGCTATTTGTATAAAGAAATTAAGGAATCCTTCCAAATATGGGAATTCCTAAGAAGAAATGTGGATTAAAGTAGAATTTGTGTTTATCTGATGCTCTTGGACACTTTGAAAATGATTCAGCTGAAATCAGGTGAATTCTTAATGGTCTTAAATTATCAGCCCATGCATAAACCACCTTGTAACACTTTAAAGAGGAGAAAAGAATGATGCTCTTCTGCCTTTAACTGGTTTACAAGTGCTTCAGACTCTCCCTCTTATCTTCCCTTTTTTGGAGTGATTTAAGCAAACTTTGCAGATTTATTTTCTCAACCTCCCAGCGAGGCTTTTGTATTTATTTACTAGCAAATTACTTTTTTTTTTAAAATTATTTTCACCCATTATTTCTGTTTGTGGACATCGGGGTGGATGTGGTTGATCAGGTGAGGGCAAGGAGGAGGGGTGATTTCTGCCAGCCTCAGGTAGGAGGAGGCTGTTGGGATTTTATCACTATAATCTGCTGGTTTATTACTGGACATCAAGACATCCAGAAGATTTATTTGGGGCAAAAACCTTGCTACGAGATCACGTCTGTGAGTCAGCCCTGGAAAAAGGGGATGGCGATGTTGGTGATGGAGAAATCCTGGGTGAGGCCTTGAGTTCTGGGCTCTGGAATTCTCCTGCTGGTCCTGGAGCACTTCCTGGTGGTCCCTGTAGCCCCGTGGAGGGGAACTTGGCTGGATTTGGGATGTGGGCTGACAAATGACCCACCGTGAAACGAATCACCAGGCTTTTATTTCCCCTGCAAACGCCGCGTCCCGTTCTCGGTGCCTAAAACGAATTGTTGCTGGTGCGGAAAAGAACAATTCCGGCTCTGAAGAAAGGGAGGTAAAAATGCAGCCAATAAATCACTCAAAACGTAATCAGCAGATCATTCAAACCTCCCAGGCTGTGCTCTCTGGTAGGTTAAACCTGGCTGTGACCCAAGCACGGCCGGGAATTGGGCTCAATGCTCCTTGCGGGTCCCTTCCAGCTCAGAATTCCGTGATTCTAGGAAGTAATGACTGGTTTGGGTTCTTTCTTCTTGATCTTCTGGTTCTTGTATTCCCTGGCTCCTTTTTGGTGTCCTTGGGGGATAGGGGAGCTATTACCATGCATTGTTTGCCCCTAAATCCTTTTTCAACCCCTTTCTGACCAAATGCAACGAGTTTTTTTTTGTTGTTGTTGTTTTTTTAACTCTTCCTGAAGGAATGGAACCTTTCCTCTTAGTGAGGAATCTGCAGCACATCAACGTTGTTGGTGAAGGACAACTTTAAAATAATGGACAGTGTGAAGGGTTATTTAGCTTAGAGAAGTACTAGAAAATGTGTCAATTTTGTTTGGGTGTGAGATTATTCTAGACTAGATATTGGGGGTGTTTTTTTCTCCAATAACATTTTTGTTCACATGTTCACTCTTCTGCACTGGACAGGCTCTTTTACTCTGCGATAATGTTTTGGCAAGCCCTAAGCTCAGCTGCTTCAAAAAGTTCTGATATTTTGGCAAAATTTTCATAACTATTGTTTCACAGTATTGCATCTGGGGTTAAGGAACAGCTCATGGATCTTCAGGGCATGGCTCAGCCTGGAAGCCAAGCCTGACACCCAACTAATATTCATTTAGGCTGTATTTTTATTTCCTATACTCACTATATTTATTACAATAACATTTGGGTCTTGTATTTAGTTTAATATTTAATAATGTGAATGAGTATTTTTGTGCAAATTATATGTTACATCTGTAAGTAAATTTTCTGTGGCAATAATTCTTGAAGCTTTCTTGTTGTAAAGCTCATTCTTTGCTGAAGGATTTGAACACTTATTTCAAATCTTGATATAATTGTGACTACAAACTCTGAGTTCTTACAGGAGAGCATTTAAATCTAAAAACCACAAACAGCCATTGTGATCATTTCAGATCAGGTTTGACTCTACAGTTGCTTGAACCCTTGGAATGGTTTTAGTGAGAGTTATTCCCAGATGTTCCGGTGGCATTGAAAGGATCGATTTATTGAAGTTCACACATTTTTTTGTTTGTTTTGGCTGAAGCGGAGCCATTCTGTGCAGTCCTGCCACGCAGGGAAGGACAGGCCTGGCGTGAAACGTTTTGGGCTGTACCAGTGCGTTCCAGCCAGCACCAGTGAGCCCTCCCCAGGCTCTGGGACCAGTCTGAGTTCCCACAGCGAGCGGGGCGGCGGTGCCAGCCCGGGGGACGTCAGCAGCACAAAGGGACTGGTTTTCCCAAGCTGGAGGTCGTGGCGCAGGGAGGAACACTCAAGATTCTCAGCAATTTGCGTGCCGGGCGAGCTCCGGTTCCTCCTTCCACTCAGAGGAGCACCAAGAGCTGCATGGCTTTGTGGCCCTGCAGGGAGGAGAGCCCCTGGTGCTGGGCTGTGGGGACATCCTCCGGAGGGGGTGGCTCCAGAGTGGCCCTGAGATTCCCAGGACGGGGCTCTGGGCTGTGGGGGCACCCTCCGGAGGAGGTGGCTCCCAGATTCCCAGGATGAGGCTCCGGGTTGTGGGGACACCCTCAGGAGGAGGTGGCTCCAGAGTGGCCCTGAGATTCCCAGGATGAGGCTCTGGGGACACCCTCAGGAAGAGGTGGCTCCAGAGTGGCCCTGAGATTCCCAGGATGAGGCTCTGGGGACACCCTCAGGAAGAGGTGGCTCCAGAGTGGCCCTGAGATTCCCAGGATGAGGCTCTGGGGACACCCTCAGGAAGAGGTGGCTCCAGAGTGGCCCTGAGATTCCCAGGATGAGGCTCTGGGGACACCCTCAGGAGCAGGTGGCTCCAGAGTGCCCCCGAGATTCCCAGGATGGGGCTGTGGGGACACCCTCCCGAGGAGGTGGCTCTGGGGTGGCCCCAAGATTCCCAGGACAGGGCTCTGGGCTGTGGGGACACCCTTCCAAGGAGGTGGCTCTGGGGTGGCCCCAAGATTCCCAGGACAGGGCTCTGGGCTCTGGGGACACCCTCAGGAGGAGGTGGCTCCAGAGTGGCCCCGAGATTCCCGGGATGGGGCTCTGGGGACACCCTCAGGAAGAGGTGGCTCCAGAGTGGCCCCGAGATTCCCGGGATGGGGCTCTGGGGACACCCTCAGGAGGAGGTGGCCCCGAGATTCCCGGGATGGGGCTCTGGGCTCTGGGGACACCCTCAGGAGGAGGTGGCTCCAGAGTGGCCCTGAGATTCCCGGGATGAGCTCCAGGCCGCCTCGGGAGCCGCCCGCGTGCGCACGTTCCCCGGGCAGGATGATCAGCAGGCCACGGATACCCACGGCTTAACAAAGCTTAACGGGTCAGATTGCTCTGGCCGCTAAGCTAAACATAGCCTTTTATCTCATTATATTGGGAAAACCCTCTCCTCAACGGGAGGCAGTCGCTGCAGGTGATTAATTGCTAGGAAATGTGTATTGGAGTTGGATTGTTTGCTGAGCTGTCAAAAGTGCTTTTTTCATAGTTTGTTAAAATTCTGGTCTCCCGTTTGAATTGTTGAGAGTGATTGAACCTTGTCCCACTGTTGTTTCCCTTCATGTTAATAATTTGCCTTTATTAGAGTAATAAATAAGGCTGATCCGGGCTTCAATGTGGAGCCATTTGACAAAAAGACTACAATGGGAGCTACTGTGTCAGCCTAATTTACAGATTTACAGTCAGGAGATCCAGGTATGTAGGAAAAGTCCATATATTGAAGAATGAAAGCTTTAAGTTCTCAAAGGAGCATGCATTTCCTTAATAATATTAACAACAGTCCACATTGGCAATTTAATTCTCTGCTGTTATTTCTTACTGTCTGATCTGAAATGCGACTGGAAGGGTTGAGCAGGTTAAATAGAATAATGGTGGGTTTCTTTTTTGGGGTGCAGTCCAAGGTCATGGTGTGACCTGGCTGAGTAAAGGGGAGATTGAGGTTCATATCCACGTCACAGTCCTACACAATTTCATGGCAAAGGATGCTCCTTCAAACGCATCCTGCTTGGAATATTCTTTCCGAATGGAAGATAAGTGGTTTCCTGTACAGAAGTTTAGCAAATAAGAAGGAAAACCAACTTTTAGAACATTGTGGTAGTATTTGGCATCAGTGATATCAGAAGAAGGTACTGAACCAAAATTCTGATTACAAACTGGTTTTATTTCTGGGAGAATAGTTTTGTTGCAACTGAGGGACGAGTCCATGTAACCCATCTACTTGTGCAAAGTTTCACCCCTATTTCCAAACATCCTTCAAAGTCAGCTTGTCTGAAATCTGTAGTTTGATACGAGCTGATGCGATCCCTTTAAATTGTACAATCCTATAATTTGAGTTTAAATGAATTTGGATTAAATTTCTAATCGTCACCAGTGATATGAGGCTGCAGGGGAAGAGTAACATTCCCTCCCAGAACACAGGGAAGGGAATTCCTGTGGTGGAAACCACAAAGGACTTGAGTCCCTCTCCCAGAATCACTGTATTTTGTTAAGTAAACAGATTCATGCTGGAAGGCAGTTGGCACAAACCCTGTTTGGAGAACTGGCAGTTTATTGGGTTTAAATGCCCGTGGAATGAAACGAGGATTCCTTTGCTGCCTATCCACAGTTCCTACAAGTTGTGGCAGCCTCACAAGGTTGCTCTTCAAAGCTCTTGTCAGGCCACTCTATTGGTCAGTCTAAGATTTGTTCAGAGCACCAATAAATATTTCCTCTCGTCTGCAGGTGCGAGGGAGATTCTGTCTTTAAGCTAAAGAGAGGATACAATGCTGGTATAACACGGGTTTTGTATTCTCAGGCCCGTCTGAGGCTGTTGAGAAGCTGATTTCAGCAGTGGGTTCAGGTTTAGCTGTGTCAGATGTTGCAGGTCCTCACTGTGGCCAGGGCAGATCCCTCTGGAGGAGGCTGCTAAGATGTTTCTCTGTCATTGCTGTGCTTAGGCTGTGGCAGTGAGCCAGGTTTACTTAAGCTTTACTGGGAAGCTCAGGCTAATTAGTGCTTCTTCCTCAGTTGTTTTTTTTTTGTTGTTGGAAAAGCCTAATGACCTTTCCTCCTGCCTGGGTGATCCTGGGAGCCTGGTTTTATTTTCTGAGCACTAAACCTGCGGCAAGCAGGGGACAGCAATGGCAGCCCAGGCTTGCAGGCATCTGCTCTTTGTGCGCATGGCTTTTAGATGGCGAAAGAAGAAAAATTGGGATATTTGTAGGTATCAGATGGTAGAGATTGAAGGAGAGGGGAACTGCAGTGCTGGCTGGCTGGTAGTTTTCCTTTCAGATATTGAGAAAGTTGGGATGCTGGTCAAGGAAGTGAGCTGATTGGAGCTGCAATAATTTATCAGTCAGAGCAGGTGGCAATTTGTACTGGAAAATAAATGTGGCAGATAAAGTAAAGGGTTCAAGGCAACCGTGAGCTTCCGTGGTTTAAATCACACAGCGAGTGCTTGGGGCTGGGCAGGAGCTCTGGGGCTCTCCCAGTCCAAGCCCCGTGCCTGGATTAGCCCCAGAACTTCCCCCAGCACAGCCAGGTGTGTCCAACACCTTCCCCCGAGGGCGGGGAAGGGTTAACCCAGCAACCAGCTCTGAAGCGCTGTCATTTAAACTCGGGAATACGCCGGTTTTACAGTTAGGGAAGTTGAAGCACAGTGGGATCAAGTGACCTACTAACATCTCCCAGGCAAGAAACAGCAGGGCAAGTCCTTGAACGTGAGGGCTCCCAGGTCCCTCTTCTCCACTCCTTTTATTAGGTCGTGTTGCTTCCCAGGATGACAACGTGTTTGCGCGGTTTGGGAGCGCAAGCTGTTTCCTCGCAGAAATATTGCTGCTCTGTGTTCCCAAACTGGAGGGACACCGAATCCGAAAACAGATTTAATTCTTGTTTTTAAAAACGTAGCAAATGAGGTTTAAAAATATGAGAGGCTGCCAGTCTGCTGTTCTAGTTTAAGTATCTGGGTTGTGATGAGGAAAATATTAGAAATTTGCTGCTGCTTTCCAGTGCCGTTCCTCTGATTGGACAACCTCGCTGGAAAGGAGGTCTTGGTCCCCAAGAACCTGAAAGAGGAATTAAAATTATGTTCCTGTGTTTCCTGTCATTAATTATCTCATAAAGACCTTGAAATGTGCTTATGATGTCTATCACCAGCACACACGGAATTAAATTTTTCTCCAAAGAAATTAGGTAGGCTCTTTTGCCTCCCAATATAAATTGTCAGTTGAAGTTTTACTGGGGGAACAATTTTTTCAAGTTGCAGTTCAAGCTCAACAGCTAAAGTCTCATTCCCTCTACATCCCGTAAGCGTTGTCGTGTTTTTTAAACTTAGTCCCAAAGAGCATCTCTCTATTTTCCATTCCGTTTTTCTGCTCCATTTCCGCTCCTTGCCCCCAAGTTAAGGTGTTAAATTGTTTTTCTGTCAGAGCTAAATAACATGCTGCTGGATGCTTTAATAGGCATGAAGATGTGCTGACAAACCCTCATTTCAGATGGTGTCTTGCTTTGCAGGGCTTTGCTATTAAATTTGATGATGAAATATCTCGGAAAAGCACCAGCCAACGTTGCAGCCATTTTGAGCTGCACGTGCTGGAAGCCGGGTCGGGAAATGTTAATATTTTCCCAGTTTTGTTCAAAAAAAAATTATAATAAATCCCTCAACCCTTTAAATTCTGAGCTCGGAGTGTTCCTATCGGTGCTATTCACTGGCTGGCCCATTTCTGAGGGTGGAATTGCCATTTTTAGCTCTGGTTGGAGGGTACCTGCTGTGGGTAGCACGTATTCCCTGGCGTTGTGGTCTTGTAGCTTTGAGGGCAGTGAGCAGGCGTCAACCTGGAACCAGAGAACTCCTGGCCCTGTCTCAGCAGTGCTGGGGCTCAGCTTTGGGGCATTTCTGAAGAGTTTGCACTTGGGAGCTCCAGGTGAGGGCAAACACAAGGTTGCCTCTTCATTCAGAGCACACCCAGGGCAGGCTCCAGCGTGGCGCACGAATCCCAGGTTTGGGAGCTCAGCTCCCACTCCAGGATTTGCATCCCCCAGGACTGAGCTCAGCATTAATGCCTGGCCTTGGCTGCAGGATGGCAGCGTTGTGGGGGAGGTAGAACCAGCACAACCCTGTGAGCAGGCTCCAAAGCAACCTCCAAAAAGCCTCCTGGCTTGTCCATCCCCCCACGTGCTGTGGTGCTTCAGAGGCCTGCGCTGAGTGAGCACTGGGAATATTCATGAGCAGAGTTGGTTGGATTTGGTATATAATGAAACGTTCAAACTAAGCTTTTCTTTCCCTTTCGAGCATTTTTTGGTTGTTATTTTGCTCCTCCTCCTATTACCTTGCCTATTCTGTTCATTAAAAATAAGAATTAGTGTTTTTTCTGATATAGGCCTTATGGTTCTGTCGCTGGCCTGAAGTTCCTGTAGTATGACAGAAAGTCTTTGAGAGCAGCACTCTTCAAACTGGCAAGAGCCAAATGTGAGGAACAGGTTTTTTATGCTGTGTTGAATTTCCTTAAGTTGTTTGTCTCTTCTTTCAGGAAAGACAGTGTAAGAAAAAAGTCTTTAATGTATTTTGGTACTGTGTCAATCAACCTTCTATTGCTTTTCAAATGATCTTTAAAATTTCTACCAAAAAAAAGAGAATGTCAGTAGCCAGATAATTGCAGATGTCTCAGTATCTTCCTGCTTTTCTGACAGAGCAGTAGAGGTTACCAACATTTATGGGTCTGGGACCTCAGCACGAGAGATTTAACTCGAGCCCTGCTTTGTTCAGTGCTAGGATTCAGTTTGAGCTGCACTGCAAACTCCTCACAGCTGCAGTTCGTACTGAAAACTTGTTCTGAAAAGGGGACACGTCTCTCTGCTTAATATAACCCAAAGTCACTGCATCTGGTGTCCTGGCATGCATGTAATTGCCTGTAGCTTCCTAATGATAAAGGCAGTCTCACATGAGAAAATTCTGCATTGATCCTAGTCCTGATTTACATTTTACTTCATTAAGGAAAAAAATTGATCAGCATAGATAAAACTCCTGATCAATGATCCTAGCACTTTTTTTTTTTTTTTTTTTTTTTTTTAAATAGCTTCCATTTTGGTGCAGTGCAGACTTTTGGTTTAACTGGCTGAATTGATATTCTGAGCAGCGAGTAAGGCAGGATGACAGAGCATCAGCACAGCTACTCCTATTATTGCTCAGGGAGGTGTGCTCCTGCCCACCCTGGCCAAGGCACAGGAGCCACTGCTGTCCTAGGATGCTACAGAACACATCCCAACTTTTATCTGTGCTGTTTTACACGTTCTCCACAAAAAAAAAAAAAAAAAAAAGGTATTTTCTTGTGTTCAGTCACTCTCAGGGTTGAATGGTTTGAGGCAGGGAATTTGAAGTTGCTGTTTGGACATGGTACATGCACCGATCACAGTTTCCTTTGAAAAAACAAACTATTACACAGAAAACGTTCTGCTTTTCAAAGGACTGATGTCTCTGTCTTGTTTTTGGGACTTGGGTTTGTTTTGCACTGTCATAACATGGTATTCCATGGGAAAAGCCTTTTTCATTTCTGAATCCTGTGCGTGCTAATAATTCAAAATAGCAGATACATGATAACTCAGGATGGATGGGGAGAAGCTGGAGATGAAATGCAGCGATTCCCCAAAGTGCAGGGCTGTAAGGAAAGAGGAGGAGAGGGGCAGAGAGCTGCTCTGGCATGTGTGTGTGGTTTTACAGCACATGCTGATGTGACCAGATCAGATTAAACGGGGATATTTCGCCTGTTCCTCCTTTCCTCCTGCACGGTTTTGGATTTCTGGCAGGCATGGCAGGGACACGAACACAACGCAAACCCCACAGCGCTGCAAGGCTGCTCTTTTTTTTTTTTTTTTTTTTTTTTTTTTAGCTCTTTCCCTTAGAATCCCCATTGTTCTTACATAAACAGAAAGAGCAGGGGAGGGCGAGCCAGCCGGATCTTTGCGGAGGGCGATTACGAAGTAATTTGCGGCACGGACACGCCGCCGTGCCCGGCTGTCAGCAGCGGGCACAGCCCGAGCATCGCCGGGCACTGCGGGCTCCGGCCCCGCCGCATCCTGCGCCTGCTCGGGGGCGCCGGGGATGCGCGGCTGCCCGCGCCCCCTTCCCTCCAGAGCCCTTCATCCCCCCCCTTCCCTCCTCCAGCGGCACTGATAGGACTTGACAGCCCTTGCCCTTGAAGGTTTCTCCCGTTTCTGAGTAAGTGGCATATTCCTGGTCGCTTGCCAT
>VZTG01001892.1:230833-247089 GCA_013397845.1 Melanocharis versteri | reverse complement strand
CCCCCCCCCCCCCGCCGTTCCTTCCCCCCACCCCGTCCCCGCGGCGGCTGCGGCGGTGTCCCCGCGGTGTCGCCGCGGTGGCGGTGCGGGGATGCTGCGGGCGCAGCGCGCTGCCTCCCCGGCGGTGCGGCGGTGGTACGGTCTGCAGAGCGGCTCCGCGGCCGCTGCGCGCCTGCCCGCGCCCATGCCGAGCCCCGAGCCGCCCTCCGCCCGCTAGCCGGGAGCAGGCTGCGCTGGGGAGGATGTCTTAGCCGAGTAAGTAGCGACATCCACAGCATGAGGGCAATCGTGATGGTGGTGGTGGTGGTGGTGGTGATGGTAATAAAAGGAGAAAAAAAAAAAAGAAAAAAAATCTTTCCCCTTTCCGTTCTGAGCTGGTTTGTTTGGCGTTTTGCTGCCGGGGAAGGCGCGAGCTGACGGGAAGATGGTGCGGGGACCGGGGCTGAGTGATGCATTAGGTTTTGGTTCGTGCCCTGGGAATCTCTGCAAAGGTAATGCTGCGACTCGTGTCGATTATTCTGTAAGGTCAGAGAGAAACTGCATCGCTAAAAGGCTCTCTTGCATCAGAAAGCGCTCGCTGGGCTTCGGTAGGTTGAGAATTCAGCATGATCTTGTTGTTTTTGAAACGTATGGGCTTGATTTTGATTAAATCAGTTCTTTAGTGATGAGGAAAACACGTGGATGGGATTTTGCTTTTATCATTGCTGGTAAGAATCGGATGTGCCTTTTTTTTTTTCCTTTCAGAAGCTCACATTTCACTTAAATGTGAGCAGTACACTTTGACTGTTGTATTTTTCTAACTTTAATGTTCTCTTATGATAGGCAAAGCTATTTCTTGTTAGGAAAACCTGTAATCCTCAGCTGGGTTCCTTTTAGAGCTGTTTCTAGTTTTTCAGTGCGTTTGTATGAAAGTAAAGGGCACACAGGTTAAAAGCCCCAAACATTGCCTTTGTATTGAGATGGATTAGAAAATAACGTGGAAGAAACCGGGAATTTTCTGTAATTCCCTTTAAGCATGCATGATGTTTCCTGTGGCAAGGTGGGGAAAGGCTTTCCCGAGGCGTGTGGCACGATAATTAAGAATTCTGACAGATAGACTTTCCTTTTTATTTATCTATTTTTATTTTTTCCAAAAAGAAGAATCAGCTCCAAATCCCACCGAACGCCGCACGGGAAAGCTTTTGGCCGCTCATGAGGCGCCCAACGCTTTAAGAGAAAACATAAGATTACGGGAGTCATTTCCGATTATGTAAAGGGAGATTCTGTGCGTTTGATCCCTGCCTGCGGCGCTGGCAGCTCCTGTGCCCCGCGCTCCGGGCAGCAGCCGAGCTCTGCCCCAGCCTCCCAATTCCTGACTTCGTGCTATCCGAGCCGGGGCACTTCCCTGAGCATCGTTCCCAGGGCTGCCGGGACCATGGCCGTGCCCAGTGCTGGGGCTCTGGGGCAGCCAGGAGCTGATGCTTAGCCCGGCGCTCCCCATTCCTTCTGCAAGGTGAGTATTGAAGCGGCTCTTTTGTCAGGATGAACCGGTTCATTTTCCACCCCAAAAGCTGCGTGCTCCCCAGGGCTCCTGGTGGTTTGACCCCCTGATTGCTTTCTGTTCTGGGGCTGGGGAAGGATTGCAGGGATATTACACAAGTTGGGATGCCTGGAGAAGAGCCGGCACCTTTAATACGGGAAAATTGCGCTTTTATTGCTGGGATCTGAGGTCGGCGTTAGATATTTGTGGTATGAAATTGATAACGAGGGTTTTTTGTTAGTCTTTGCTTGGGAAAGGGGTTACAGCTCGACTTCACAGTCCACATGTTTTTCTTTACTGCTGAGATGCATTCCTGATTAGCATTTAATTTGCGAGAGGTCATCCATATGCATGACTGGCTCTTGTACCTTGCTCTGGAATAACTGTTTGACTCAGGTATCCAGCAGGTCTTTGATCACAGGCGGCTTTTACTCAGTTCATGCTCCTCTCATTTTAATCCAAATTGCTACCTGTGAAGAAGTGGTTCATATTTTCCCTGTAGTGCTGGTAAAATGAGTGAGTTTGCGAATAAGGCATTAAAATAAGGCTTGTAGATAACTTGTGTAGAGCAATGCAGCATGAAGGTTTTTCCCTTTCATTTTTTTTTTCTCTCTGTGTGTCCCCTTTTCATCCTTTTTGTGCATCCATCTTCATTTCTGTGGAGAATTGATTTTGGCCCGCATCAATGCTAAATATACCTTCATTTTCGCCGAAAAGGTCAATTTTCTTCTCTGCTGCAAATCAAAACTGCATGATAGTCCTCATGCTTCCTGCATGCATAAAAAGGTTGCATGCGTGTATATTGGAACAGCTTGGAAGAGTTTCGTGCTTCCCAGCAGGATTCCAGGTTGCAGAAGACATGGTAATGATGAACTAGGTATCCTACTGCTCTTCTAAGAGCTGCCATGAAGTCACTTTTGTGAGTGCTTTTTTTTCCCTTTTAAATTTCATATCATGTCTCTAGGAAACAGCTTGGAAAGATTTCCTTTTCCCCTTTCGTGTTCCCCCGGCATTTAAAACGTACAGCTTTTCTTTCCCAGTGCTCTTGGATTAGGGATGCAACATTTTTTGAATCCTACTAAATATCTATTTATATATCTTCCTGTCTGAATACTGCAACCGCCAGCATACATCCCGCTTAATGCATGAGAATGTCAAAAGTGCTATTTGCATTTTTTTTTTTTCTTTTCATTTTCATCCTGCAGCTCACATTGTCAAATGCCAGCCGTGTACGTAGTAATTCCTTGCTACATTTTGGAATAAATGTAGGAGTCGTGACCTTGTAACTCCCTCTGCCACTCTCGGAGAGCCCATTGCACTGCAGCAGGACTCCAGCAGTGGGGCTCCTCTGAACGGACCCCACCTCCTCTGAGAAATGGGAATACTTTTACAGCTTGCCCCTAAAATCGTGTCCTGAGGGGGAGAAAGTGGTTCATTTGATGAACCCGGCTGTCAAACCTTGCAGAGAATAAGCTGCCTTTTGCCAGGGTTTTTCATTTTGTTTTCAAGGAGACACAACGAAGGATGGAATTAATAAGTATTGCTCTGCCTTTTTGGCTGATTAATTACATTCAGATTATACATTATCTGATCAAACGACAACCCTCCCTCCCGTGATTAAAATCGCACATTTCTGATTAATTTTAACCCGCCAGTTGGAAAAGGGGTTAAAGAAAAAAAACAAGCTAAGGATCCGAGAGGTGCTTTTGCTTGAGTCAGATATTAAAATATGATGCTACAGCTTCAGCCAGCCCCTCTGTGGGATCCTTCCCGTGCTGAGGCAGGCAGGGAGCGATGACTCCGCTCTGAATGGAGCCTCCCTGGCGGTGCTGGGGGAGCAACAGAGCTCCGTCCGTGTGCCGGGATAGCTCCGGAGCTCTGCAGCCCCTGCAGGCGGGGCTGGCACCGGGGCAGCCCCAGCCCCAGCCCCGGAGCCCAGCTGCCCGGCAGGGATGCTCCAGGACCCATCCTTCCCCAGCTCCCGAGGTGATTTATCCTTACTGGAGCAGTTGCGTAAGAGAGCAGGCTCTCTCTCTAGGTAGGTTATGCTCCGCATGCTGGATTGGGGTTTTTTTGTGTGCCAGTAGAGATAAATAAAGGGCGTCGTGGAGGTTATATAAATATCCAGGCTTTAATTTCATCCATAAAACAATGAAGGGGGTCAACAGCGTTTTGTTGTAATCTTTATTTGGAAGTTTGGTGCCCTTTTGTAGGAAATGTGAGCGTGTGGTGCAATTTTAAGAGCTGTAGGGTTTTTGTTTCAAGTTTTACGGGTTTTACTCATGTTTAGGTTAAAAAGCATGGTTTTACTGTTGTGTTGTTGATACGCAAACTTGTTTTTTGCATTAAAACTGGAGATTTGCAGTTGAAGGAAAAGAACCAATGTATAAGGGAAGGGTTGGGAACGAGGCGTATTTTAATAAATTTAAGAGGCTGTCAGCTGTGTAAAAGGCAGGACGTGTTCCCTCCGAACACTGCAGATGAGTGAAATATGGAGCCTCGGAAGGGATGTGGAATTCCTGCTTAGGCACCAGAGTTGGCAGAGTTGGGAAATGGTAACCAAGTTACGAAATACTTCCCTTCTACCACACCGTGTATGAACAAGTTCATCCTGCTGGTAATACATTTTTCCTTGTTTTTGAAATATTCATGGCACAGTTGGAGCATCTGAGGATTGTGCACCAGGCTCTCAGGGAATCCTAGAAGCAGTTAATGGCAAAAGCTGCAAGAGGACCGGTGAGAACTGGGATTTCTATGGAAGAGTTTGTGCATTTTTTACCTTTTGTCTCCTTTGCCCACACGGTGAAGGTGAAAGGGGTGGAGGAAGCAGCTGATTTCAGAGGCACAGAGTAGCTGAGGGTGGCGAGTGCCTCTGGAGATGGTCCAGCCCAAGCCCTCCTGCCCCCAGTGGAGTCACCTATAGCAGGGCAGTGTCCAGGCAGGTTTTGAGTATCCCCAAGGATGGGGACTTCACAGCCTCTCTGGGGCAGTGCCAGCGTTTGGCCACTCTCACGGTTTTTGACCTTTCAGTGGAATTTTCTACCTTTGCTCTCCGTGCCTTTTTGCCTTTCTCTGGACACTGCTGAGAAGAGCCTGGCTCCATCTCCCTCACCTCCTCCCATCAGCTGTTTGTTGACCAGGTCCCCCTGAGCCTTCTGCTCTCCACGCTGAGCAGTCCCAGTTTCCTGCACCTCCTGTCAGGTGCTCCAGTCCCGTTATCACCTCTGCGTCCCTTTGGAGAACTCTCCAGGCAGTCCAGGTCTCTTTTGTCCTGGGAGCCCAGCCCAGGCTGGAGATGGGATGCCCCAGCAGTGCTGGTGGGAAGGGAGGCTCCCCTGCCCTGCCCTGCCCTGCCCTGCCCTGCCCTGNGCTATTTGCATTTTTTTTTTTTCTTTTCATTTTCATCCTGCAGCTCACATTGTCAAATGCCAGCCGTGTACGTAGTAATTCCTTGCTACATTTTGGAATAAATGTAGGAGTCGTGACCTTGTAACTCCCTCTGCCACTCTCGGAGAGCCCATTGCACTGCAGCAGGACTCCAGCAGTGGGGCTCCTCTGAACGGACCCCACCTCCTCTGAGAAATGGGAATACTTTTACAGCTTGCCCCTAAAATCGTGTCCTGAGGGGGAGAAAGTGGTTCATTTGATGAACCCGGCTGTCAAACCTTGCAGAGAATAAGCTGCCTTTTGCCAGGGTTTTTCATTTTGTTTTCAAGGAGACACAACGAAGGATGGAATTAATAAGTATTGCTCTGCCTTTTTGGCTGATTAATTACATTCAGATTATACATTATCTGATCAAACGACAACCCTCCCCCCCGTGATTAAAATCGCACATTTCTGATTAATTTTAACCCGCCAGTTGGAAAAGGGGTTAAAGAAAAAAAACAAGCTAAGGATCCGAGAGGTGCTTTTGCTTGAGTCAGATATTAAAATATGATGCTACAGCTTCAGCCAGCCCCTCTGTGGGATCCTTCCCGTGCTGAGGCAGGCAGGGAGCGATGACTCCGCTCTGAATGGAGCCTCCCTGGCGGTGCTGGGGGAGCAACAGAGCTCCGTCCGTGTGCCGGGATAGCTCCGGAGCTCTGCAGCCCCTGCAGGCGGGGCTGGCACCGGGGCAGCCCCAGCCCCAGCCCCGGAGCCCAGCTGCCCGGCAGGGATGCTCCAGGACCCATCCTTCCCCAGCTCCCGAGGTGATTTATCCTTACTGGAGCAGTTGCGTAAGAGAGCAGGCTCTCTCTCTAGGTAGGTTATGCTCCGCATGCTGGATTGGGGTTTTTTTGTGTGCCAGTAGAGATAAATAAAGGGCGTCGTGGAGGTTATATAAATATCCAGGCTTTAATTTCATCCATAAAACAATGAAGGGGGTCAACAGCGTTTTGTTGTAATCTTTATTTGGAAGTTTGGTGCCCTTTTTTAGGAAATGTGAGCGTGTGGTGCAATTTTAAGAGCTGTAGGGTTTTTGTTTCAAGTTTTACGGGTTTTACTCATGTTTAGGTTAAAAAGCATGGTTTTACTGTTGTGTTGTTGATACGCAAACTTGTTTTTTGCATTAAAACTGGAGATTTGCAGTTGAAGGAAAAGAACCAATGTATAAGGGAAGGGTTGGGAACGAGGCGTATTTTAATAAATTTAAGAGGCTGTCAGCTGTGTAAAAGGCAGGACGTGTTCCCTCCGAACACTGCAGATGAGTGAAATATGGAGCCTCGGAAGGGATGTGGAATTCCTGCTTAGGCACCAGAGTTGGCAGAGTTGGGAAATGGTAACCAAGTTACGAAATACTTCCCTTCTACCACACCGTGTATGAACAAGTTCATCCTGCTGGTAATACGTTTTTCCTTGTTTTTGAAATATTCATGGCACAGTTGGAGCATCTGAGGATTGTGCACCAGGCTCTCAGGGAATCCTAGAAGCAGTTAATGGCAAAAGCTGCAAGAGGACCGGTGAGAACTGGGATTTCTATGGAAGAGTTTGTGCATTTTTTACCTTTTGTCTCCTTTGCCCACACGGTGAAGGTGAAAGGGGTGGAGGAAGCAGCTGATTTCAGAGGCACAGAGTAGCTGATGGTGGCAAGTACCTCTGGAGCCCAAGCCCTCCTGCCCCCAGTGGAGTCACCTATAGCAGGGCAGTGTCCAGGCAGGTTTTGAGTATCCCCAAGGATGGGGACTTCACAGCCTCTCTGGGGCAGTGCCAGCGTTTGGCCACTCTCACGGTTTTTGACCTTTCAGTGGAATTTTCTACCTTTGCTCTCCGTGCCTTTTTGCCTTTCTCTGGACACTGCTGAGAAGAGCCNCCTCTCCTCTCCTCTCCTCTCCCCTCCTCTCCCTGGTGCTGCTGGCGGGCCCAGCCCAGGAGCCCTTTGCTGTGAGGACACACCGCTGGCTCCTGCTCAGCGTTGGGGCCAGCAGGAGCCCCAAGGCCTTTTCTGCAGAGCTGCTTCCCAGCCAGCTGGCCCCCAGCCTGTCCTGCCTCAGGGGCAGGAGCTTGCCTTTCCCTTTGTCGGCCATCCCGGGATTCCTCTTGGCCCGCTGCTCCCTCGGAGAGGCAGCTCATCCGTCTGGTGGCACAAGCACACCTCCCCGTTTGCCCAGTTCGTCTGTGCCCTTGCACAGGGTGCTCTGTTCCTTCATCCAGGCCATTAATTAAACACTTGGCTATTGCATCGAAAGAAATCCCTTGGAAGGAGAGCATTAGAGCTGGAACTGCAGTTTCAAGATTCAGCCCAGAACTGAAGTGCTGTGTGATTAAAAAATGCCAAAAATTGGTCAATATCCTGAATACATTTATGGTTGAGAGTGTGGAATTTGCGATGTTGAATGCCCAATGCATTGCATCAGCATCCCAGGGTTTGAGGATGAAACAGGAAAATCAGTGATTCAGATTTACTAAGAGCTTATTTTATATATTAAAGAATGAAGACTCACAGCTGATGAAGTAATTTCAATTGATAATTTCATTCGCTGCATTTCAATTAAAGTGAGTTAAAAATAAAACCATATGAAATGAATTAAAAATAAAATGAGATTTAGTCCAATCTGATTTGGATCTTGCTGAAAAATCTGTCGCACAGAATGAGGAAACAGGATAGGGAAGATGCTTATCTGTGAGATGTTGGGCAAAGAGCTATTTCTGTAGTCATCGCCTGTCCAGTTCACTGACCTTCCCAGCTCCCGACCTCTGGAAATTAGTTGGGCATTTGGAGAAAATGACACTCCTCATATACACACTCCATCTGAGGAGATTTTTACTTAGACAAGAGCTGTCTCAGTCTGATAAGTTATCTCCTGTGCTTTGGTTTGGATTGTGTTCCACAGTGAAATTCTGTGTAGACTTTGGACCTCGGTTCAGGATGAGATGCAGCATTTTAAATGGGATTTGGGATTCCTCCTCCTGTGCCCCCAGCTAAAGTCTCACATGACAATTCCCACCAGCTGTCACAGGTGAGGCAGGGAACGACAGCCCACACTGGGATTAGGTGATGGAGTTTGTGCAAGGTCCAACAAGTTTTGGGCTTTTACACACACAGGCTGTCTTGGCATCCCCCCGTCTTTTGTCTCCACGCACCTCAGAATTCCAGGATCTCCCCTTACTTGTCTTTCCAAACTCCCCTTGGTCTTCTGTCCAATCTCCACTTTTTTTATCTTGGATACCCTTGTTTTCTCGGAGACCACTTCTTGTTCAGCCTCTTCTTCCTTCTGGAGCTCAGGGGGCCTCAGTTTTCCAGATCTCAGCAGTCTGGGCAGATCCTTGCCACGATCAGTCCCTTTGGTGGTGCTGTCTCATCCCTCTGCACTAATTCCACGCTCCACTGCTTTTAGTCCAGGTGTTCCCAAAACCCGCAGCCAGCCCAGTGAGGCTGGAAGCAGCCAGGAGCAGGCTCATGGAGGAGAGTGGAGCAGTCTGGGGCCTCCTCCCAGCCTCACACCCGTCCTGGGATCTGCTGCGTTCTGCACTGAAGCCATCTGTCACCTGTGGCTGGAATGGGGGGGATCTCCATCCCCATTCCCTCGGCTGCCTCAGCCTTCCAAGCACAGCTCCTGCCATCCACCCTCTTTGTCCAGCAGCTTTCTGTGCCTCAGTGGGCCTTGAGGCAGGAGTGACACTTCCCAGAGGGGTGGTGGCTCTGTGGCACGCGTGCCGTGTGTCGCTCATCGCGGGGCCGGATGAATTCATCACACTGGTCGTGCTCAGCATCTCACTCACCTTGGCTCCCCCCCGGTGCTGATGAAGCACGATGAAACGCTCTGCCACCGAGCTGGCTTGTCTTTCACAGCGGTACACCTTGTGTCACACAGGTCGTTAGAAGAGGACAGTGCTCCCAATAAACCGTCCCGGTCTCCTTGGGAAATGCGCGATCCCGAATGTCGGGAGGCAGCACTGATCTGCGTCCTCTGTAAGTCAGCGTGAGAAGGAGCTGCTGTCCTGGCTGAGGACAGCTGTTCAGGTTGCACTGCAGGCTTCCCATGTCCCTTTCCCCTGCTTGCATTGTAATGAACATTTCGCACATTGTTCTAAAAATACCTCCAAATGATGTTTGATGTTAAGGGACCAGCGAAATGCAATTACAATGAAATGATGATTTCGTGGTGTTTTTCACAATGACACGAGATTGTCATCCTCCCTCCCTCAGTGCTTGAAGCAATACCTATTTATGAGTAGTTGAGCTAACCTGGGAAATTCCAAGAAGAATTGCAGACGGCTCCTGAGATGCAATGCAAATTGTTGCAGTACCCATGGAGGACATTTGCATTATGGTAGGACTGGTTGTCTCTGTAACGCTGTCGTGGTGATTGTTATGCAGAGAACTGCAGGATAAAATGGTAGTGCTAAATCAGCAGTGCTGAATAAGATGGCTGAAAATGCCAGGAAAACAAACTGTTGGAGCAGGAGGATTACAGGAGGAATGAGATGCCTAATTCCCATGCGAGGCACCTCTCAGCTTTCTTGGGGACAAGCTCTTGGTTCTGCAGGTTATTTTCCTGGCTCTTCCTGAGCGTCCGGTGCCTCTCTCATCCCCACACTGCATCCCTGAGCATCAGGCAGGACAGAGCTCCTGTCGTGGAGGGGAAAGGTGAGGGGCTGCCCTGTGTGTCTTGGGCTGACCTGGAAGAACGTGAAAGTACTGCCCTGATATTTCCATTGCAGCATGCAGAACTCCCCTTCAGGCCAGAGGGGTTTTGAGGTGATGTTTTATACCAAATATCGGTGGGCAGCTGTTATCCCCAGGGCACTGTGTTGGTGTGTTTGCACCACTGTTGGCAGAATCTTTGGTTTATGTGATTTTAAACCTTGTTTTGGTCCATCCAAAATAGGACTGGGCATCTCTGTCTGTCCTGTGCGGTGCCTAAATATTAGAGATAGGTACAGAACGTGGAGGGGTTGGATTTATTTACATGCTTGGGCTGAAGTGGGAAGACAAAAACGTGGAATATGTATTTTTCCAGGGATATGTGACATGACAGGAGGTGACATGGATAGGGACCACTGGAGCCTGTCTCACATGAAGGGTTTTGGACGTGCAGTGGCACCTGGCTCGTCCCCAAGCTGGGGGAAGCCTGAGTGGGCCAGCTGCTGCCTGTGGCTGGCAACAGACTTGACCTTGGAGAAGGGAGAATGTGTTGAGGGAGACAAACTGTGCTCAGACTGTTAAAAAAAAAGCCAGTTTCCTCTCTGCTGCAAAGCTTGAATTGCTGCCTATTGCCTTGGTTATCTTCTTATAAATCTTAATGTAGCTGTTCAGTTGAAGCAAGTACAGTTAGGATGCCATTCCCTACCTTGGGATGGATCCTCCCCTCCAGCAATGTTTACAAAATAATGAAAAAAAGCAGCAGCAATCTGAGGAAGACACATATAAAATCTGCAATGCAGAAATAGGATTATATATTTATCTGAGTTCTCATGTAGACAGATGATTAATACAGTACTAGCTACAGGGTTTTTAGCTTGGTATATCATTAAGGTTCCCTGTAACTCTAATGTGAAAAGATAATAAATTAAGTGTCCTCTTCCCTGCCCTTGTCCTCCTTTTTCTAGTTTAGAAATACACTTGGAAGTTTTAATCTGAAAACACGATTCTGGTACCAGAACTGAGGATGGAAAGGAATGAAAGGGAAAATGGAAGACATCTGAAGTGGTTTTTTTCTTGAACCTTTTTAAGAATTAAAATTGAGTGCATGAGGTCTTAACATACAAGCCTCATTTACATATCTGCTTTTGGATTAGGAGGGGATCTTGAAAAATATTGCTAGGAAAGTATTTTTGGGGACTTTTTTTCCCACTTGTTAGAGAAAACTAAAATACAATTTCTTGATCGGGTCCAGCTTCCTTCCAAGGAAATCTTGTTCCCCTCCTTTATCTTCTCTGGAGCAGATGAAAGCTGCAGGTACAGGACACGTTCAATTTTTGAGTATCAATGAGGTAAGTAGCAGTGCTTCCTGAGCTTTAATTGCCAAACCCTGAGAGAAGAATAATTGCCATATTTAAAGCAAACCTGAATTAGAATTCTGTGAAAGAACAAATGTTAAAGTAACTGGAAACATCCAAACAAATATCCAAATATCCACACATATTCCTTCTAAAGAAGGCCCTTTCTGTTGGGAGACAGTCCCGGTGAGCTCAGTGCTGCTGTGGGCACTGGGAATCAAAGAGGATTAGGGGCTGGGATCCTCTGGAAAGCCTCTGTGCTGGATTTATCCCATCCAGTGAGCTAACCCCGCTGCCTTGGGGCAGAGCATGACCCGGGCTTGTGGCAGTGGCAGCAAATCAAGGAGGGATGGCAGCGCTGGGAGTGCTCACACTGACCCTGGAGAGAGCAGAAGGCTCCTGCAGGAGGGCAGATTCCACAGGGAAGCTTGGGAAGAGTTCTGCCCGTTGTTGGATGAGGGAAGGGATGAATCCTTACACACATGTGCACGTCTGCAGCTCTAAAAGCACCCAACAGAGAGCAGTTGCTCTAAAATCCCTCTTGCTCTTTGCTTTACAGCGGAGTTTAATTCCATTCAAAGTTAATCTCGCCGTGGCTCACTTGAAAACAATACCAATTTTGTACCGCCTCCCACACAGCAGATCCACTCCCTTCCTCAGTAATTCTTGTTTGACCTCACAGCTGGTTCTGCAGAAACTTTCCTCCCAGCTGCCAGATATTTCAATCCAGGAGTTTCCCTCAGGAGCAGCAGCACATTGCCATGTTGGTCTGGCTTTTGTGTTTGTCCTGTAGGCAACACAGAGCCTCAGAGCTTGAGGCCTTACTTAATTCAAAATTTTATATGGCTTTGACTTTCTCTCCCATGACTCTGCTTTTTTACAGCACCCAAGCTCCACCACAGCAGTAAGAAAACAAATACAGGAACGCTTGTGATTAATTGAGATAAAAATTTCTTCTTGGGAGTTTTGGAATTCGTTCCTGCAAAAGGTTGAACAGAGCAGGGAATGAACCACGTGCCCTGTTAAGTCATGGAGCACCAAACATCTGTGGTGGTGGCCATAAGGGCTCCATGAAGTGTTTTTAGTTTAGGAAGAGGGAATAGATCCTACTCTTACCTCTTTGTGAGGAGAGCAAAGCAAACATAGAAATAGGGAATCCCCTCAAACCTATTAATATTATTATTTATTACCCCCTCCAACCACATTATTACATGACTTAAACTGAAGATCGATCAGCTTCCACGGGAAAGGCAGAAGGTGAGATATTCCATGTGTGCCCAGAAGAAATATTCCTTGTAAGGAAAAAATATGTAGACCAGCAGCAGCAGTTTGGAGGTTTTTTAATCCACGTGGAAGATGGAAAAGATCTTGATGTAATTGAGGTATTTCTGAGGATCTCTGTTATCAGTGGCAAATTCTTTTGCCTGCAAGCTGAGGTCTTGACCCTGCAAACCCCAGGGGTGTTTCTGTGGGAGTTTCTGGGTGCAGCTGTAGGAACCAGTGATGGAAGAGGGGTTTTATGGCCCAGCTCTCTGGTCCCACTGTGCAGAAACCCCAGCACCGTGAGGCTCTTACCCAGGGAGAGGAGCAGGCACACCAACAGCTGGGGACAGGCAAATAAACCACTCCAAACCCGGATGTGTGATGGGAAAATCTCTTTGGTGCCTTCTCAGAACACGTCCAGGGTGGCAGAGCTGCTGTCAGTCCATCCTCCACCTCCCCATGTCCCCAGAGCCTCGGGCAGTGCTTTTCCTCCCCATCACAGCCCAGCAAAGCTGATTTTTAGCATTCATCTCTCTTCGGCGCATACCCAGAGGAGGGAGGGAATTGGCTGCGTGTCTTTGCAGGACTTTTTGGGATGAGTTTTGAGAATTAAGGTCGTGCTGGTTCAGCCTGTGCTTGGGTTTCTCCACAGCCAGCGTCTCCCTAGAAATCTTTAGTCTGGGATTTGTTGCCTGGCTGTGTGGAGCAGTCTCTCCCTGGTTTTCAGACTGATGGATGTATTGGTTGCTGCTCGTGGATCTTCTTCGGCATCATCTGCTTTCATTAGCATTTTTGAACAAAGGAATGAATCAGAATAAATCACAACTAATAGAAATATAGGAACAGATTATCATTTTGCAAAGCTGAACTCTCTCAGAGGAGATTACGTATTTAAATTGAACAAATACAACTTCATAAATAAACTAAATTAAACATCATCTAATTTTACTTTTGAAGCCAAGCAATTTCAATCCAAACTCAGCTTCTCGTATAAATATTTCCCAACTCCGTTTTATTCTTTGCAGCATTCTTATTCATATTTAAAAACCAAAAATGTGCCAAATTGAACCACAGTTGTGTATGCTGAATAAATGTAAAAGCTTGGGTATATTACGTAATAATCTGAGAGTTGGCAGGAGGGAGTGATTGCATTTGTGAGTGTCCAAGCAGTGTAAAAATGCTTTTGCAGAACCCAATATTTGTCTCTAAAGCTCTCTGATGGATGGCGTGCCTGAAAAATCCTTTCCATAAATCCCTTCTGTATTGTTCAAAAGGAAGCAATAGATGATTAGAAATCTATATATTTCCCCAGGGATAATTGATGCAGAACCTGTGGTGCTACAAGCGTTGCCCAGCTGGTCTGGGTTGAGCAAATTCCTGCTCATAGATGGAAGGGCTGTTTTACTGCAGGACTAATTCTTAGAACTGGGAGCATTTAACCCCCCAAATATGTCACTGTGTGATTGGAAATGCTCTTTATCAATCATCTTAGTAGACAAGAAGAGCCTTTTTAAAAAAATACGTGGTAATGAGGTTGAAGAATTCTTGTTAAATGTTTCAAATGATGTTCACAAAGCTGAAATATAATTTCAGCCCACCCTGCGTTCAGTCTAAAAACCACAATCAAAAGCCATTTTCCAGAAATAGGCTTAAATGCAGTTCTTTCTGCAGGTTCATTAAATCACCATGTGCAGTTTGCAGAGCTGACCTGTCCAATGACTTCAGGGGCTGAAAGTAGTTAACGTGCTTTTCAAAAATACTTCATTTCTCAGTAAATCAGATGTAAAATTACCAAGAACTTGGCTTTTGTCTAATACCTTGAAGATTGAACAAAACAAGAGAAGTGAAATAAATCTGCATCTCCTTTCTGGTTTTAATATCGAGCATATTTATTTATAAAGTTTTTATGTAACAGTAGAAAAAGATCTTATAGGTAAGATTTACTTTCACAATAAAATCACTAAAATAGATAGTTTGGGTAAAAATTGTGCTTTTCCTACCACAGTTAGATTTTCTGGGAGCAGTTGAACACAGCTTTTCCCAGTGGTTGAACCAGCATTTGCTGGGTGTGCAGCAGCAATCAAGCAGAGCTTGGGGACTGTAGATTAAGGAGAATTTGGGGAAGGTGCAGGGGTAAGAAGGTGATGCCCACTGGGACAGCATGGGAGGGCTGGAATGACTGGATTTCTTCTTGAAAATGCAAAGCAGCCAGGAATAAGGTGAGGAAATGCGGGCTGCTGCTGTTTGTGCCACGTTCCGCCACAAACAAGAGCTCCTGGCTGGGAATTTTGTCACGTAGCAAACAGAAAAGTGCTCCTGTTGGTTCTAAGTGCAGGCAGTTCCAGCTGGAATCCAGGTAAATCGTCCCTTCCCGAATGAAATGTGCAGCCCTGGGTAAAGGAAGGCTCCTGAGGGTGCTGCGAGCACCGCTGCATTAGTGCTGCTCCACATTTTCAGGGTGTCCTTGAGTCAGTTTGCAGGGATGGTGAGACGAGAGGAGGGATCATTTCATCAGGAGAACGCAGCAAGGAGTGGCTCAAGGGCTGCACGAAGACATTTTGCAAGTGAAATATTTTAACTGTCCTGCATCTTGGAGATATCACGAATAATCAAGTACTTGTCCCCAGGTTGTGTGCTGGTGACAGGCGTGTGCTCCTCAGGCTGGGGCCAGTGGGAGAGGTCAGCTGCAGTGGGAAATGTGTAAAGAACATTAAATGAAAAGCATCAGTGTTTTCTGACAGCGCTTGATTTTGATAATTCCTGCAAAGCAAATACTTGGCATAACAAGTTTGGTGTTTTTTGGTAGCGCATCCACCTGCAGGGAAAGAAATGTGAGAGCATAATTTAATGTGAATTGTCGAAGCAATATTTTGACTCTTCTCCTGTGGACTGTAATCGTTCCCTTGCCACCAAACTCCTGGATGCATTCCAGCCTTTATCAATATACCTGTTATTTTGGATGTGATTAGGTTCTATCCATCAACTCTCTGTTAACTGCAAGAACAGATTTTTGCATATTCAGATCTTCTAAACATTGCTTACAAGTATAAAAGGCTGATAAATTCCCATATTTTTTAACAGACAAAATAGAATCTGACCTTCAGTGGTTTAGTCATGATCACACATAATCAATATATTTATCATTTAAAAAATGATTCTTCTCAAGCAGCTGTTCTTTACAGCATGACAAAGATTTGATATTTGAATAATCAAGGCGTGGAAAGTGTGGTGCTGCCTAGGATTCAGACTAACATCTTGGTCTAGAACATTAAATGTGATCTTATGCACAAAATGTTAATGATTTTATTAAAATCTGCATGCATGAATCATACCCTGACACAAGGTAATGTACTTGCAACTCAAAATAACCTCATTTGAGCAAATGTTTCTAATCAGGGGGAAGTGGCCTGGCGTGATGCTGCAGAATTGTTTGCCAGAGTTGTGCGAAGAATATTTTTAACCGTGTTTTTGGGGCTGGGTGAGGCTCCTGCAGGGATTCTGACAAAGCCACTGGTGAATGTGGTTGCCTGATGCCTTTACTGGGACCCCGTGGGTAAAACCCAGCAGAGGGGGGAGTCAGGATTGGAGTCAGACTGGGATTGTGGCACGGCCATGCTGGGAGCTGGGTGTAACTCCTGGTGCTGGGGCTGAGAGTTGTCATCAGCAGATTGTTCTGGAGGGAAATATTGAATATTGGCCTTGAGATGCTGTGATTTTCCCTGGTGGCTGACCAGCAGATCTGCTGGAGGGCAGGGGCTCTGCAGAGGGAGGGGGACAGGCTGGACCCTGGGGCTGAGGATGGCGCTGTGAGGGACAACAAGGCTGAGTGTCGGGTCCTGCTCTGGGCTCACACCAACCCCTGCAGCTCCAGCCTGGGGATGAGCAGCTGGAAAAGCTGGGAAAGGCCCTGGAGGTGCTGGGGACAGCGGCTGGACGTGAATCCAGGTGTGCCCAGGTGTGCCCAGATGTGCCCAGGTGTGCCCTGCTGAGGCACCACCCCAAATCCTGGGGCAGCTCCGGGCCCCTCAGAAGGACCTGGAGGGGCTGGAGC
>VZTG01001892.1:203993-230544 GCA_013397845.1 Melanocharis versteri | reverse complement strand
AAAAAAAAAAATCACTGAAAGAGTGGTCAGGCGTTGGGACAGGCTGCCCAGGGAAATGGTGGAGTCACCATTCCTGGTCCATTTGAAAAGCATCTGGATGTGGCACTTGGGGACACGGTGAGGTGGAGATAACTGTTGGATTTGGTGATCCCCAAGGGCTTTTCCAACCTAAACAGTTCTGTCCTGTTCTGGAGAAAACGTTCCCAAAGCTGAGTAAAAGTGGAAATCCTAAAGATAAGCTGAGGCAGAATATTTTTCTTAAGATATCCCATTAACCCCGTGGCCTCCCCAAAACCTTCGTTCATTCTGAGGTGTCTCAGATTTTGAGCAGTAAAAATGCTACAAAGGAACAGAGATCATTGACAGCACTTGGCAGTGTCCTACACAGTAATTAGGATCATGACCAGTAAATTAATCAGAGGTTAAAGAAAAAAAAACTCCCGAACCTGAATTTATTAGAATTGCTTATTTTTATATGAATTTTTAATTAGGTCTATTTAAAGCATTTCACCCTGTGTTTTCATGTATCATTCACTGTTTGGTATGCTGTGTTTTTTCAATCATACCTGTTTGAAGGAGTTTTAACCTAAATTATTTTTATTTAACCTCAATTATCTTTGTAGTGGAGCTACACTAGATGAGGCATTGGACATACATGTGTTCAGTGCATCTTGACAAAAATAGCCAAAATAATTCTGAGTAAGAAAATTGCAGGTTATTTGTTAAAAAAAAAAAAAAAATCCATATTAAAGAACCTGGATGATGCAGAGGGAGGGAAATAACGCTGTATTTTAGGTTTATCTCTAAACTGAAGAGAACCAGCACAGCTGGAGTTCATTTCACGTGCTTCCTACAAAACTCTCTTGCTGTGTCTTTCGCTGTTCATGGACTCCATTGCTTTTGATTGTCTTTTCCATGACCATGATTAAAGCTGGTGCAGTGGCTTGGTTTGGACATCGTGAGCAGCCCCACTCCGCTGGTTTTGAGAAGTTTGTGTGTGACGTGTGCAGTTTATATATGAAATAAATACTGCCTGAAAATAGATATCAGGAGATAGGAAGGGGCTGGATCTTGAGGGGCCAAGAACCCAGCAAAGATGGGATCAAACAGAGCCACCGAGAGAGGGAATGAAGTGTTTGCTAGGAAATAAACAGAGCCTCCATCCTGAGATGCACTGGGAATTCTTAGGAGTTTCTGTTCTATTGAACACTTTGTTTCGGGTGCTGAAGGACTCCTTAAGTTCACTTTTCCCTTTAAAGCAGTTGATTGAAACTTCTTTTTTGGTAAAGTGGAACTGTGAGAAATAATTTGGAGATGTTCTTATAGATATCACTTCTCTGCATGTGAAGATCTTCCAAAGCTCCACACAGAGTTTGGAATCCATCCAAGCCTTTTCATGTGTTTGCTCTTGGCTTTTACCCTTTTCTGAATACTTGGATATCTATAATTCTAGTAAAGACAAAAAAAAATCCTAATTAATTTTAAAACATACATGAGCTGGCTATTGGATACCTTTTTAAAGTTATTTCTTTTCAACAGTATTTTCTGGGCAAAAAAAATATCACTACCACATGCATTTCAATGGTGGAAAAAAGCCTGTGGAAAACCAGCTAGGTAAATAATAATGGACTTTTGGACCCTTCTCCAGATGAGACACTTAATTTCATGCAAATTCAGGACTGCAGCCTTTAAGAACAGAGTTTATTCCAGAGGTAGCAGATGAATCTTTTCCTTTTCTTTGACCTTGATTTTATTTATGTTCTGCTTAGGTTAACTCAGACGGTTCTTAGAAGCTCGAGCAAAATGGTAATGCACATTCTTCCAGTGCCACATTCCATATAATATTTTACTTTTCTCTTTATTTGCCTTTCAGAAAAGTCTCTTTCTCGTGCTTCTGAAGATTTAACTAGAAATTGAATTTTAAAATGTGGGGCAGTTGGCAAAATCCAAGTAAATCCAAGTTTTGTATGGCCAGTAGATGACAGAGAAAAGGGAAAACCCGGAATGTATTGTGGAGACAGAACTGGGAATTCTATCAAGCTGATTTTAATATGTTTTAAAGAAATATGTATTTATGTAAGCAGATATTTTTGAAAATGAGCTGGAGAAAGCCTGGACAAGTATAGGCAATACCTTTTGATGGTTTGAGCACAGGTAATTTTTCTGGGCATATTGAATAACTGTTCAGCTTGAATAACTTGGCCAGCTTTGAGCACTGAGTTTTGCGCTTTTAACATTCCCAGAACATTTCTTGACTGTGTAGGTATCTATATTCATACATGTCTAAAAGGTTTGGATTTTTTTTAAGGAATGCTTTTGGAATTACCTGACCAGCCTTGAGGTGCGAGTGGTTTATTGGAAGTTGATTTAAACATTAAAATAAATAAATAAAATAAATGAATTATTAAGCAAAAACTTGTTTAGCAAAGTGGTGTAAATCCACCAGGCACCATTGTTGTGCTGGTTTTTTTTTAATAGACAGGAATGAGGTTGTAAAAAGCAGAATTTGTCCTAAATTGGCTTCAGTGCTGCCACCAGAACTTATTTTAGGAACTGGGGAGGAGAACTCCAGGCCCAGGTGTTGTGTTCACACCTGCAGTGGTTTCGTGTCTCCATTTGGGTGCAGTGAGGCTGTGCTTGGGCAGGAGGGGCTTCCAAGGCAGCTCGCAAAGACTTTTGTGATGCAAACCTTTTGACAGACTCCCCAGGGCAGGACTTGTAGGTGAAAATACAGCGATAAACTGTCATGCCGTTATTTGGAGTTTAAAAAGCCAAAAAACCAGCTTTGAGAGAAGAGAGGGATTTTCTTACAGGAGAATTTAAAAGGTCTTGGCGGTTTCTTCTCTCGGTTCAAGCTTGGTGGCAGCTGCTGCTCAGCAATTTTCTTCCTTTGTTCAGCCTTGATGAGCAGCGATGGGGGTTTTTGGGTTGTTTTGTTGGTTTTAAAAAAAATTGTTTATTCCTTTTGAGCATGAGCTGAAAACAGTTGGTGCTTCTGAATACCAGGAAAGCTGGTGGGGGAAGGAGCAGGTGATGCAGAGGGTTTGATTCGGGGTTCTGATACTGTAGATTTTTCACAAGTTAAAAAAAAGGTATATTCCCAGCGAAGGGGTAAAGGCTAATTAGGCAAATATTCATCAGGGATGGGTAAACCAGTCTGGAAAATCTAAACAGGATAAGAGTGCTCCTAACTGCAGCTCGGCAGAGTTCTTGTCCATTGACACCAAAGCTAAAGGAGCTGTTTGGCTTAAATTAACTTGCTGAAGCTCCATCCAGAGTTTGCCTGTTACCAATCACATTATTGTCTTTCAACTCATGAGAGGAGCATTCAGAGCATTTCAATAGTAGTTCTGTTCCTTTTGTGTTTTTATCTGTGGTTTATTCTCAGCGTGCTGCTTTGACAGAGCTGTTATTTCACATAAACATGTGGCTAAACGAGTTTTTTCACAAGCAAAGCAGCTTCTGAAATTGCTTGGAAGAACCTCTGACATGCTTTTCCATTGGTATCCCTGCTAATGACTTGTGTTCCTTCTCATCAGACCCAGAGAGGGATTCAAATATTCAGGGCAGTTGTCAGACCTAAATACTGGTGAGTTCTCTCCCCTCCACGACCTTGGTTGTAACACGAAAATGAATTTGAGATTTGGCGTGGGAAGTGGGTGATGGGCAGGGTTAGGAAATCCTCCTGTGCTGGGGAGAGCAGGTTGGAATGCATGGGAAAGGTCTTGGATCAAGGGATGGAGAAGGAAGCTTCCTTTGTGAGCACAACCTCTAAATTTGCCAGAGTATCGATGATAAAACCCCAGCATCTCTTACAGTGAAATGTCAGCACGGTGTTGAAGAGAATCTGGAATTCTTACAGACAGCCTGTGCTTGGCAGTGTTAAATGCAGAAGTGCTTTCAGATCCCTCTTCATGCCATATATCAGAGTTCACTGGTTAAAAATGGGAAACATCCCAAATGATGCTAGTTATGCTAGGCCCCAAATAATTTAATTTAATTGTGTGTTACTTCAGTTGTTACAGTATCAGCGAATAAAATAATCACTTACGAAACATTTTTGCAGCAGATGACCAAAATGTTTTATTGCTCAATACCAATCACTGGATTAGGAAAATGGATTACAACTGTGAGAAATGAGTTCCTAAAGCCCCTGAATGATATGATTTCTGTAAATGTCTGCTTGATTTCATTAACCTTGAGCATTCGGAGAAATAACTCACTGCGAGATTTGCCAGCATCTCTTATTTTGTACTGAATTTACTCTGTGTATTTACTGATGTACAGGGGAGATCTAACTGGGAGTCCCTTCAATGAATGGACTTGGTTTGAATAACTGACAGGAACTAAAGAATTGCTGAACTTGAGCATGGTACAGTTCAGCTCAGACCTGTGCTTACAGCAAGGGAAGAGCGAGCTTGAGAAACAACAGCATGGAAAATGAAAAGATTTGGTGTTTAAATGAGAGCCTTGCTTAATATTTAATACAATCCTTACCTGATGTTTCCTGCCAACAATACCCTTTTTTAAGGTTTTGCCTGTAGGGATCTCTCACTTAGTGGAAGTTGAGCTCTGAAATCAGGGTGCAGCTGCCATCGTGAAATGTTTGAATTAAGTCTCAGTGCAGTCACAGGAGTGTTTTATCCTCTTCCCGAGCACCTGTGGAGAGTTCACTGCTGAGCTAGTACAGAAAAATGGACTCAGTTTTCTCTGGCTGAAATAGCAAATACACCAGCAAGAAACTGTGAGTGAGGTGCAGTCCTCTTCTCCTCTGCCTGACCTAAAGGTTTAAAATTGTTTTCTCAGATCTGAATGATAAATTATAACGTCAGTGTTGGTCCAACTGGAAGACCAATCCTGCAGGCATAAACTCTCTGTTTTAAGTCCCATGGTGAAAAATATCCTGTCTGGAAGTGGGAAAGAAAAGCCTTAATTAAGGTTGGTAATCAAGCTTGTTAACAGTGACAGTTTGGGGGAATTGTTTTGGGGGGTAAATGATCTGCAGGATCATCTGCGTTGGTATAGAACTGTAATACTCTTCAAACACCTTTCTGCTGGGGAGTATTTGCCTTTCAAAATACTTTTGCTAAATAGGTGGACCTGTAGCACTGAAAAGAGGCCTTTAGGGGCTGGGAACTGTGATTAACTCACCCAATGCTCCAGGAAAACTTGCCATGAGCACCGTGCCTTTGGAGCAGCCTGGTGCTGCCCTGCTCGTTTGGAAGGTCAGGAGAAGGGCAGCCACGGGCAGCGTGGTTTGAAACGAACACTCTGATTTTCTGTGCATTTACCATCTCCCCTGGCTCTGTAAACGGGAAGTTGTAGCTCTGTTCAGCAGGAAAATGCCCCATCCTTGTGGCAGCACACTCGTCCCCTCTGGACCTCGCTGTCTGCAGCGAGCGTGTCCCACCTGCAGGTGCAGAATCCTGGGGAGAGCGGACACCCCGAGGGACAGGGACAAACCCCTCCCTGCCAGCTCAGCCCCTGCAGCCTCTTCTGAGCACTGATCCTGGACTTCTGGGCAGAATTCACAGAAAACTGCTCATGGGGTCATTCAGAGCAGAAACGGGCGCTGGACAGCAGCAGCAGGAGAGAAGACGGATGGGCTTGAGGGACCTAAATTCCACCCCCCAACATATGGAATAAAGGGATTGCTGTGGAGATCAGCACTGCAGACACAGCTGCTCCCTCTCCACCGTGCTGCCTCATCCCTCGGTTCCTGCCTCTCGCAGCAGCTCTGGTCAAGACATCAAATTATCCCACTTTTGCTTCAGGGTTCACCAAACTTTTCTCTTTAGAGACTTTGTCCTAAGGACAAAACCCATTCGTGTTTGATGGCTTCTCTCCCTGACTCCTGAGCTTTGCTCCTGGCCTGGATTGATCCCGGATCTTTGTGGTCCTGCCAGTCAGATTTTTGTGCAGCTGAGTGGGAAAGAGCTGGGAGGAGTCTGAAAACTCCCCAGCTCTGTGTGAGAAACCTGGCTGGAGGGAAATAGGCTCCTTCCGATGGCTTGTTTTGTGCAACAGCCGTGCTAAAGTCAGCACAGGGTGGGAAATGGATGTCCTGCTCCTGCCTATTGATTTCCTTGGGAATGTTCTTCCATTTGGGCCCTTTCTCCACGGTTCCATTTTGCGGTGTGTGTTTGAAAGGTTCCAGCTCGCTCCTGACAAGATGATGCATTATTTTTCTGTCTAGCTGGCTAAATTCCCTTCCCAACTTCTTTTCTGGGCTTCTCCCTCAAGTCAGACATTGCTACCTCCAAATTTCAGCCCAGACTGCCTGGTGGTAATGGAATTAATAATAACATTTAAAAACTTTTAGGATCTGTTGTCTGATATTTTATTAAAGAGACTAAAAATACACAGCGAACTCCATGCAGATTTTATGTAGAGAAGGGGGCTAAAGAGATCAGATTTTATTGAGCTGCCACCAGGCTGGGTTTAAATTCTGTCCTCTTCTGATTGCAAACAGAGGTCAAAGTGGCAGCAGGAGAGATAGTGAAAAAAAATAAAGCTGTGACCTGTCTGCCCGTCCAAAGCTGTTGGATTGCAGCTGTTCAGAGACCAATATTTTTAAAGCATTCAGCAATAGAGCTGTTTGCCAGATCACCGTGATTGGATTTGGAATTACTGACCTTTCCCTCCTAAACACTCTGTTGTCTTTGCAGGCCTATTGGTGGAATATTTTTGCAAAGACTGCTGTAATTGGTGAGGGTTGACACAGGTTTCAGTCTTCAGATCTGTTTTCTCCTGTGGGATTTCTGGTCTCTTCTTAAATGATTTCTCAAGATTACTCAGGTGAGGATTTCTTGCTGGAGGAGCAGCAGCCATGGTATAACTTTGCCCTGTGGTTACTTTTCTGCACCTCTGGATGTATAATGCCAGGTTTAACTGGCTGGTTTAGCATCATGCTTTACTGCTTTTGGCTTCTAGCTGTAACAGTCTGGGTTTAGCCATGATTTCAACTTCGATTTTTCCAAAATTCATTTCGGTTTTATTTAGTTGGTTTGGTTGGTTCAGCTTTTTTAAAATTTTTTTCCTGTCGTCTGTATGAAAATGTCATCGTGGAGTTCATATAGGAGATGGAATCATAGAATGATTTGGATTGGGAGGGACCTTAAAGCTCATCCTATCCTCCCCCCTGCCCTGTCAGGGACACCTTCCACTGTTCCAGGCTGCTCCAAGCTCCATCCAACCTGGCCTTGGGCACTGCCAGGGATCCAGGGGCAGCCACAGCTTCTCTGGGCACCTGTGCCAGGGTCTTCCCACTCTCCCAGTGAAAAATTTCTTCCTCATATCCAATAAAAATTTCCCTCTTTCAGTTTAAAACCGTTGTCCTGTTACTACAGGACTTGGTAAAAAGTCTCTCTCTTTTACACCCCATTTTTGTATCGAAAGGCCACAGCCAGGCCTTCCTGGAGCCAGAGCAGGCTGCTGCTTTGGTGTGTAGCAGTATTATTCACAGGAAAAAACCCCAAACACCTTGAATTTAACAAGTGGATCCAGCCACAGTGCAGTGCAGAGGTCAGGGTGGTTTTTCACCCCTCAGTGAGCCCCATGTGGATGTTGTAAAGCCCCAAAATGCTGTGTGAGAGAGAAGTGCAGTAAATCTATTTGCTTCTTCTTTCAGTAAACCCACCTCTCTGAGTAGTGGCTACAATTCCTTGAAGTGTCTGTGGCTACGTTTTCCCTGGAATAATAAGCAACAGTGCCTGAATGGCTTTTCCAGCCAGGGACAAGATCTATTCTCGTGCCTTCATTTCTTATTAGCAAGGCTCTTCCAAAGGAAGATCCAAGCTCAATGCTATGTTCAAGTCGCAGAAATAGATTTAAAATCTGTGTTTTGTGTTTCTTCCTGCGAGAACTATCTCTCCATGGAGAACACCTGGAAGATGAGTCCCTACACATAGGAATTTTTTAATCAATTTCTTAGCTGGAAGTAGGAAAGGAGCTGGAAGGGGATGTGGGCTGTGGAGGAGCAGCTCTGGCTCTGTGTGCACGGTGCTGCCCCAGCCCTATTAGATAAAGCAGGTCTGAGCTGCTCGGGGTGCTTAGTACAGCCTAAACGGGATCAACAGGATGCAGTAAACAGATTACAGCCGTGTTTATTGGGAATTCCTCCTGGCGTGGGGAGTGAAGGCACCATCGATGGTGTGTAAATAGGGGAAAATGAAGAGGTGCTGTGCAGAGCTGAACAGTTTTCGAGTTAACTGAGCAATAACTGCCAAGATTCCTCTGAGGAGAAGAGAAAACCAGCCAGCTTGGCTAGAGGAGGATGGAGATGGACCCGCCCTGGGTTTGGAAGGTGTGTTTTGAGCACTGGGGATTAAGTGGACTCGCAGCTCCTTTGAGCTCGCCATTGATCCTGTAATGAGCTTTAAATAGCTGATTCCAGCTCCTCAGTGCCCCCGAGGCCAGCGCCAGGGTCACCCTGCCCGGCAGGGACACGGCCCCAGGTGGCACCAGGACTCCTGAAAATCTGTCAGGTCATCCTGACTCACGCCAGAGCTGCTCCTGATGAAGAGGAGGAGGAGGAGGAGGAGGGATTGCACCATCCCCATCCTCCAGAAGCCTCCTGCTCGCCATGGCTTTGGAGATGCGGGTTGGTTTAGCTGGAAGATGCCTTTTTTTAGGCAGAAGATGCCTTTTTTTAGGCAGAAGATGCTGGTGGGCAGAGGCGTGAGGAGCCGCTGACCGGGGCACCCAGGCCTGGTGGCACTGCAGGGACCTCCCGTGTCAGCTTTCTCCTCAAGCATCTGCACCATTTCCTTCCAGAGCAGCCAGAGGAGTTTCAATTCCTGCACTCTCTGTCTGAGAAAGGCCAGCTGAGCCCTGGGAAGGCCAGAAGCAGAACAGGCCTGGTCGCCACGACGTTTAAAAAGAGATAAAACTCATCACGTTTGTCCTGCTTCAACAGCATCCAGGACCTTGACGTTTCTGCAGTGAGATCCTCCTGCCTGTTGTGCTTGCAGATCTTCATCAAGAAGATGGCCAGAAGCAAGCAGGAAAGAGAAATGCCAGAGAAATATTTTAAACCAGATCAAATAAATGCAAAGTGGTTTCAGTTAATGTTGAGGACAGATTTCAATGAAAACGATTCTCAAAAAACTTTGAGCTTAGCGTGAACCAGGCATTTTTATTCTGGAACAAATCCAGATCATTGCTGTTATTCAGGAAGAGCAATTCTGGAATAGTGAATTTGGATCATCCCAGTGTGGGGAGGAGAGCAGTTCTGAAGGTCTGTGCTCTCAAGGTGAGGACCAGCAGTAAAGCGTGAGAGTATTCCAAGAGAGTAACACTCCCTGGGATGCCTATTTATCAAATAAATATTGTCGCCTTGTTTCTCATCAGTTTTCAGGGAATAAATTGATTTTATAATTGAATTAATATCTTATTTTTAATAGCCAGGTGGTCACATGGTTACAGTGCTGTAACCTGTTCATAGTACATGTGAGGGATGCAATAAAGACCACAGGAATATTTTTCCTACTGTGAGTAACTCTGGAGTAGCTGGCTGTCAACATTTCAACCTTTTAAATGGAATTAAATGGAGTCCACTGGAATTCCTTTTTCAACTATTTTGTTGTTTAAGGAGAATCTTGTGCCAGTTCTGAAAAAGCCCCAAACCCAGCAGGCCCAAACTCCCCCACAAGCTTGGAATCAAAGCGGTCTGGAAAACGAATCTGCTCTTTTCCCAAAGAGTAAAGAACTGTGGGGATTTGAAGATTTTATGTTTGCTGAGACCCATATTAAAAAGTCAGTTTGAAAACTGGAGCAAAAGGACTCGAAGTCATTCTCTGCAACAACTCCCTGCAACTGTTCTCACCAAAAATCCCGGTGAGTATCTTCACTGATTTTAGGTTTGCAATGGAAAGAATTCGTGAAGTTCAGGATGTCATTTACCCCCAGCAAAATGTAGTTTTTCTGCCTGCGAAGGCAGTGTTTTCATGGTTCCTGACAGAATCTAACCAAAAAACAAATGAGAGTAAGCAGTTTCTTGAACCCAAAATTTCCATGCCATCCATGGGTGTTATCAAAGGGGGTTCAAACGGTGGCTTTGATATTTAATCTTTCTTTGGACAATTTGTCACACGAACAGTTTTTCAGAGAGCATTTTTATTTTCCTGAAAAACGCAGCTGTGCTATAACATGGCACCCCAAGTGCACCCAATTTTTTTTTCAGCCAGAACTTCCAGATGATGATTTTTTTATGCTGCAGTGGGAAGTGACAGTTTCACCTTTGCTGCCTCTTCTCTTCCTGGCAGTACAGAATAAGAAAGGTCAAATATGACAATTTTCTGGGTGTTTTTTAAACAGTGCAGGCACAAGTTTGGTGTTGGAAAAAAGCTCCTGTGATATTGGCACGTGTCAGTGAGGAGTGAACTGAGAGTGATCCAATTTCAGCTCTGCCACGAAAGCTGAGGTGTGAACATTCCCACTTTGCTGAGGGTGCAGCAGAGAACACTTTGGGTTTGTTTTTCTCCTAAATCAGGAGCAAATTGCTGCTCCAGAGCCCAAGTGAGAAATTCAGAATCCTATGACCAGAATCAGAAATTTGTCCCATGTCCAGCGGAACCAAATCTCAACTCATGAGTTGGGATATTTTTTGGTGTTTTGTTTTAGTGGTGATTATTTTTGCCCAGACAAACCCAAGAGTTTGCAAAGTTATGGTTTTCTGTCGTGGAGGAACAATAGGAGATCTCAGCACATCTTAAATCTGTTTCTCTGTTCTAAAACGTTCTTTCCATGAAGCAAAATCCGTCCTGATCCTTGGAATTGTGCAGAGGGTTCTTTGGGGCCATCCTGAGAGAATTTTGGTCATTTTGCCTCTCTGGAAATGACACAGACCTGGATGAATTGGCCTGAGCTGCTTCTCATGTTGAGATTGTGATTCAAACAGGAAAATAGATTTAGAAAGAGATTTTCTTGTTCTGTACCATCCCTCCTTATTTTTCTCCTTTTTTTGTGCATAAGACTAAAAAAAAAAAAAAAATTAATACAGTTCACTGATGCTTGCAAACATTTTCTGTATCAAAGTCGCCCACTAATAATTTATTTATAAATTTTAAGATATTTACAGATGTTTTGTGCTTAAGCATTCTTGGTAATGGTGAAACTTCTACCTTTCAGTAAGACTTTCCATTGTCCAAGCTAAATGTAGCACTCCAATTTTGTGACGTCTTAAGCTGTTCTAAAAATCATTTTCACGAAAGTATAAAATGCTGGATGAAAAGTGAAGGCAATTTTTGATGATTGCTATCTTGTATTTTTGGGATGTTTTAATGCTTTGTAAGTATCAACATTTTTCTCTTTCTACTGGAAACAGATTATTTTGAGATTTTCAAGATTATTTTAAAATCACAGTGGTCAGCATTTTATTTCCTAATTCTAGATTTTTTTTTTTGCTCAGATGCTCAGGCTACCAATACAAACACGGATTAAATTTAATCTGGGTGGAATAAATAGAAGCAAAATCAACTTCATTATTCTTATTAACATATTGAATTTTTAATATGGAACGATTGGATTCATATTAATCTCAAACCTCAACAGCGAATGGTTGTCTTGAGAATTTCTGAATCCCACCTGGTGAAGTGCAAATGAACTCATTTGTTCCGAGTGCAACTACTGAAAGCTTATTGCACACCCTGCTTGTTCCTGAGCCCCAGCTGGGTGGGAATTGCTGCCAGAAGGGATTGGGGGGTTTTTACAGTGGTTTTTTATTTTCAGACAGAGTCAGTCTGAAATGGGCAGTGACTTTTCTTTGCTCTGTTCCATGCTTCGGAGAGGCAGTGCTTTCATTCTGTATTTATCTATATTTCTATTTACACTCTGTGCTCCTCTGGACCGATACCTCTCCCATTTTCAAGCTGCTGAGGGGCTCCCATCTTGCAGCTGAACGCTTGGGTGCAGGATGAGACACTGGCAAGGAATGAAAAATCCATCTCTCCTCCCCCTGATTTGCATTAATGTGTCACTGGGGCAGAATATCATCCCCCAATCCGTTCTCTCCTCCTCAGCTCACTTCTTTTTCACAGGGCACGGTTTGCAAAGTGGCTCTGGAGAAATATTCTGGGATTTCAGCACTCGTGGCACAGGGATGAAGCAGTGCCTGAATGCCTTTTTTGGCTGTGTGAAATATCCAGCAATTTAGGAAGCAATGCCTGTATCAGTGTGCTTTTATAACCTGAGAGGTTTGGTCATTGGGGTAAGGGCAAATCATCTGCTCCTTTGTGTTCCTGCATCTTCTGAAAAATCTTTGTGTGTGTGTGTGTGTTTTAGTGGCCTGAAAGGAGAATTCTGCAGGTCCCATTTCATTTCAGAAAGTGCTTTGCCCTGGTGGGGGTCATGCAAGAGGCTTTTATTCCTTCTCCAGGAATTCAGGGAAGCTGTCCATGAAGGCAGAATGGTCTTTGGGATCTCTGTAACACTTAGTGCCCTAAGAAAAAAAGAAAAAAAAAAGAAAAAAGAAAAAAAAAAGAGATTTCTATTTTGATGACTTTTATTTAATGATTTTAGCGATGTGCCTGAATTTCAGAGAAGCAAAATGATTTATTAACCAGCTGTCACCCTCAATCTGTAAAATATAAAGGTCCATAATAGGGACACTCGGGTTTTACCTGATCTGGCAGCTGAGGGCAAAACTTCCATGCAGAGAAAAAAGAGACTGGAGAGAGCTGGGGCTGTGCTGCCCTCGCTAAAGGCTCCCTGGGCAATTCAACAGAAATATTTTAAACAGAGCCATTGCACTTCTCAGATAGCTGGGAAGCACACGTTCCTCGCCACGACACGTCTCGAGGGCTGTGATCACCAGCGCCAGAACCAGCTGAAAATTCTCTTCTGCTGAACGATTTCTTGAAAATTTGCCTTCGTTTTTTTATTTTGCGTGCGTGGGGTTTTTTTTATTAAAAAGAGCGGGATTTCTGTCTCATAATGGAACTGGCCCTTCATCCCCAAAGCAAAGCAGACGCCAGAGGATGCAGGATCTTTTCCACGTTGATTTAACTGCATAATTGGGCAGTCAGTAGCTGCTGTTGAGGTTTCCTGGGAGGTGTTTGGTTGCCAGTCTGTGCTCCAGAGCTTGTGGGCTTTGGGAGCCGCGTGGCTGCTGCGCCTGTGAGAGCTCCAAGAGGGATCTGAGGGCTTCCAGGAGCTGCAGCTGCTCTGGAAATGCAGCCCCATTCCTGATCCGTGCTGCTCTGGGGCAGGATTTTGCTGTCAGGTGTCCGGTGTGGCTCTGAATATTCCATGCTCAGCCCTGGTGAGCCCTGCTCCAGTTTGGATTATGGGGACAGAGCCTCACTCTGAGCTTCCTGGTGTGCAAATCCTTGTGGATTTAGGGAATGTCCTGAGCTGGAAGGGACCCACAGGGATCATTGAGTCCAGGACATCCCAATAATCCCACCCTGTGCTTCAGATTCTTGTCCAATGTGTGCGTGTGGTGCTGGATCTACAGATGGGATCAGAGTATGGCAACTTGAACATGAAAATTATGGGAAATCTCTACTTAACTCCTTCCGGGGAAGGTTTGTTATCTGGGATTAGTCGTCCTTCTGAAATGGGACGGGGATATTTTTAAAGCGGTGTTTATGCTTTGGTCAAACATTCGGGACATGCTTATTATAGTTTGTATATTTTCATGGTCATAATTATGGAAAAAGCACGGTTGGGGGATGGATTGGGACTGTGAGAACAGTCCCAAAAGGGCACAAATGCAATCTTTAAACCCTGTTCTCTTGCTTTAGGAGATGTAACACAGCTTGGGATTAAATGATACTTTTACTGACATTGAAAGGGGTTTTGCAGCTTGGACTTCTGCTGTTCTACCCACCTGAAAAAGCAGATGAATTACTCTAAAAGACTGGTTCTTCTGAAAAAACCAATAATTTTCCCAGAGCCTTAGAAAGTAGAAAACACTCACTTTTAAAACTTACTTCTCAATCAAGAATTCTGTTCTTACATTGCAGAGAGGTCTGTCGTGACAGATGCATTTGGATGAATTTAGATTAATAACATTGCTTGAGGAAATGTTTGATGGGACACAAACCAGACTGTGGTATGGACATTGGACAAGAGTGCAGGTTAAAGGAATTGATAAAATGTAACAAGAAATTGTTGGGTCAAATTTTGAGTTCCAGTTGATAAACCTTTAGAAGCCAGTGGAGCAAAATTGTTTTGTTTTGCTTATTCACCTCAGTTTATGCAAAAAAACCCCTTCTCCCCGTGCCCTGTGCTCCTGTAACACATCCCAGAATGGTTTGGGTTGGAAGGGAAAAAAAGAAAAAAAAAGCTCATCCAGTGCCACCCCTGCCATGGGGATTCAGAGTCACCATTCATGGCGTGAAGTATATTCAACCTGCACAAAAATGTAAAATTCTAACACCTGTGTTTGTGCAGGAGCTTGCACCACAGTGCTGGCCAGCGCTGTGTGACAGGTTTGTGCAATTATCTCTAAAATCTGGAGACACCAGGGCTGCCTTGTGTCCCACTTCCCTTTGTGGGCAGTAACGTGACACCTTCATAAAATATTAGTGCTCAGTCGCTCTCTGTGTGTCTGAAAAATGTGCTGTGTGGGGTGGTTGGGTACTGCTGCAACAGCACAAAATCTGTGCACTTGGGCTTGTTTCTACCTTGCTGGAGGTGAGGCTGAGTTTCCTGGACACACGTGGATTTTGGAGCTCCTTGTTCAGGGAGGTGGTGGAACACAGGGGTCCAGCAGACACCGGGTTATTGCTGGGGATGAGAGTTCAGAGGGTCAGTGGCTCATGGGGTCCCCACCTCGTAGCTTTGGTCAGAATTCAGAATTCTTACTCCTTTGGTCAAAATCTTACTCCTTTGGTCAGATTGCATAGCTCTTACTCCTCTGGTCAGAATTCAGAATTTTTACGCCTTTTGTCAGAATTCATAGCTCTTACTCCTTTTGTCATAATTCAGAGTTTTTACACCTTTTGTCATAATTCACAGCTCTTACTCCTTTGGTCAGAATTTATAGTTTTTACACCTTTGGTCAGAATTCATAGTTTTTACACCTTTTGTCATAATTCATAGCTCTTACTCGTTTGGTCATAATTCATAGTTTTTACTCCTTTGGTCAGAATTCATAGCTCTTACTCCTTTGGTCAGAATTCAGAGTTTTTACACCTTTTGTCATAATTCACAGCTCTTACTCCTTTGGTCAGAATTTATAGTTTTTACACCTTTGGTCAGAATTCATAGTTTTTACACCTTTTGTCATAATTCATAGCTCTTACTCGTTTGGTCATAATTCATAGTTTTTACTCCTTTGGTCAGAATTCATAGCTCTTACTCCTTTTGTCATACTTCATAGCCCTTACTCCTTGGTCAGAATTCAGAATTTTTACACCTTTTGCCATAATTCATAGCTCTTACTCCTTTTGGTCAGAATTCATAGTTTTTACACCTTTTGCCATAATTCATAGCTCTTACACCTTTGGTCAGAATTCAGAATTTTTACTCCTTTGGTCAGATTTCACAGCTCTTACACCTTTTTCAGCTCCACTTGCAGAGAATTGGTGCAATCAAAATCGCTCCAAAGATGCAAAGATCTGATGTAAAGGTCACCCCTGAAACTGTAATGGATACGATTGTATTGATTGGATCAAACCCACTTTTTTTTTTGTTGTTGTTTTTAAAATTTCAGACTTTTGGTTGACAGTTTTTGTTTAAAAATAGTAGTTTCTTTTAAACGAGCTGTTGTATTCTTGAACTTGAAATTACATTGCTAAGTTTATGGGAAAACAGGTAAAGGTTGGCCTATTTTTTCCATTACTTTTTCCATTTCATTTTTCCTAGTATTGTTTCTCAATTTGTTCTTCATCCCCACCTTCAATTATCTCCAGTCCTCCTTATCCATTCCTTGAAATTCCACTCTCTCCTTTCGCCTTGTGCCTATGCCTTGATAAACAGATTTGATACAGATTCCTTGTCTCTTCTCTTACATAGACCTTAAAAAACTAAATATCTGGTGCTACTGTTAGAGATTTCCTAAAAACCACCTGGTTAAGAAGAAATATTCTCTCTGTTATCTAGGCCAGAAAGTTACATTTACATACAGGAAATGTGTATATTTCTGCCTAAAAAAGACAATTATGTAATAGAATGTGAAGATAACATTCAGTTACCCTGAGATTCATGCAAATTTTAGAGCAGTGGCAAAAGTGACTTTCCTAAAATAAAATCTCAAACTGGTCTTGAAAGTCCCTTTCCTACCCTGTGAACCAAACTCCTCTCCTTTGGTTTCTGCAATTTTTAAACCCTCCCCACCTCAATGAACTTTGCTTTTTTCCCTCTGTAAATTCAGATAAAACAAATTCAGAGTTGTTCAGGACGGAAAGTACCACGAAGGTAAGGGAAATAAGGGAAACAAATTCCTTTAATTCTTAAATTCAGCCTGCTCAGCTCAGGTTGGGAACAGCTGCTGGCGGACGTTTACCTTGCGGAGAACGGGAACGACACAAAAAGCGTTTATTTTACCGATGTTGGAACGCCAGCAGAGTTTGCTTTGGAGTGATTTTCCCTCCTGCAGCCCCTGCCGTGCCCCTCCCGTGCCAGCTCTGGGCACTCCTCATTCCCAGGTGGGGACAGGGTGGAATTTTGGGCCGTGCCAGGTGCGCTCTGCCCTCCCGCGGGTCACGGTGCCACTGGGGCTCTGCAGGATCTGGCTCGGGCACTTCTTGCCCTCTGCACGGCTGATTTATGCCAAGCCTCCATAAATCAGAGTTTTGCTGCTCTAAGGAAGGAGCTGAGCGGGGCTGGGGAGCCCTGGGAGCTTCCCTGGGTGTTTATGTCAGAGCCTGGGCCGCAGTGCAGGGAGCCCTCGGGTGGAATTGTGAGTATATTTCAGGGCAAATCCGTGTAAAATACCTGGAAATGCCAGGAAAAGAGGAGCTGAAGGTGTTTAATTCTGCCACGGCACTTGCAGAGTGGCTCTGACATTTGGGGTTTATAACAAACTGAAACCCAGCAACTCTGCACAGGTTTGATCCTTTCTTTCTCAGACTCATTTGGACCTGGAATACGAATAAAAAATGTTTTTTAATTGCTCAACAAATAGATCTTTATTGTATTTCTCACTTCCACTTAGGAAATGAGTCCTCTCACCAACAGCAATTGCTTCTCAGTGCTTAAGAAAAATATTTTAGGGAGGTTGCACACATTGCTTTCCTGTTAAGGAATAATTTGGTTTCATCTTGAGACATTTGCACACCACAAATGTACTCTTCTAACAGCTTAGTGCCATATTTTGTTCCTGTAATATTTTAAAATTTCTTAATTACCTAGGTTTTAATCATTTATTTTAATGGTTGGGTGAGACTATCTCTGGTATTTTTTGGAGTCTCTTTTTACACTCCCAAAATTTAAGGATCTGGGACTGTTGGTTTCTTCACCTGGAGGATCTTTACATGTGAAATCCTCTCTTAAAATTCTCATCGGTCAAACAAACATTAACTCACAGAATTTGATTTTCTCAGGTAAGTTTGATAATGCTTGTTTTTAAATGTCACAGTATAATTCTTCTAGACTCTATCAAAAGTCCTCATAAACTTATAGGATAAAAGGTTACTCTTTACAGATACAAAGGCTGGTAATTTAAAGGAATCAGAGGTTAATTTGCATAGTGTGACAGTGATAAACATAATTTGAGCCATTAAAATATAATAATTTTCTTTTCCTGAGAAAATGTGACAATAATTAAAAAAACCAGCAGTAAGTCTTTCTTATGTTTGGATATTTTATCATTATTTTCTTCTTCTAATGAAAATTCTGTCTTTTATCGATGGGAGAAAATGCGAGAAAGGGCCTGAGGTTAATAATAATAATATGAACTTTGTGTGTGTATGTATCCATCAATATGTTCTCTCTCTCTTCCATAAAAATATTGGTTGGTTTTTTAACGTGGATTGTCCCCCTTTTCCCTCTTATTTTTGTGTGGACATTTTTAAAAACTGGAGCTAGTAGGAACTGTCTTTTCCTTTTTTCTATTCCCTTATTTCCTCTAAAATGGAGAAGACTAGTTCAATGTATTTGCGTTGATTATGGAAAACACTTGTTACATTTCAATTTGGGCAAGTTGTACAGAAACAGGAGGGCCAGGCTTGCACCTGCNTTCTCTCTCTCTTCCATAAAAATATTGGTTGGTTTTTTAACGTGGATTGTCCCCCTTTTCCAGCTTATTTTTGTGTGGACATTTTTAAAAACTGGAGCTAGTAGGAACTGTCTTTTCCTTTTTTCTATTCCCTTATTTCCTCTAAAATGGAGAAGACTAGTTCAATGTATTTGCGTTGATTAAGGAAAACACTTGTTACATTTCAATTTGGGCAAGTTGTACAGAAACAGGAGGGCCAGGCTTGCACCTGCTGCCCAAACCTGGGCAGAGGAGCTGCAAACTGGAGCGCTGACTTTGCTGCCTCCCCTCTTTTGGGATGTTTTAGTGGCTGGGGGCTCAGTGAGGGAGGCTGGGTTCGGTTTCATCCTCTGCTTGATCCCATTTAATCCAGTACCTCTCATTTCCCCGAATATTCCCATTCCCCACAACTCGCCAGGTGCTCTGGGTTGGGTGTGAAGGCTTTCTTTGCTGCTGGGCTTTACGTTTCAGCACTTCAATAAATAAGCAAAAAAATGAAAGGTGGTGGTCGGAACTCTGGTGGCTCCCTGCCTTTTCAGCAGCGCTTCCCAAGAGCGGTTTTGAAAAGTCCTTATTTCTGCTTGAAGTGCTTCTCACTTCAGAGGCTCTCGTTTCGCTCGGTCGTGCACGTGTTCCAAATTATTTGGTGCGTGAGGAGCTGGCGTTTGGTGCGTGTCCCTGGCACAACAGCCCCAGGTGCGACAGAGAGAGGAGAGGTGAATCAAAGAATTGGGAGCACAGGGCACACAAACCCGCCTTCCTCGCTGCCTTCTCTTGCAAACTGGCGGATCCTGCCCGGGAACGGCTGGAATCACCCGCCTGGGAAGCCGCACGAATGGCGTTTTGTGGCTCGGGATTTGTCGATGGAGGAAAGCATCGCCCTCCTGCGCGGCGCGCTGCTCCTGCCTCCCTTCCCCAGGCAGCCAGCTGGGAAGGGGACGGGGATGCGGGGACTCGAGGGGGTGGAGAGAAGCTGGAAAGGTGTGTCCCTGCTGCCACACCCCGGGCAGGGCTGCGGGAGCGCCTCGCTCGTCCGTGGGCAGCGCTGCTGCGGGGCTCCCCTGCGCCGCGCATCGCATCTCCGGGGCTCCCCTGCGCCGCGCATCGCATCTCCGGGGCTCACCTGCGCATCTCCGGGGCTCACCTGCGCATCTCCGGGGCTCACCTGCGCATCTCCAGGGCTCACCTGCGCATCTCCGGGGCTCCCCTGCGCCGCGCATCGCGTCTCCTGCCTCCCGAGCGCGGCCCCGGCGGCTGCGGCGCTCCAGGTACGGCGGAGCGCTGCTCGGCACGGGAGATTTCCGCGCTTTCCTCTCCAGCAGGGTTATTCTGGGCTGTCCGGGCAGTTTTGGGCTCCGGGGAGGAGGCCAGGCTCCTCCTGAGCCGCGAGGGTTGTGAGAGAGGGGGAATGTCCTTTATTAGCTTGCACAGCCAGAAGGCAAACGGTAATTGCTTCGAAAATGTCCCCTCCATTTGACTTTCGGGAAGTGCGGGAGTAGAAATGATTCATTAGAACGGAGCCATGCATGTGGGAGAAAAATGTAGCTATGAGGATTTCTGCAGGATTTCTGACCTAGAGAGGATGTTGTACCCGAAATATTCGTCAGCTGTTTGTTTTCTCTTTAATAGTTGTCACTTTAGCCCATTACAAATGCAGTGTTTTGGGATGAATTTCATAGATAGCAGTAAATGGCTGATACTGCAAGGGAATATTTGGAAAGAAAATAAGCAGCTTACTAATGAACTTTATATAATAATGCTTGTATTTCATATAGATTGCTGTGTTGAAAATGCACATCCTTTCTTTTTAAACATGATCGAAAAATGCATTCAGCACCAGCTTTTACCTTGTCAGAATTTCACATGCACTCCTGTTTCATTCTTTTCTTGCTTTTAGACTTTATAATAGCTGTGAATTTTATTTAAGTTGAGCTTAGGCACCAATAAGAACAATATCCAGGTATTTATTTTGGAGGTTAGAACATTTCTGAACTAACTAAAGCTGCTAAATCAGTAAAATTAGATGAAATATTTTACTAAAACATAGAATGCATCACTATTCCTGCTTGTTATTGGAAGTAGGGACAGAGGCAAATAGATGACAATACGAATTTTGATAAAATGGAGCAACATTTTTCAAATTGTCATGCTTAATGCAGTCTAATTTTGCTTATCCTTGAATTTTGCATGGATTCACAGAGCAGTTTTAGCTGTACTGAATGGCTGGATAGGGTGATATATTTGGACTTGCGAATGCTTCTATGAATTTTATCACTTCTCTGGAAGGAATTAGCTGAAAAGGGATTCTTAAAAAGACTTTTTTTTTTTTAAGGGTTCGAGTTGGATGTGAAATATTGGCAGCCAATCTGCCATTCATCGATTTACCTGAGTTCTTTTCATCCCTTCCAGAGAGACAATTCATACTTTTAAAAACCTTTCTGTGTGGGCAAGTCTGTGAAACTGAGTTCTGCCTGAAAATACCCCGAGTTGGTAAAGCATGGTTATGTAACCACTATTGCATAATAATGCATTTAATGATATTCTAATAGGAGTTTACTTTTATCGCTGTTTCTTTAGGAGAAAAGGTTGCAGGGCTGTGACTAATTACCCTCCTTCTTTAAGGTTATCAGCTGTCCTCGTTTTCAAGGACATCCCTGGCTAACAGGGACAACCCTGGAATCTTGGAGGCTTTATTGAAAATGGGGCGATGTTCTAATTTCAGAGCAATCCCATGTCAGGCAGACATCTGAGCAGCTCCCGAGCTCACGTGGCTCCGAGGGCACCGCATCCGGCCCGGGCAGGACTGGCACACAGGGCTGGGATCCTTTCCTGGCACACAGGGCTGGGATCCTTTCCTGGCACCCAGAGAAAGATGGGATCCTTTCCTGGCACCCGGGGCTGGGATCCTTTCCTGGCACTCAAAGAAAGATGGGATCCTTTCCTGGCACCCGGGGCTGGGATCCTTTCCTGGCACACAGAGCTGGGATCCTTTCCTGGCACACACAGAGATGGGATCCTTTCCTGGCACACAGGGCTGGGATCCTTTAGTGGCACACACAGAGCTGGGATCCTTTCCTGGCACACAGGGATGGGATCCTTTCCTGGCACACAGAGAAAGATGGGATCCTTTCCTGGCACCCGGGGATGGGATCCTTTCCTGGCACACAGAGAAAGATGGGATCCTTTCCTGGCACACAGGGATGGGATCCTTTCCTGGCACCCAGAGAAAGATGGGATCCTTTCCTGGCACCCAGGGCTGGGATCCTTTAGTGGCACACACAGAGCTGGGATCCTTTCCTGGCACACAGAGAAAGATGGGATCCTTTCCTGGCACACAGAGATGTGGCAAACAGAGGTGCAGCAGCTGTCCTACTGCTGTACACATACAACAATCTGTATTTTAGAAACAAAACAAAAACAAAACAAAACAAAAAAAGGGTTTTCTGTTCATTTTTTCCTGTCCGTAATCCCACAGCCACAGGAATGGGTCAGCAAAATCGGGTTCATTGCCCCGTTCCAGTGGAATGGAAAGACCAGGCAGCAAATGCTGGAGCTTTGGGAGGAATTTTCACAGAGGCTGAAGCTAAATTTAAAGGAGGAACAGCTCTCTGCACTCTCTGTTCTCAGACGGTTGTCAAAAGAGAAAAGTAGGTTTTGGAAGCGTTCAGATTTGTTTGACGACTCTGTTATCTCTGTGCTTGAACCCAGACTATTTTATATGTGCTTTAAAATGAGGAAGTCCTGGGATTATGTAAGGGGTTAGCCAAGTGCAACACAGGGAAAGATGCAGGAGGGATTGAAGTCTGGTTTTAAATGTGTGCTAGGACATCTGTGATTGCATGGATCTCCAAAGGTTTGTTCTATGGAGGAGATCACTGATAGCTCAGTTCTGCCCCTCCAAAATAGGAATGTCTGTAAGGGCTTTCCTGGATTTCACTGAGCTTCCCTGTGTTTGAGGAATCCGTGTGGAATGATATATTTTATTGGAATGAAAGCTTTCTCACCCTTTTAGCCCAGAGACCTTAATCTACTTGAGGGCTTTGACAGGAAATCATTAAACTATAAACTGCTTCACTTTTCTCCAGATTTTAGGGAGTGATGGCTGGCTCCATAGTCTCCATGGCACCTGGGACTTGCTGGGTTCAGGGCAGTTGTCCTGGAGCTGGAAAAGGCCCAGTGGGGTATTTAAATCCCCACTCCTCCCATGTGGCTGTAACCCAATGTGCGAGCTCAGTAGGAAAGTGCATGCATTTTTCATGTATGACGCTGTGTCAGGACACATGGGAGACTTTCCTTCCTGGGGTTTGGGGCTTTACATGTCTCACAAACACACACACACACACAAGCTGCTTGTCTTTGTGTTATAGCCACAACTGCTTTTGTAAACAAACAATTCCAGTTACGCAGCTGTATTTTGTAACGATATCCACACTTGGTGTCCGTTTATCAAGAGCTGAATGAGCTTAAAAGAATGTAGTTTTTTATTTACAGCAGCTGACTCTTACCTGGGTAAGTGACAGGTCTAGTGTCCCATTACTTCCCCTTCTGTCATTTTGCAGGATAGAATTTCATGCATCTGCCAGCTCAGTTTCTCTTTTGCTGGAAAGATTTCGTGTGCTCCCACTTGTTGTAATTAGAATAATGGTGCCAATTTTTCCCAAGGTTAAGAAAACTGCTGGAACCATAAAATAGAACATGAAGGAGCTGTAATTGCTTGGTTTTTTAAGTGAAGATGTGAAACTCCCAAAGAATGACCACAGTTTGTGTGGGGATCAAGGGAAGTGTCACTTCTTAGCAGCTGCTGGCTGCTGAGGGCCCAGGTTTCAGCTGAGGTGAAGGAATGACTTTGCTCGAGTGTTGGACCTGATGCATGCCAGGAAAAGCATCTGTGCAACAATTTGTAAGCTATTTAACACTCTCAAAATCAACTGCAAAGTGTTTGCGTTTTCTTTGGTAATTAAAGAGGGATCACTTCAGGGATAATGCATTGTGTGGGCCGAGTCCTACAGCTCTCCTTGCTGCTAATGGGGTTTGCAAGTGTTGCAAAATCTATGTTCATCTAGCAGAAACTGTGCTTCAGAGTGCCTTAGAAAGCTGGTCAGTCTTTATTTCTGAAACTTGGGGTGACTTTAAGTCGCCCAAATCCTGTCTTCGTTGGCTTTGCCTTTAGAGGAGCTCTGCTCTGAGCTCCCTACCCTGGTTTCTCATGAGCACCCAGGCTGTGTTGGACAGCCAGAGTGCTCTGCTCCTGGTGAGTTGGGCAACCTAATATATCTGGGAAGCAGAAATGAGGGTGTTTCTTCCTAACCCAGGAGGATCTGAGGAATCTGTGCTGCAGAGCAGCCTTGGCAGCTTTTCTTTCACCTCAATTCCAGGGTGCAGGCTTGAATCCATCCCACTCTTTCCCCGTCTTCTCCCTCGGGCTGCAGCTATTTGGAAAAGGCTTGAGGGCATCTCCTGCTCTTCAGCCACTTTCCTGGCTCCTGCTCTCTCCGGTTTTCCTGCTTGCCTGTCTCTCCTGACACACGGTGCCTGTGCTGGGGCCATGGACAGAGCCTCCCCTTTTCCACAAACCACATCTCCCAGGCTGCTGGAGCTGCCCCATCCCTGCTGCCCGGGAGCTGAGCACGAGGTGATGCTGGAAGACGTTTCAGAGCTAAATTAAAATCCTCTCCCACGCCAAGAGATGCCACCACTTGTTACCTGTGCTGCCACCTGCCTCCCCGTTGCTTTTTCTGGATGAGTGCTGATTTAATTTTGGTTAAACATCGCAGCCACAGGCTTGATGCACGAGTTCTCTCTTTATTGGCACTGCGGCCCCACCGAAATGCTGATTGTTTTGGTCCTTTGTTTTTCCATCACTGCCCACCTCAGTGCACCTTTCCCCCAGCAGAGCCCTTCCAGATAAATTTCAGCCTTTAGGAAGTTGGTTGTTAATCTCCGAATTCTGCTCTGATTTGCTTTTGTTTCTCTGTATATGCCTTTACCAAAGCCTCGTTTTCAAAATTGTGTTTATGAGACAGGGGTAGAGGTGATTAATGATCTGCCACTGCCTTACTTTGGTCCTAAATATTTGTGTTCAGTTTTAGGTATTGCATTCTCTTGTATAACATAGAACTTCCAATGTAGCAGAATTTAATATTGCTCTGAGGATTTTTTGGGAATTATGCAACCTGCTAAAGCAAGCAAACAATTTTTTTTCTTCCTGATAATCAGAATTAATTCTTTTTAGGAAAGCTATCTTGATAGCATTGTGAATGGAGATCTGTAAATGTATCAAACTCCTTTGCTGATTTTTCAAGTCCCTTAATTCCAATAGTTTGTGGACTGAAGGAGAACAAGTTTAAAACAATCTCTTTTGTGTGGCTAATCCTATATGTAAGAAATGTAGTTAATCTGTATTTGCAACATTTGACCTTGAGGTTCAAATGTGTTCAGACAATTCACTCTAGGATTAGTGTTTTGATTAAATGGATGGCCTTCATTGTATGGAAACTTTTTTTTCCCCTCCAGTGCCAATTATGAAGACTTACTCTTGATTCTGAAAATAAAATTCTGTTCCCAGGGACTTTGGCAAAGTTCATCCTAACTCCTCCTTTGCTCTCAGCAGCGCTGGGTAAACAGTGAGCTCAGGAAAAGCACTTTGGAATGGCAGGTGCAGCTTTACTGCTCTGTCAGAGATGCCTGAGCCAAAACTTTTTAATAATTGCCATCTTCACTATTTTTAGCTTCCTTGCTCTGTTTCAGCCTTGTGGTATTGCATCTGGAGAGTTGTGACCAGTCTGCCCAGTTCAGGAGAGGCGCTGGTGACTGGAGGGAGTCCAGGGAAGGGCCTCCAAGGTGGGAGCACGTGGCACACGGGGAGAGGCTGGGGGTGTTGGGGTTCCTTGGTCAGGAGAAGAGCTGGATGTGGTTTTATTCCTCTCTTCACTTACCCAGCGGAGGTTATAAAAGAAGGAAAATCCAGACTCATCTCCGAGGTGCACAGCAAAAGGATTTGAGGTAGAAGCTGTAATTCCAGTGAGGGGAATTCTGGTCAAATATAAATAGCTCTCTCACCAGGAGGATGTTCCAACATGGGAACAGTGGCCCAGACAGGGGTGGGAATCTCCATCCTTGGGGACCTTCAAAGCTCAGCTGGGCACGGCCCTGAGCAAGCTGTTCCACATTTGGAGTTAGCACTGAGCTGGGCTAGATGACCTTCAAAGATCCTTTCCAACCTCAATCATCCTATGGTTTTCTTAGGAACATTGGGAAAAAAACCAACCCCGACCCCAAAAGAGATCTGTTTGATTTGAAGCTGGTTTTCAAAGTAGAAACGCAGGGAAGTCTGAGCCTGTGTTTTTGTGAGTCATGGACAACTTTTAGTCGGATGGGGCCTCTGTGAGTGTTGTGCTGTGGAGTCACTGAGTCCTCTGGCAGTCCTGGAGCGCTGATTCGCAATGGCAGCTCACGCTCAGCTGTTATTATGGGCTGTTACTGGCCATTCTTTATGAGACTTTTATATTTCTCCATGGTAGATTTGTGATTTTCTGTTGCTTTGATTCATTCCAACAAGTAGAATTCGTGCAGGTAAGATCAAAAGTGCAGAAACGGGAGAAGAGGAGTGCAAGCAGCAGAGTTTTGTCCTGTGTAGGGAATTCAGAAAATGCTACTGAAATTCTTCCATTTTTGTGGAGTTTCTTTCAACGGTGATAAATGACCTGCCCCAAATTTCTAGATGACTTTTCCATTTACTGTGTGAAATTAGATAAAAGTCAGGGTAATAAGGAAAAAATGTTAACTTAATCTTGACTGCTTGAGTCCGTGTAGGGAGGTTTGACTCTTGTTGCTGTGGTGTTATTACAGTGTTCCTAATTAACATCTCTTGTTAAAGCACCCTTCCTGCAAGTGTCACCTTCCTTTGGGTGAGTTCTTCCTGCTCCACAAAATAGAAAATAAATCTGATAATCATCTTGATAAAGGCCTGTGTCTGAGGGGGAAATGTGGGTAAAGAGGAAAATGAGTTATTATAAAACTTCAGCTCAACTAATGTGAGGTGGCACTTCTGAAATGCAGGGTGGGCTCGTTATAGGGTCACGAGGGTAAAAACTGGTAGGAAACTACTACTGCCTCTCTGGTTAAAAGGAAGATTGCTGGGGGAGGTGTCACCATCATTCTGTGGCCTCAGAGATGTCACTTCATCCCTGAGAGGCCTCGGGGGACAGGATGGGCAGGGAGGGCAGGGGCAGATCAGGGAGAGAGGAGGAAGATCAGGGAGAGAGGAGGAAGATTGGGGGAGCAGAGGAAGATCAGGGAGAGAGGAGGAGGATCAGGGAGAGAGGAGGAAGATCAGGGAGAGAAGAGGAAGGTTGGGGGAGCAGAGGCAGATCAGGGAGGGCAGAGGAAGATCAGGGAGGGCAGAGG